>JBCEZV010000028.1:2520759-2616355 GCA_039654365.1 Cataglyphis livida | reverse complement strand
ATATATAATTAATAAAAAAGAAAAAAACACACTTTATATATATCTTATTTTAGATCGAACTGATAAAGGAACTAAATCTCGCTGGCGGTATGATCTGGTCTATCGATCTAGATGATTTCAAGGACCTATGTGGTTGCGGAAAGTACCCATTGTTAACGACTGTAAATCGCAAACTCGGAAGAAGACAGCCCAGTCACACGACCGATTGCACTTGAATTGCATACCGCGATAAGGACGATAACGTGTATATCAAAGAATGCGTCGTTTTATCGCGATCGTCTATGCACTAATGTTAAGATATATGTCTGTACTTAATAATGTACATTGCAACACTCTTCCGGATGACATGAATAAAAGATTATGTTAAATTTATGTTCTTTTTCTCTTTTTTTATACAGAAAGAAAGAGAAAAAGAACATAAACATCGAAAATTGTCTCTTTTTCTGACATATGTATTTCACGTCACCTGAGAAGATTAATACTCTCGTTCTAGTGTAAGTATTTTGTAATTAAGATTATATCAAGATTTTTTCACGATCATACGTTTATCAAATATACAACTGATCGATTGCTTTTCCCGAAATTAGAGGATTAAAAATTAATAAAATAACTGAAAAATGACGATAAATTAAATGCGATTGTTGTTTATAAAATACATTGTGAAATGTATATTTACTCGATTCTTGTCGCAAAAAATGAAATAAAGTATAAACCGATTATAATTCATGATCACACAAAATAAAACAAATTTAATAAAAGGACAAGAATCGAGCAAATTTGTGAACACGAATTCAAAATTGTACCAAAGTCCCTCGAAAATTATATACCCATTGCTTATTGTATGAACATTTTTAACATTGCAATATTAAACAATATGTTTGAAAGACATCATAAGATATCTGCATTTTTCATCAAAAATATCTGCGATTATTTTTAAGCATATTTCGAGTAATTAAATAGAGTTTGAGTGCGAAGAGTCGAGTGAAGGAACGAGATTTCAGCGTTAAAAGGAGTATTTCGTGAGATGAGGAAAAAAAAAATCGGCACGCAATAAAGTAAAAAGTGAGTATACCGGCCTGCGGCCGCCCCGTTCCCAATATACTTTAATTGCGTATGTTTAGAAATTTGTATTGATATATGTTAAGTGCTCTCGATGGTATAAGCGATATACAGTTATATAATTTGTGAAGTGAAGATAAATGTCGAACATAAAGTATTAGTGAAAGAAGCGGTTGCTTTGATCGAAATGATTACGATGGATCGCGATTCGGCGTGAATGCGAATTATTGTTTGATTAATTATTTAAAGTTAAATTTTAATTTAAGTGAAGTGAAAATAATTTTTTTTCATTTTCTTTTGCAGAGAGATCGTTGCAATGGGGAAGCCGCTCGTGTGATTAAGTTCATAGTTTTTACATATTTCGTGGAAGATCGCTAAAATGTCTCGGCAGTGTAATCTGCGACGATTCACACCTCCAGTTATACTACTCTTGTGGATAGATGATGACTGCTTACATGCAATATATATACATTTTATACATAACTCTTTTCTACTTTGCATTTTTATCATCGATAGTTCCTCAAAGAATAAATTAAAATTATTTAGAAACAAACAAAATAACGGGCGCTAGAAAATTTTTAGAAGTATATATAATTAATCTATCGGATATCATAATATATGTAAATAGAGGCATTCTTACGTAATATATGTATTGAATATTAAAAAGGAATTATTTTCAAATACTAGAAATAATATTAATATACATTTGTGGATAACAATATCTAAAACATATTACACATACATATACATTTCATATCTGTCCTTAGTTTTACATATTTCCTTGTCTTTCTATTGTTAGCGCTACAACCTTGAAACTTGGATAACTCTGTGTAATATGATAATCAAAATATATTTTTTTTTGTAATAATAATAATAATAATTAATTCCTTATCGAGTATTAATCAGCAGTTTCTTAAGTTTTCGCGTTTAATAGTAAAATCATACAAGGCTGGTATTGACTATCTGTTGACTGCTATCGTCAACCGATACACACAATTTTGTGACGACATCGCATCGGTAGCAGTGCTTAAAAGACGCAGAAAGAAATGCATAGCCGTTAGTCGGATCGCAGTCTATCTTGATGCTGGTTGATATTCCAGGAACTGCCTTTACAACTTTTATTTACGCGTGACGATGAAAGAATCGAAGAACGAAAATCAAGGTATGTACGCCTACGTCAGAAATAAAATAGGAAATAAAAAATAGGAATAAATATAAAATATAGGAATTGCATGGAGAATTGTTTAGGAAATGATTGCTTCTAAAAATTTCTTTATAAAATGTTTTATAAATTTTTTATGAAAAAAAAATTCCAAATTCTAAAAGATTTTGTTGAGAATTATATATATTGTATATTTTAAAATTAAAAATTTCTTTCTAATTTATTTTAATCGATTCATATATACTTTATATACGACGTCGATCAAGAACAGAATTTTATCATTAATATGCCATTAAAAAATATTCTGATTTTTTTGTAAAATTTTTCTATCACTTTACGAGATATTATTTATACACGTATTAATAATCTTTATATTATCTTTATATTAAAATTATTATAGAATTTCTTACCAGAATTGAAATTTAATTCCAATAAGTTTTTACTCCATTTAAAGCTCATTGCGATTTAATAAAAGTGTCACTGTTGCTATGATGTAGCAATAAAGTAAACAAAGCAGCCCGTTATTTATTAAATGAAAAATTAAATTATATTAACAAAAAATATATTTAGATAAAAATATATAGTATTAAAAAAAATGAAATAATATAATAATTATAAGTAAAATATTATCAATTATACCGATTATAAGTATAAGTATATATATTTGTTTTTATTGTGATCGACAGACTCGTTCTTGTTTTTGTGCATATCTATTCAAGGATTAATACTATATATATTACAATCATTCGCGTAAAGAAATTTCAAACGCGAATGAAACGCTCGTCATATCCGCGTTGATATTGCGTATATCAATACATAATATACTTACAACGCAAATTTACTTAACACGCGAGTGCATATTAGTGAGTAAATTACATACGACCTCTTTATTTTTACTTTGCAAATTTTCCATGTGAAAACGATGCTTGCAAATCATGTATAAAACTTCATCTAGTCCTGTATTTTTGTGACAGCAAGACGACTGTATAATATATTTGAAAACAGGCAAGCTGTTTATATATGTACGTGATCTCATTAGTCATTAAATTATCCACTATCTTTATGTCTTTTATATTGCTCGCATTCCGCATTCCTAGAATGAAATAAATGTATCATCTGTTGGGAAGAAATGGAAGAAATAGGCGAAGTTAGATACTAGATTAAGTAGTTAACTAAGAAAAGGATAAAAATTTTTCGTAGCTAATAAGCAAAACAAGAAAGTTATATGTGTAAATTTACTGTGGCAAAAATTTCTGTCAACGCTCGAAGTATAAATAAACGGAGCATGTTCGATTTTTATTTACGTCTTCTCGAATTTTATTTTTATTTACATTTTATATTTTATCTACATTTAATATACAGATTTTAAGAGTAGAAAGAGAAAGAAAAATAATATTTAGGAGATAACTAAGAGATATGTATTTGCGATAGTAACTGGAAATGTAAATATACATTTTTTATGTCGTTTATTTTCATAAATTAGCATATGATTATTAACGATAAGAATCTGAGATTTTTGAAAGAAACTCACAAGTCATAAGCCATATGTTGAGAATATGCTGATGAAACGTTCGAATATTTGCATGAGAATGTGATATCCAACATATCAAGTGTCTGAATGAAAAACTAATAAGTCCTGTGTTTATTATATATATATATATATATATATATATATCTCAAAAATTTTAATATTAGTTATATTAAAAGCGCATCTATTTACACAATCGACAGTTATTTACACAATCAAAAAAAAAAAATTTTTTTGTAATGTCAATATTTAAAAGATGTGCCAGAAATGACAGATAAAGAGAAGTAAGCGCTCCGCTTTCGGATCATTTTTATCTGTCTGTATTTTTCGCGCGTATATCATTTCTTTTGACATTTCATAAATGCAAGGATATATGCAAGAAAAATTACATAAAAAAAGTATACATCTGCTTGTTCCCACGTGACGAATGTATCGTGGAAAATATTTTGCTTACGAAATACTTCCGACCTTCTGACACGACGTCTCGACTCCGTCAACCATCAACGTCAAATTGCCTTGAAGTTTGAATTAATAAATAAATGAATAAACCATAGACTCGAAAAACAAGCAAGATACGCAGCTTGCCCAGCCAAAGAGACAATGTCATACGATTGGCTATCGAATAGAAAAATTTTCAGGACTTAAAATTCTCTATTCGATAACCAATTACGTGACATTATGGGCCCTTACGTTTTCATGCTGGCGAACTTTTCCTTATTGATATTGCATTCGCCATGCGTGAGAAATCATATGTAAAAATCAACACTGTATTTTAATCGCACTTGCACTTGCACTGCAATATCCTCCCCGACAGCCCCGGATCCTGATTACTTATCGCGACGCATTATACGTCATGACGATAGGTAAAGAATCTTTCTCTTTTGACTACGCACTCGTATGTCTCACCATGTTTTACATATTCCAAAGATAAAATAGGTAATCCGGGTCTTTTGGAAAAAAAAAAAAAAGAAATAAAAAATCGAGAAAGCATGTCGGAAACGTCATTGATTGTTACTGATACAACCAAAACATTGACATTTTCCTTATATTTGCAGAAACTGACGTTTCCGCGTTATGCATCGACGTAGCAAAGGTGAAATCATTGGCTGGAGAATCGCGGAAATCCGTAAGTTTTTCTCCTTGTTCTTTAAAGTGTATTTTCTTGCAATGTCATCGTTAGTAATTATTTTTGGATTCTTATCCAAAAATATACAAATCCTTTATTTTTTTATTATTTATTAATATTATATATATATATATTTTTTTTTTTTAATTATAATAGTAATTAATATATATATTGAAATAATTGTATCTCAAAGTTTATAATTTAAAGATATATTTTCTTTTTACATATATTGATATAGATGCTCATTACCTATTTAATTGTTGTGCAGTGAACATCTATATCAATATATGTGAAAAGAAAATATATCTTTAAATCATAAATTATATATATATTAAGAATTTACAGTAAGGGAAAGAGAGAGAGAGCAGAGTCTCTGTATTGGGGCTTTTTTTATATTATGTAATATAATATAACAAAATTAAGTCATCAGCAATTAATATCAACATTACATTATTAAATTGGGATAAAATCTAAAATATAAATCTATTTAAATAATATCATTATATTAGCAATTATTATTTATTTCACCTAAGCTTGATTTTGCTAGCGCAATAAAAAAATGAAGCATATCTCAATTATCATATCGTATCATTTTCATCTCTATTAATATGTATAATTTTCTGCTTTTTAACTATTTGCAGTACTATCATTCAAGATGTATGATGCTAATTTTTTTATGTATATATTTAAATAATTTTTTATTTAATATTATAATCTTGGTGAAAATGATTTTTTTTTTCTCTCAATTATATATTTCTAATTATACATTATATAATATTTTAATATGATAATAAAATATAATTTTTTTCACTAGTTTAAAATTTATATTGCTTTGATCTATTAAGATTATTTATTAGTCTTAAGACTGTGTTCCATTATATATAAAAAATTTATTAAATTATTGAGATATGCTATTTGTCTTCTTTTAATAATGGAATCTTAAAGTATGACAAAGTAATAGAAATTTAGAAAGAGAGCTATATGAATAAAATATATTTTAAGAAAGTGCTGAGATTAAAATATTAAAATGTTGCTAATAAGAGAGTGTGCTTGGCTAATATAAAATTCATAATATCAATTTATATCAATGCATGTTTTTTTAATACATCTCACAAACTCAAGAAATATCTATTTATATTTGTAAGAATTTTATTAGAATCAGATATTTTGACTCACACACACATACACATTGCAGATATAGATATTATATTTTCAATCAATTGAAAAAAAAAAAGATTATTTTAGTATGATATATATGTACAAGAATTTGAATGTTCTTAAATAAACAACCTAAAAGTTATAACTGTTTTTTCTGTGGTAAATTCATAATAATGCATGGTTGGCTATCTGAACAGTTCACAGGTATGTCCACGGTGTGTGGTTTTATTGAATTTTGTTCCATCATTCCGTCCTGGCTTTCCCATGTTATCACTGATTGGTCTACGAGGGTGCAACACACTTCATATTGCTTACGATGCTTAATTATCTGAGCGGTACGGTTTTCTGTTTTTTCATATCATAATTTTTTTAAGAGATTGGTGAAGCCTCTTACCATTTATAAAAATATCAGGTATATTTGCTATTTAATATTGAAAAATTTTTTTTTTTTTCGGAAATTGTCGCGCAATTGCTCTATATTTTTTTCATTTTTTTCATTTAATGTTATTCTGCAAGATTAGTAAAAAAAAGTGATAGTTGCATTCATTAAACTATTCCAACATTTGCTCTACATTGATATAATTTAACTATGTAACTATACTCTGCATTCAGCAATTTTTATTGATTGTTATATAAAGCAAATATCTGAAAAATTTCATTGTGTAATTGGCTCATGATATGAAACTGTCAGAATTCAGTTCTTCATTGCTATGTTAAGACTTGTACCAACAGATACTGCAAGTTTATCTGCAGGTGATGATATGTTGATATAACTCTCGTATTTGCTATTAAATAGCTATTAATTTGATTATTTGTTATGTGATTATATTACTAGATATAGAGAACTCGTAATTATTAATAACATTAATTCATTATTTGTAAGAATTAAAAAATTTTCCAAGTTATATTGTTTTTGTTACGCAAAATGAATATTTATTATGCGTAATGATCCATTCACCTTTCGCTTAAAAGGGATAAGATAGAAATCGATACTTTTTTATAACATAAAGTATATACTAATCTATTTAATTTTTTCATAGGAATGTAACAATGCGCACGATGCCGATCCAGGAGGTTGGACCCCATTACTGGTACTGGGTGGTGCCACTTGCTGTCTGGGATCAGCATTACCAGCAGGATATAACATAGGTGTTATGAATAATCCTGCTGATGTTTGTAACATTTCAATTTGCGATTTTATCATACATATAATATTATTGGAAACTATTTACATTACCAATATTCTTGACTTATAGCTTATGAAATCCTTCTGCAATGACAGCATCAGAGAAAGATATAACATACAATTGTCTAACCATGAGCTGCAGATACTCTGGTCTGCCATAGTATCAATCTTTCTAATCGGTGGTGTATCTGGATCTTTAATCGCTAGCTGGCTAAGTGATCGATATGGACGGAAAGGTGCGCTGAGTATTGGCAATATCTGTGGAATTGTAGGAGCTATTCTGTTCTTGCTTGTACGACACGTGAACTCGGTCGAATTTTTTCTGATTGCTCGAGTGTTCGTTGGTGAGTCGAAAAATCATGATTTAACCTGTTTTTTTTTTTTTAATTAGGTTAATTAATGCAAGAATAGAAAATCTGTGGGATTGAATTGAAAAAATGTGAGGGCAAATATCAAAAACTTTATTTCTTCGATTTGATTTTTGAATGTTCAAGATTTAATAGTGTTTCTAAATGTCTGTAGGACTTTCCGGTGGTCTAGCCACTTCCTTGCTTCCGACATACATGACGGAAATAGCGCCTTTAAAATTACGGGGTGCTGTTGGAGTTTTATGTCAATTAGGCATTACCTGCGGCGTGCTATTGGGTCAAATCGCCGGGTTAGAGACCGTCCTAGGTACTCCTGAATCCTGGCATATCATGTTAGCGTCTTTCTCTCCACTATGTGTCGCTGCGCTCTTAGTGACTGTTGTTTTGCCAGAAAGTCCAAAGTATTTATACATAATCAGAGGAGAACAGGGAAAAGCGCTCAAAGGTATAATTTTTATAAACGATCATTGGGATATATTTTAATGCAAGTGGTCTGACTTTCATATCAAGAGTTTCTCTTAAATGTTTAATAACTCCACCAATTGACTTATATTTGATTTTGAATTTTTTGAATTCTAATTTCTTTTAGCACTCAGTCGTTTGCGCAATATGGATATTATGCTCTTGCAAAACGAGATTACTGATTTGCAACAAGAACTGGCGATGAGAAGTACAACCGAAAAATGGAGTATCCAGCGAGTACTAAAAGAGCCGACCGTAAAACTGCCGTTGTTCCTAGTGTGCCTAATGCAATCCGGCCAGCAACTCTCCGGCATTAATGCAGTTTTTTATTATTCGAATTCGATATTTCTCGGAGCTGGTCTCGGAATTACTGGTGCTCAATACGCGACTATAGGCACAGGCATCGCCAATATTCTCATGGCAATTATCTCTGTGCCGATAATGTCCTTATTCAGTAGAAGGAAAGTACTGTTTCTGAGCTGTTATTTATGTATGGGATGCCTTATAGCTCTATGCATTTTTATTCTACTAATTGTAAGTATATATGAATAAATTATTTTTATTATATATTATTAAGTTAATAATATACACAGTGGGCCCAAACATTCCGGCCAAATTTTGAAGTTTTATAGGAAATTTAATTCTAAACAAAAAGTTTCCTATAAACAAGGATCGAAAAATACTTCCTTAAAAAGTTAGCGCTCAAAAACCTTTAAAATCATGGTTATTCTATATATTTTTACGAATCATCAGGAAATATATCAATGTATGCTTTTTTAACAAAAAGTATCAAAAGTTGTAGAAAATTAAATTTTCTACAAAATCTTCGGAACGTCTCTATCCTGTATATAAAATATGAAATATTATTATATATATTATAATTTTAATAATACAAATGTGATTATTTTAAATAATTTAAAATAATATGAAATTTTGATATGATATGGATAATATGTCTTAAAATTGACTTGTCTTTCTACAGCAAACAGCTTCGTTCATGTCAGTGCTTTGTACCATCGCAGTACTTGCGTACGTTGTATTTTATGGTATCGGTCTCGGTCCGATACCGTTTTTCATCGGTTCCGAATTATTCGATGTCGGTCCTAGATCTGCTGCTATGTCATTAGGAAGCGTGTTTAATTGGGGAGGAAATTTCGTCGTCGGTATGCTATTTCCTTCGCTAGAAGCCGCTATCGGTCCATACGTCTTCCTAATCTTCGCCGGAGTCACATTGATCTTAGCGCAAGTTAATCGGTATGTACTTTCGATATAAGTAATTATATCAAATCCAACCCGTAATTTTCTCTACTTGTGATGTAATCAAATAATTAAAATAAAATATTTATTATTACAGAGTCTATTTGCCCGAAACACAAGGTCGAAGCACCACGGCTATAGCAGCAGCCATGACTCGAGGTTTTAAATCGAGACCTAATGCAACATTGGCCATGTAAATCGCTAACACTTAACTAACACGTAACTTGATAAGTATTTTTACATAACGGTTAAGTACTTTTTATACGGTTTTTTAACAGAATCATCAAATCATCATGATATGAATGATATTCGCGTATTATTCTCATTCAATCATCTCACGTTAAACGATCTGTAAATAACTCCGACGCAAGACTATATATAACTTATTTGAGCAAGAGCCAAGTGTGTTTTGCAGATAAATTTTATACATATGGCTATTTGTATATATTCTATATTCCGTGAATATTGAAAATAATAGCGTAAAATGATATCTTACATATGTGATGAGACGATTAGAGTACGTGACTAAGATTTTTACATTTATACATCTCGACGTACATACGTCTAAAATTATAAATTTTATATTGCCATCACGATATTAAAAGGAATCACTGCCGATATATGACATCAATTTATTCCAAACAGATCTGCAATATTTAATTCTATGTTCTTAAAAGTTCTTATTTACAAAATTCTTATTTCTGTTGTATTTAGAGTAAATATATATACATAATTTATTTTGTTCAAAATACACTAGCACTTATTGTATACTAAACTTGTCATATAATTGATCCAGTTTCTCGTAAAATACCAAGCATAGAACCGTATGCGGCGCTATTCTTAACCACGTTGGGAACGTTCCTTTGTATAGGCCAGTCAAACCCTCTGTGCGAAATATCTTGACGAACGCGTCTCCAAGCCCTTTATACAAGGTACCCTTCCCGATTGCGTCTGTCTCTGTATTTGCGTAACAAACAATTTGTAATATTTAAAATCTAACAAATGCATCAAATGTGCTTTCTAATGCTATTCAAAAATTTATCGATATAAATGCGATATTGACTTTTCGATATGTTTTTCCTCTTTCTCTTTCTCTAATCAAGTCTTTTACTCAAAATTCTAAAAGCTGTAAGATCGAGGCGTATTAATAGTAAGACTTACTAAGATCGTATTTATAGTCACGTATGCACATGCTACATTGTACTTATAGTCGCGCATGCCAAGTTAATATAATGTTATCGTTATAGCCAATACGAATGCGTCTTCTAATTGCCAGTGCAATATGAAAAAGTATTTTATTATCAGGTAAGAATAATAAATTTTGCGTTCCTTATGAATGAATCTGAAATTCGACGTAATTTCGATTTGAACCAACTTGAAATTTTGCACGTCGTTTAATGACGTAGTACTTAGCGTAAGTGAGGCCTTCGTTAATATAGTAGTTTTAATATGTGATCATACTAACGTTGATTGTACAACCGCGTCGCTAGAACATCGAATGGCTGCACGGTGACGGCTACACAACTGCCTCCGATCGTGGCGGCCAGAAAGGTCAACAATATCGGACGATCTGGAAATATCTGAGAGAAATTAAAAACGCTCCGTTGCTACGAATCTCACACTGGGGAACTACTCTAGATTTTTTGTCCAAAATTGAAGTATTTTTAAATTTATAAATTTTTATTAAATATAATTTTATTCGTGAAATTGACATTGGCGTCATTGGCGGTCTTTTGTGCGATTGTTTTATTTCCTTTAGTTGCTCGTCAAAATTGTTATTACGAACAAGCAAAGGAAAATTTTCTTTTCCCCTACTGTGTGAGGAGAATGATATTTAATAATAGTCGCAATCAAATATTACTTACATCCAGCGAGCGTAACCAATCGGATGCTAATCCGAAGGTAGTCAACTGCGTCGCCGAGCCGACGAATATGCGCGGCAATCCGGCGTACCATCCTCGATATAGGCCCCGAACACCATTTTCCGCCCAAAGAGACTTAAAAGCGTCCCATGATCCCGAGTGACTATGCTGATAGCCCACGGCAATGGATGTCGCGGATTGCGCTTGTATCTGCGTCTTGACCTAAAATAATTAAATGATATAATTTACTTGTACGGCGTTATTAACTTACTCTTATTAACTATATTTTTAGGCACAAAAGTACTTATAATCCTAAATATCCTTATTAAATCAATTTTTGCCCAAAGTATTTATATGTATTTCAATTTCTAATTTTCAATATTTATACTTTAAGTATTAATACTATTAATTGTGTTATCTTTTATCTTGCGATAGACAAATTGTTGGTTTCATATAAAATATAGAATGAGAAAAAAATGAATTGAAAACGTTATAGTTTTAGTGAAAAATAATTACCAAGTAAAAGGGGCTGCCAAGCGCGGCGCCGACACAACCGGCGATGCCGGACACCAGGACGGTCCGCAGGACATTGGTATTGCCTTGTGTGTCGACAATCAATTCGTATCTCTGTGCGGATTTGTACGCGCCCAAACGAATACCATTAAGTACGACTTGGAAGGCAAGGGCTGGCACGAGTCCAGCCTGCAGGGCGAACGCGCCCTCGTGCTTGGCTATGAGATACGCCGCGTGCGCGGTGTTTTTATATATCCTCTTGTACGAACCTCGTGCTTCCAGTTCACCCTGCAATTGTAGCCGTACCTTCACTACGTCCACGGGATTCGTGAAGAAGCCAGCGCCTACAGCCGCCAAGGCGCCGATCGCGAATTCCGCGCCCGGCCTGATAAATATTAATAGAGATTAATATTATTATAATTAAGGATAAACATTAATAAAAAGAATGCGATAATTTTTAATATTTAAAATATCAAATGTGATAATTTTAAATATACATCGAAATTTAATCTTATCTCTATTTCTACCAGTTTATCTAAAATAGTTATTCTAATGTATAAGTATTGAAAAATTTATTTACATAAATTTTTTTTTAATTTCATGTAATTTTCGTTATATTTTCAATTATATTTTCTTGTAATTTATATTTTTTTGTAATATTTTCATGTAATTATAATTAATTTTTTTTAATCTCTATAATAAAGAGATAATTTTTTTTACAAGTCGCGATCGAATATTTTTAATTCAATTATCTTTGAATTTCGTGCGTAATTTAATTATCAATTTTATATTTTCAAATTTTTTTTTTTTAAATTTTATCACACATTCTCGTATTTCCGAAAATCATCGGACATAATTACAATTACAAAAATATCTATCGCGTTGATCACACATTATCAATCTTACAATTAAATAATTGGCCTTTAAATTATAAAAAATAAAACTTGAAATGGAAAGTAAAAAATCCTATATTAGTTCCTATATTAGACCCTAATATTAGTCTTTACACTATTCTTTCTGTGGAAATAACGGCTCTCTACATCGATCGAAGAGAGAACGATCTAATACACATCGCACTTTGCATAGTCGCATCAAAATGACTAAACAGTTTTGATCTTTTTCTACGATTTCAAATAGCATCAATTGGACAAGCTCCAATTTCACTGCCATACAGTTTCAATTATGTAATAATCGTGTCGCCTCTCACCGGTGAACAAGTTAGGCAACAAACGGATCGAGTTGAAAACCACGAGAATCAGAAAAAAAACTTACGTTTTTTTATCGCTGTCGGATGTAGTCATTTCTTGGAAGGAAACGGATAGAGTGGATGTCCAGTTTTTCACGTTATATATCACGCACGTGATCCCACAAACAACATGCGGCTTACATATATCGGATGCGGCGCCGGCGTCGCGTACTTATATCGAACTCAAGCTACAACTATGTACTAGCTCCAACTCTGTTGGAATTTACATCATATTTCACATGTATTTGAACATGTGATAACTATAATCGCGTTATCATATCATAGTATTAGTTTAAAATTATCTTTAATAACCATCCTTAGAGTATGCAGATAAAAACTATCCGATTTCTCTTTTTCTTTTTAATAATATGTATGCTTATAATAAGAATT
This sequence comes from Cataglyphis livida, assembly GCA_039654365.1. NCBI lineage: Eukaryota > Metazoa > Arthropoda > Insecta > Hymenoptera > Formicidae > Cataglyphis > Cataglyphis livida. The sequence continues at coordinate 2,603,038 of JBCEZV010000028.1, read as the reverse complement.
TCTATTAGATATTTTGATATAACAAGATATTCACGAATCATACGAGTTTTATAGAGTTTTATATTCGAAATTTTATCATGGTTTGCAGATTGTTTTTCACAAAACATTACTTAGGCCCTACAATTTGCATGCAACTATAAATGCAGTTATAATTAAATTAGAATTAAATTTACAGTTATAATTAAAAAGCTATATACACTTTATACAAATATAGAAAAAAAAGGTAATTCTGTATTTGGAACAATCAATGTAAATTTGTGTCTTTCTTGTGATTTCAATTTTGAAATAATATTACTACGCAATGGATAAACTTCCACCAGCTTTAGAAATCTTTGCAATCTCTTCCTTAAATTTTGCAATAGTTTCTTTTGCCAATGTCAATTTTTCTTTGAGATCTATCACTTCTAGTCTTATCTTGTTGCGTGCCTCTAGAATGTCTTTCATTGTAGATTCTTTTTTTGCTTCAACTGTAAAAATAAATATCGAAATTTATTCATTATAATTAAAAATTATTGGAAATAATGTACTGTTATACAAACAGTCTGTATTATGCCGCCAAACCCCAAGAGTCATAGGTCTACTGGAATTTAACAAATGTTGCATTAATGCCGTTGGGTCTTGAAAGACTATTTCCTCGTAAAATTCAGAAACTAAGCTTTCTTTTCTCAACTGTGTTTCAGATGTTGATTGGAACAATTTCAATACATGATATATCGTTACCTAAAAAATTGTAACGTCTCTACTTAAGCAATGAAATAGTGATAGCTTACATAATTTTTTTTCTAATTTTGCGATAAGCTTTTCACTTACGGGGCGTTCATTTGGATCGTGAAAGTAGATTTTAATGACTATTTCAAATTCCCCCCAGCCAGTTTCTGTTAATTCATATGGTGACTTGGTCACAATTCGATTAGGATTATTGTAACTCTCATGTAATTTAAAATGCACCTTTTTCACATAAGTAGACATATCTTCGTTATGATATGGCTTGACATACACGGTCCACTGATGTGTATGACCATCCTCCTCCCTTTTTTTGTCAAAGTAACGTGCCACATTGCCGTAAACTATAGGTTTAACAATGGTAACCCCCTGTTGACAAACAGCTAGTGATATAAAATAATGTTGAATTAATAATCTCTGTCATTTTTAGTATTATAATGTCAGAGGTTATGCCGCCAAAACCAACTGTTTTATCACCTTTACTCTGCCGCCAGAATCTGGACCGAATTCATTTGTAGAAGCCATCATACTCGCGAAATTTGAAATCGCATATTTTTCAAATATAAAAAGTTAATACTAAAATATTTTTATATCCATTATTTACATCCAATTCAAACAGCACAGCAGCATTTCTCTTTCTTCAAACTCTCACATCTGTTTACTTCAATTTCTGAACGCCATCTGACAGACGACGAGACTATTAGAAATTAATAAAAAAAAATCGCTTATTTATTTATCTATTAAATTTGAAAATGCAAAAGTTTTTAGAGAAAGAAAAAAAATTTTAAGTATAGAAAATGTTACCTTTTTCTATCTCTTTATCATCATTATTTTATCCTTACCCAATTTAGGTAGTAAAAGAATTTGGGCAACAAAAAAGATATATGTTAAACGTGAGAAAAAAGCTTTACTAATTCATATGATATATTAATATTTATTATATGTGTACTGATAGAAGATATATATTTATATATATTGGTATAAAAATTAAGAGTATGCAAATAAAATAAATAAATAATCCATCGAGTAAATCAGTTTTAAATCAGTAGATGGATAGAATGACTCATAAAACTGTATTATTTATTATAAGTTTTTCATTGATCGAGAGATACATAAGTATCGGCGTAAACGAAGTTGATAATTCAGCTATTTAATATACGAGAGATTGCGACGTATATAGATATATATTAGATAAAACGAATTGAGAATTGTACGTATCCAATATTTGGAAGTGTATTATATCGCACAATCTATAATGTATTGTACTATATTTTGAGTTTTTATTTTTTACATAATAGTCGAGTATTATTATTAACGTCACAGTTTTATAATATTTGGCTCGAATCGCTCTTCTACATATTATTCGACTGATCCGAAAATAATTCCAAAGAAATAATGTTTCAAACAATATATACATATATAAAAGCATATTTGTTTTCAGTTTTAAATTCGCGAACAAGTGTTTTGAAATATTTACCGAGAACGAGAATAATACACCATGTTTCGGAATCATATTCATGTATGCCTATACATACACACTCATATGTATATTGTCTCATGGATACGCTTTTAGTAAGAGGCAAATATTTCAAAGCAAGATCAAAATATGCGTACCAGTTACGCTTGTCGTACGCTAATAATAACAGTTCAGAAAAAATTCAATATCTGAACTAATATCACTTGAGAGAGATGCAGGCGTATAATTATTTAAACTCTTCATCATCTCGATATCACATTAGATATTCTTGCTACTTACCTAAACACGCGCCAATCAAAAAATATAAAAATCACAAAATACACGCATACTCTCTCTCTCTTTCTTTTTCTGCAGAACTTGCATCGTCACACAGAATCTTCCATCTGTGGCTACACATTTCTCATAAGAGGATATAATTGTCAGTTGTGTTGATTAGATGCGTCTCGTATCTAGGTTGTCTGACACATAGGAAGAAAGGATTCGGATGTGCACGCTGATTCGACATACGCGGAGGGGTAGGTGGCAGCCAGCTGCCGGAATCTATGCTTTGCTTCAGCATTCCGGTATATCAACATAGATAGATAGGAATTAGCTGCGCCGTGCTTACACAAAAGCTTGTCGTTATCACGTGCATAGTACATTCCCCTTTCCTCTGAATCGTTCTTCTAGATATCCTGGGATCTGAAAATTGAAAGTGTTTTCAAAACAGATAGTTTAGTATTTATCAATATGCACTGCAGAAAAGAAAAAGATCTACACATGCGTAGCGTAGAGGAAGATATCTTTTACTGTAAATACATACATTTTTACAATATATAACTTTATCGCAAAATTTTATTAGCAAGCTAAAACAATTAGTATCACACTGGTGCAATGGTTTTAAATCTTGATCTTTAATAAATAATCTTTCATCAAATCGTTGTAATGTCATTATTATGTAATATTTTATCTGTTAAAATAGTTTATTGTATAAGATAAAATATCTTAGAGACATATAATATTTTAAGAATGTATTACTTAATTTTATCATTTATAAATGCGATTTGCTCGTTTCTGCTATCAATTGAAATTGTATGTTTAAAAGTCTCTGCATAATTCTGCAATCATTACACAATGTAAGTACAAATTAAATAATTATTGCTGTATCGCTGTGAATGAACAAGCTTAATGCATATAATATTAATACCATGATTTTACAATGATTTAACAATATTGATGCTTATGCTATTCTGCAAATAAAATGGCATAGTTAATTAGAAATACACATTAAAAACTTCTACCAAAAATATGTGATTATATAATATTATTTATAATTTAAAAGAAAATAATATGTTGCAAGATTTATACAACATAATTTCATATAATATGAAAAATTTAAAATATTAGGCACGCGAGTGTAATGTACACTTATCTTATGATTAGATTCTATAATAAGAAATGCATGCGACGGATCTCAAATTCATGAAAGTGATTTGATTTGGAGGAAGGTAGATGTTTCTAAGATGAAGTTTCAATTAGACATAAGAAAATGGTCCATTTTTCCACTACAGCTAACAGTATCAGGCACTCTGGGAACATTAAAACATAAGCAATTCAAATCTTTCATTGGTATAGTGTAGGAAAAAGTAGGAAAAAGATTAGCAAGTAAACAATGGAGGATATATTTGCTTCTGCTATCTCTTTTAGTAAGTAAAGCGGGGGCGAGACAAATTTATCATGATTATTTCTACCTTTGGTTTCGGCCGATGAGTATCCACAGCTTCTATCGGTAATCGAATATTTTCCACCTTGCAACCGTAAGCGACTGGTGTTAATTTCATGATAGTGTGCAAAGGTACTTCTAAATATGGTAACTCGTCTGAAATGGAAGCAGAGTAACTTGATAACCGATTATATAATACAGTCTTTTTTTAAAAGAAGAAATATGTTCGAGATATCTTACATACGCAGGTTTCTCGCTCAAATCTATGTTAATGTCTTGTATCAGAAAAAGAAATCGCATAACGCCGATAACAGGATTTTGCGAGCAAGAACAAACTGCTTGACGACACGATGGTACGAATAATTACGTCATTATAATCCGCTCTTGCATGAGTGTTTATCATTTATTTTCATGATACGTTTCAATACAAAGGTCAAAAATTACATATAGCGCGTCAATATCTCAATATCTACATTCTCGGAAGCGAGTGTTTATAAATCATACAAGTGTCGGAGATTATACTTGAATCGTTTTCTTTGCATGCATAAATGATTAAAAGAACAAGTTTTATAAATATCTTAAAAGATGTACTAACCTGCGCTTTTGTCCAGGAAATAAGCCAGCAAACACCGTAAAACGGCTTGATGACTTACAACTAAAACATTACCCTGACGTTCCAATTCCATTATCACAGGCTCGAGCCGCGCAACAAGATCTTCATAACTCTCTCCTCTTGGATATCGATACGAGAACTTGTTTTGATCTCTGGCAGCGAAATCAGTTGGATATTTCTCGGCAATTTCTTCGTAAGTCATTTCCTCGCAAATACCCTGAGGTGATTCACAGAAAAGATAAAAAATTGATTAATTGATTAGATCTAATCTATTCAATACACTTTAACTTACAGCATCAATCTCGTTGAGAGCCTTCCACCTTTCTTGTGGTGCTTCTACATCAGTTGCAGTCTGAATGGTCCTCTTCAGCCAGCTAGTCCAAACTCTTAAACCCTATATGCCAACACAAACAAAATAATACTTGGATAATGTATGTATCTGATCATGAAGTATATATTGTTTATGTAACAAATTGTAATTTTCTTAAATGATATATCTTTATATTATTGAAAAAACTAGTACTATATAAGGGTAACAATCAGACTACAATTTTTGCATGAGAGCATGATAAGGGTAATATGATTATAGAACATTAATAAATAACAAATAAATTAACAAGAAATATACATTAAATACAAAAATTTGCAGAAGAATTACCTGTATGTTCTGACTGGTGATGTACTCTGCCAATGCCTTGCTATATTCATATCCCCGCTCGGTCAAGTCCGAATCGCCGCCTATCCTGCCTTCGAGGTTCATCAGGCTCTCACCATGCCTGGTTAAGTAAATCGTGCGTGGCACAATATGAATGTTCATAAGATAGTAAACTATTCTACTTTGTATATGGCCTTCGTGCTTATGAACCAGCACCTTCTCGCCGGTGTTGTATATTTTCATAAACGACAGATCGCTCTCACGCTCCTCGTCCAATGGCTCATACCGCTCCTGGTAGTGCTCGATTCGCAGCATAAAGTCCGCGAGCACATCCTCCTTCTTCATGTTCGCATAATCCGGACTGCTGACCTTCACCTGAATGCGATAGAAAAATTATAATATATATTTGAATTTATAAATTGCACCAAACTAGAGTTAATTTTCAGACAGACGAGAAATGTTAACGATCAATCGCCCCTACTTCTAACTATCTTTGAAACGTACTTCCATAATGTTCTGCTCGACGATCTCTGGATCGTTGCATACCGACTCGACGAAGAAGAGCTTGAAGCCCATTTTATGGACAACAATGTCGCGTATGAGCTGGCGTCTTTCGACGGTGGAGTTGGTGGCGTCGAAAACGGCCACTTCACCATCGCCGCTCTCCAACCACTGGCAAACATCGTTCAAAGCGTCCTTCGCGCACTGCGTCCGTATCGCCATGGCCTTTATGTTATCGGGACGGAAAAAGTCGTGGCATTGATAGGCCGTGGTGGCGTGTCGCCTGTATTCTCCCAGATTGAAGACTTTCGTGCTAATGCCGATCCAATTGAGGTATCGGCACAATTTCTTGGATATGTAAGTCTTGCCGCGAGCTGGCAAGCCAACCATCGCGATCACATGAGGCTTGTTCACGAAATTTGCACGTTCACCTGCAAAAAGAAAGGTGAAATATTAAAAATGAGAAGCACACATATCATAGAGACACAAATATTAACGGAATAAAATCATAGCCGATATTGTTATCATATCATCAAAATTACATCAATCATGATTCTCAATCTTTTAATTATTTTATATTTATAATTATTGTCTATTTATCTACTTCTTATTTATATGTATATATGAATTCAACATAAATTCACGCGCATTTGCATCTTGAATTTTTTATTAAAGACAAAATTACATCACTATCACATCTATAAATAGCTTAAATTTGCAACGGTGAGTTTTTATAACTCTCTTACGAAACTGGATCTAATCAGATATTAACAAGTAAAGCTCGAAAAATTATTTTTCATTCAATTTCACATCTTTTATATGACAATTATATGCACATGGAACGTGAATATAATATTTCATTATTTTTATTTATTTTAATCGCGCATTCTCATCGAAGAAAATTTGAGGCTCTCAAATATGTTTCGATAATGATAAGATATTTCGGAATTAGCGCCAAGGACTTTGTTTAACTTCTCTTTTAAAAATATTGTAATTATTACTAAAACATATGATATTATAGTTGTCGATGATAATCTACCGATAAATAATCATATCGGACGAACTCAGTCTCTGATTTTGCATTTCCGTATTTTTTTTTTTGGGGGTAGCCAATATAGAGCGATAACAATGTTGGTGTTTGAGCAACCAACAATCTTATCAGCTCGAAATGTGTCGCGATATTGTTTTTTGAAACCGGATATTTATATATATATATTTTTCTTGCGAGACAATTTTGTCGAATGACTGTTTATCTTTCTTGGAACAATTAAGCTAAGTCTATCTTTTATTTCTTTGAACGCGAATATAAATATTATACTCTCCGTATTAAATTGTGTTTTTATCGTCGTGCATATTAAATGCAAAAGGAATAACGCTGGCTCTCTGTCATACTCGGAAATAAAATATTTTTTTTTTATTAAACAGTTATTGAAGGTTATTGGTGGAACAAACGAAGGTTTAATTATCACGCGCGCATCAAGTCTGTTTTGTTCGCGATACAAAGTTTTCCTCCGGAAAGATGACAGCTAAAATAAATAATTTAATTTTATCTCTTTCATTTATTTATTTATTTTTTTCTCCGCTTAATTAATTCTCCGCTTATCTAAAGTGGATATTATATCGAGACAATGGAGGAAAAAAAAAAAGAGAGAAAAACAATAATTTGAGAAGGAAACGATAAGAAATCGAGTGGATCGATCTTTGAACTTTGATTTTTGCTATTCGCGATAATAAAATAAAAATGACAGGTAGACATAATAACAGAGGGCAATCCTCTCCGAGGGATGTGCGTATATAGCGAACTCTTTAGTAAGGCGCCCTTTAATAAGGTACTTTAAAGATATTTTAGTAGGAAACACAAGGTGGCCAGACACGCGCTTCCTGTTTGGAACTGGCAGACAAGATCAGCGGAGGCGCGTAATAATTATGTCAGACAGAAGACACCCGGTACATTGACCGCGAGATCGAAGACCTTGAACTTCCTCCAAAATGCAACCACGAACATCACGTTCGTCGCACGTGTCCGATCGCGGGGGAGGATAAAAGAGAAGAGAGACAGAAAGTAAAAGATATAATTGGGATCACAGAGAAGACTCAAAATACATTACCTCGGATCGGGAACGGTTTCGTGAGAATGGTGTCCGATGTCGGTGGTGTGTAATGCATCTCGATTTCAGAATCGGTCATTCTACGCGGGATACTACGCACGATTGATGCAGTCGTCGGGGAGGGAAGAAAGCGAGCGAGAGAGAAAGAAAGAACGATAGAGACTCGCGTGCATCCATGCGCGAATTGCACGGACCGTGTCGACGTACTGACCGACGAGGGACGAGCATGGACGAGCACGGTGGCGAGACAACCGCCGCCGTAACCGTATACGTCATCACCTATCGGAGCATAGGTAGAGGAGCGCGCGGGGAGGCGTCTGGCCGGGCCGGGCCGGGCCGGGGCCGGGATGAAGTCCGCGATAATCACAGTTGTCAGCTGTCACCGGGTCATTGCGCGCGCGCGACTCGCGACAGCCATTTGACAGCAGTTGACGACATTGATGGTATAGTCGCCGCAAAGATTTCGATGAAAGTGTACACATACAATTATCGAAACGTCATTTCTTCCGAGTTTTTTGTTTAACCAGCATTACATTTGCTCCTATCTCTATACCGCAAAAAAAAAAATATAAGATTTAATATGAATCTAAATAAATCGCGATTAATTAAATTCCATTTTCTACTTACCTTGCTGGAGTCTCTTGAAAATTGTAAAAATATTCGATCGGCTAATTATCCGTTTCTAAATTTCCTAATTTCCCACCGTCAACAATGTCCAATTATGATATTTCTATATCCAATAAAAAAAATCTACTTTCTAGTGATTTTAAGATGTCTCCTCCAATCACATTTTAGGAAAGCTTCTTTCGATAGCCAATCAGAATATCCGAAAAAAGTACAAGAAATTTAGAATAAGAATAAGATTACATTCATTCAAAAAATTGTTTATGGAACGTATACGATTGGTCAGAAGAGTCTAGAAATCTAGAAATGTTAACTGGTAGCCAATCGGTACATCCACAAACATTTTACCGAATGTGATGAAACCTCTAGGTGCTCAATGTATGTCCGTCGAGGTAGCTACTAGCGTGCTAGTATCTCCGTTAGAGTTTCTTTTGTCAACTGATCTCGAGACGGAGAAGATAGGTGAGTGCGTGCCGCTCTGTATTTCAGAAATCGTGTCGGCAAATTAATTACTTGTGCCATGTGTTATTAAATCTAATGTGTCTCGCGTGTTAGATCAAAATAACGCGGTAACGGGATACATTTATTTCAGCAGCGCAATACCGGCAATCTAATAGGTAATAATTAATGATACATATACATAACATATAAAAAATACGCGTGGACGAAAGAACGATTGGAATTATTCCCTTATATTATCTCTTTTATTTTTAATGCTTATTTTTTTCAAATAAAATTACATATAAAATTGGTTATATCCGTAAATTCATTTATTTCATATATATATATATATATACTTGATAGATATTTAACATACTTATACGTATTAAATATAATATTAAATATAAACAACATATATATGTATACATATATACTGAATCAACTCTGACTCGCCCTTTATCATGTAATCGTATATTACGTAATGAACGCTTTAACTTCTAATCCGCACTTTGCATTAAACGAAAAAGTCCATTCACGAAAAGAAAAAAGAGACCCAATATTCCACGCTTGCAGGCAGTAAGAAGAGATTGCTTCGATTGCGTGTCTTTTATGTAAACCAGTATGAGGAAAATGAATGAAAATAATTGATTCAATTAAATTCAGTCACTTCAGCTGACGTTTCGTTGTAATCTCTACAAAAATTATCTACACACTATCTTGAAGCAACCGTATAGGTTATGTTATGAGGTAGAATTCCTGTAGAATGCACGCGATTAGATGCATGTGCTCACATGTTTATCTTTTTTCTTTTTTTTTTTTTTTTTCTACAAAGGTGACATATTTTATTATATTTTTCTTTCGATAAATTAATGAGTTTTATAGAAGAATTTATCTTCTTTAATTCAAATTTAATTATTAAACTTTTGTCAGAACGATGATCAGAAACGTTTTCGTCGAAGGAAAAATTTTTCATCGTGGGAAAAATATAATTCAAAAAATATCCTCTCCGTTACTAATCTTAGATTTAGTATTTCACAATAGTCGAGAATTATATTTAATTATTACACTTGTCACAGAGTAAAGTTTTTAGCTGTACGCTTATTTCTTCCAAATTACTTAATATTTAATCAAATGCTCATTAAATACATATTAACAAAAAGAATTTGTAAAATTTATTGCGAATAGATACGGTGTTTATAATGAAGGCTCGAGACCAAATTTCCGAAACATTATACAGATTAGAAATTTAAATGTGTGTGTGTGTGTGTGTGTGTGTGTGTGTGTGTGTGTGTGTGTGTGTGTGTGTGTGTGTGTGTATATGTATAGTGTAAGAGAGACCTCTTTTATTTGTCAAATTATTTAACCTTCGCGTCTCCTTCAACACGTGAATTTTATAGCAGATGACATTTTTCCTATCCTTCGTTTCAGGAATAATAAATAAAAGATAGAATCGTGTGATAGACACAACGCCGATTTATCAATAATTTTATTATAATTAAACGCGATTATATTGCATATAATAGAGATTGTGTGAATCTCATCTTGCCTGTAAGATGATAGTTGGAAGATTCTAATTTAAGCCTTCGTTTTCAGTATCTCTACACTCTAGAGAATTTTCGCGCTTCTCCCCAACTCTTTATCAGTATGCATTTTAAATATAGCCGTATCATTTTGATAATTGCGAAATGCAATGATCTTTGCGAGAGAAATCACTAGCTTTCAAATCGTATCGCTTTCGCATTCTCGTTTTAACGAAGACTAATTTTGCAACTTACGCTGCATCAATGCATTGATTATATACGAGAGAAACGATGCACAAATTGTGAACTTGACAAATGTTGATAAGGCGCCAAAATGTATTTGCTGCAATCTTATAAAATAATTTTACAACCGCAAAATCTTTTAAAAGATTTTTTTTTTTTATGTTTTTATGTATATTGCGCTTTGCAGTCTCGCTGCTTCGTCATGTATTTCTTATTCGTTATATATATGTATCATTCAAAATCGATCGCGCAGTTAAACTGAATTAAACGCATTTTCCCACGTGGCACATCGACAAGAAAGCGTCTTTCATAAGATTTATTTTTTATTTTCGCAAAATGTGTATGTGTGTTTTGAATAATTTGTTTGAAAAAATGAAATAAATTAACGGATGAATATCTGTTCTTTCAGGATACAAAAAGTATTAACAAAATGCATCTGAACTATCCCTTGCTATTTGCTTTCCGTTTGCCTCAGGTAAGACTTGTCAATTTGGACTTGTGGATTTGATTCATTAATTCGCATCAACTTAATTCACGCCTCCATCTATATTAGAAACAGAAAAATTTTCTTTAAAATTTATAGCAAACTGCTCGAAAAGTCACAATTATACTAGTCAAAATACAGTTCAAATAAAATTTAATAATTTATATATATATATTTTTTTTCTGATGAAACGTTCTTTAATACGACGCTTCTTGCTTTTAGGTAAGCTTCCAGATGATGGGCTCAGGAGTATATAAGAACAGAAACTTTGATCGTGGCACAGCGACATCCGCATTCTTCCTCGCCATCATAGGACTGTCAATGAGCATGTTCTCCTTGAAGCAGATGCAGTCGACGCACCAGCGCCGTTTGCGCAGCTAAGAATTGACTAAAATCATAATTTACCAATTATCAAAATCGACCGTCAATTGAAAACAAGATTCATCAATTACTCACAAAATATATAGCCCTCTTTATTATAAACGATGTTGCTTTAAAAGTAGTAACGCGATATACGAGTCCTCTCCTAATATAATTTGCACGTATGAGATGTCGGATTTTTTATGAATGTATGTATGTCAAGCAAATTGCAATTTCGGAAAAATTGCACGGCACGCTTTCCTTAGAACGTGAATGACAGACTTGCAAGGGTCGAATCTAGATCATCATGTCTTCGATTCGCAGATGCGTTTACAAGACCGCGTGCTTTAGTTACATTGAATTCAGCACTTGGTACAGGCACTTGGTAAACGCGATTTTATCGGAAAGTTTATCGCAGACTTGAATGACAAGCAAAATATATATACTACCTGATGCTTGCATCAAGTGCCAATACCTTATTGGAGTGCAATACCTTACTTCCTCATGTTAGACAAGAAACGATTTTCTAGTCTTGCGAGCAAATAATGTTGCTTCTACAAAACAATGTGGCATTGCAAAAGATGAATTTTTTATGAATCTAAGAGAAGAACTTTCATAGATAATCGATATCAGAAGATTGCGTTACTTTGCATCACGATTTATTCTAATTTATTTCAGTCATTTTCAGTCACGAAAATAGTTCCTTTCGATGCACAATGATGAGTTTGATGATGTAATGATATCTTATTTTATGGTATATCATATGCAATCTTTCCCTTGATATCGAACAGAATCGTTCTAATAAGAAGAAATATTATATCGAAAAATGTAACATTTGTAGGCTTTTTACAATAAATTGGGCAAATAATTGGTTTATAATTATGCACTCTGTTTAATTTTCCAAATTATTTCTCTAAATAATACAACGTTTTTTCGACACTTTATCTAATAATACAATACAGGAATAACTATCTCGCTATTGCCTTTCGCACAATACTCCACTTTCGCTCTCAACTCGTTCTGCCATTTTTACTAACTATCCTATTCCTTAATCCTTGTTTTCGATGTCAGCGCGGCCCTATCCAAATATCTCAAATAGCAAAATTTCTCTAACTTATTGGCATTTTCTTTTTTTCATAAGCGTGTATACGTTATTCAACGTGATTTTGTCAATGTTGATTGCCAATCTTGGATAATTGATTAAAACTATTCACTTATAAGATAGCTTATTTACAATTGTCCAAACAATTTTAGAGCTTATCTCTGTTAATCGAAAGTTCTTCTCTGAGACAGCAACCATGCTCGATCCAAAGAGAACATACATCAATCGATTCATACTAGCTTATAATAACTGAAGATTTAACATTAGATAGAATGTTGAAACTTATCAAAAATTGATTGATCGAACATTGTTGATAATACATATCCTCTTTTTATCACTGTAAAATCGCGCTATTACTGTCGAATTTGAAACAAAATATACGAATTACTCATGTATTATTGTGTTCATAGATTTCACATGCGATCGTTTAATAAGTCATTTAAAATTTACGTTTCTTTTTTTGTCACTCCTGCATGTTCACTAAATTTAAAGAATTTCTAATAAAACTTCTTATTATCTTAATTGATTTTATTTTTGATTTTATGACAAATTTATGGCGCTGTAATTGCTACAGAATTATATGAATGTATATCGTTTTGTGTAAATAACTATTTATATAATCATATTATGTGCCATTTTTTAGAGCATTTGTAAGAGTAATTATTACTTTTTAATAAAACATTGATTAAATTAGCCTTTTCTATAAAAATGCAAGCTTTTTATGCTTGAACTTAGTAGAGAAAAGAGGAAATATTAATATATAAGATATTATATAACAGAATTGCAAAATCGTATGTAACACTGATAACGAGAGTAATATTAATAAAATATAAATAATATTATTAAACAACATTAAGAAATCTCTCTTTTTTTATCTCTCTTTGTCAATGTAATGTAAAATGTAAAAGAGTTTGTTTCATATATATATAAATTTACCTGAAACTTAAAATATATAAAATATCTTGATAATTTTTACGATTAAATGCGGACACAATGTGGAGTACATATGATGACGAGTAGCAAAGTAATAAGAAAATTATCCATATTATTTTTCACTATTTCAGGGAAGAATCTGCAAACAAACAAAAATGCAGCTAATATAGTTATTAATAAACTGTAGAGATAAATATTGTATGTATAATTGTGAGATAATTCAGTAAAAACTTACTGAAGTGTGAATAACAATCTGCTATGTCCTTCACATACCATTCCGGGCGATCATTTTGCGCGTAACTTCTTGGGAGAAGTTTGGAAGAGGATTACCCGGAGCAGTCTGCGTCAGAATACTCGGCAAAACCTCGGCGAATGATGTATAAAAATGTAAGCATCTTTTCAAAAAGATTTATCGATCCTACTTCCGTATATATAATTTGCCTTGAATCGCTACTTTTACTAAACTCTTGGAACCATTAATTCTATTTTTGTGAGTTATCCTTATTGACTTATTCAACGTGTTACTTGACTTATTACTTGTTCTTAATGATAGTTTGAATTACATTTAATATAATTGAATACTAATTCGAGGAAATTTTTTATTGATATGTTACAGACGATTTGCAAAAATATTAAAACAGATAAAGGAATCTAGTACTTCAGACGAGAGAAAGACGCCGTTCCCGAAACTCGATGACAAGATCATAAGATTAGCGACGATAGCTGCAGACGAATCTGATTTTGGCACTGTTGTTTGGAGCTGGGACGTAGTAAGATAGATAAAGCTCTATCTATCTATATATATATATATATATATATGTGTGTGTGTGTGTAATATATTTATGATCCGACTCGTAGCCTTTTTATTATATGTATGTATGTATGTATGTATGTATATATATATATATATATATATATATATATATACCGTTACTTTTAACCGGTGATTTTAATAATCATATTTTATTCTACCAATAATCGAACGAATGCGAGGCACAACTGGTTATGCAGAGCGTAACATCTAAATCCGTATGTGTTTCCACATAGCTTTGAGGCGATCGAATTATATCTCGATTACGCGCATCAAAGTGAGCTAATATTTATCACTTAAATGCACGCAAATTATTGCACTGCCATAAAACGCTTCACCGTTACGTCGCACATTTTTACGAGTGTACGCATCACCCCCTTCGCGGCGAAGATCCCGTAGAATAATCCGTCGCGAAATATCGTATTTCTGCAAATATGTTACGGTTCTCGCGGGTGGCAGTATGTTGCGAAATCTCCTCTTCCCTCCCGCGCGCGCATCATCGCTCATAATAATAAATTATTTTCCCATATGCGGTGGGTCGATAACGAACGGGCTTACGCGGTAGCTAGCGGCCACTGTCCGCAATGATTTATAACAATTTCAGCTACGGATCTCATTCAGCTAGCGCGCTGCTGCCTTTCTTTCGTCTTGGTCAAGGTGATCCTTGAGAGTTATCCACCTAGCACCGCTACTTCACGGGCACCGAGCGGTCGATCACCGGATGATATTATACGGTATTACTTTCATCTCTCCCTTCTCCACGGTGCTCGAGAGAGCCACGCTGACTCTACTTTAATGAAATCCTTAAACTTGCCGACGACATTTTTCACTCTGGTATCAGCGGCTCAATTATTTTCACGATAAGCGCGTCATCGCGATGTAATACGCGATAGTTTGTCTCTCTTTATCGATAACGATGATTATGTCTCGAGTGAGAAATCCATGTCGTGCATAGCTCTTTTTCGATTTCTTTTGCGATATTCAAATGCTCCGAGTGTTGCGATAAAACGTGACGTTTATTTTTATTATGTTTATTAAATGATAAGAAACGGCGAGATTTGTATAGAAGCGTATGTGTATGTTGACATATATCGTCAATAATATCGAATGCGATGGCATTACGAAATACGATTCGAGTCTTCTCGTGGCCATGTAACTTTTATCGTCTGGATGTCGAGGGACGGCGTATACGTAATCCGTTATCGTAATCGATGTTTTATGAGCGACCGGTGGAAGTTGTAGCGAGTACGATACGCGTTCTCGTAGATAAGCGGTAAAATGATTATCAATGTCTCCGCGCGGCAGATTTATCTCGCTCATTGACCCTTTGGCGAACCTTCCGCGAGGAAGGGGCGCAAATGAGGGAAGGGAGAAACGATGTTCTCTACTAGACCATCGGATTTCGCAGCGACCGGCGTCACTCGTGATTCACCGACGGTGATTAAGGGCTGACGATCGATCGTCGATCATCATCGTTGCTTCATCGATTCTACCGGCATGCGGACGCGATTAGTTCTATCGTACGATCGCGCGGGGTTAAGCGTTTCCCAGGGGTGTGCAAGAGAAAATGCGTCTTCGTTCGGCATCCCGCCTCCCTCTCTCCTCCCTTTCCTCCCTCTCATCACCCTCTCCCCTCCTTTCTCGTGCTCGCCGTTTTCTTCTTCGTTAAGCTACAAGAAGGCATGCCGTGTGTGTCGTTACCCGGGCCATAACGATCGGTCAACTAGGCACAAGCGGAGATTAGTCATCCGCGGATACTTAGTAGCGGGGGCTTTATATATACACACATCGTGTATACGCGCATATACCTACGTCTGTATATCCTTCATTAGCGCCGGTCGCGCGGTAAGACCGGCTAATTACGCGTACACATAAGGCCATGGCGTTACGCACAATATATATTCTCCGGTAGTTAATCGACCGTGTCGGTGCTTCGAGAGATTTTCACCGAGCAAAAACGACGAGGCGCCATTATGTAACGCCGCGCGCGAACTCCGACCGCGAGATCGATGGTCCATCGTTTCACGAGCGCACCGCGAATACCGCACGGAAGAGTTCGGGATGCGAGATTGATTCGAAGACATTACGATCTTGAGTGCGGGACGTAATAATCATAAAATTTCGTGCTCTCCTTACGCTTTTTTATCTACGTTAAATTTCATTTTGCAAAATCACCTACACATACACGATGTATGTAGTAAGAGCAAAAACTGTGTGATATATACGATATACAGTTTTTGCTCTTATACATACAGTCGTTCTTACTAAACAGGTATTCATGCGAGTTGTAGTTAAATATGCGGTATACGCCAAGCTGTCTAGATACTTGTCTTAGTCTTGACGGCATCTTTTTATCGTTTTCTCGGACTCGAGTAAACGGCATAATTGGCTCTAAGAAAAAAATCAGAAACGAGAGAGCAGTGTTAACACAAACAACGTGTTTTGAATACACGCCTAGAATCGAAACGAACAAAACGTAACGTTAGTTCGACTACCTATTCCTTTTCAACTGCCCGTACCTTATTCCTCATGCTTTCCTTACAATTGTACGTAATGATGTAAGAATTTTTCTGCGATATTACATAACAAAATTGCATAAGTAAATTATGCATTAAAATTTTTTTAAATTTGTTCAAAAATATCAATATTATAAAGTGGTAATATTCCCAGTATGTTATAAATTAAGTTTAAATAATTGTTAAAAAATATAAAAATTTAGAAAATATATATCATTTTCTAAAAGAGATACATAATAGATTGAGGATAATAAAGATACAACGAAAGATTGAATAAAATTAGAATTTCATACATCAATCAACCGCGGGAATCGCTTCTTAGTCAAACCCACGAAAGCAATAGTGCTCTTCGTGAAAGTAAACGCGTCGGTACAATCGGTAATCCGCCATCACGATAGATACCGTAAAACTTTTGCGTGAATGATATATTACTGAGTTAACAGCAATGGAAATTACTCACGCCGCCAATCGTACTCGCAGAAACTGACACGTGTAAGCGTGTGAACGCCCGATGTTGCGACGGGCTAAATTACGAGGCGTTGTTAGCCGATGCTCCGCGGCGCGTCCAGCGAGAAAATATAATGTCCGCTATGAGAAACTCGCGGGGATATCTGTCTCTATTGCTCGTGTAGCCGGGTATTAACTCGAAAGGATACTTGGACTTCGTCTTACTTCTATACAGATACACACACACACACACACACACACACACACACACACGTACGCACGCAATCACGCGCGTCTATATCTAGGTAAATTATCATTTCATTGCCACGTCGACCTTTATCGCAACGCGGAAATTATTAAATTAACGATCGAGATCTCCTTCTCCTTGCTTCTTGAAAGCAATTCCGGCGGTTTCTTCGCGGCGTCATCCACAGAAACCCAGCACGCCCGCTTCTCATGGCATTTTCGAAATCTCGTTAAGCGGTAACGGAGATTTAATTATAAGCAGAACGATGCCAATTACGCGACGCTTTCAACTCCGCTTTATATATAGATGGATCCTTGAGATGCGCAAATTACATCGAATTACAACGGAGGCATTGATTTCTTTTTAATCAGCTATTTCCACTTAACGCATAAATTAATTCGCGGAGATATACGAGAGACCTTTCTGGTTCACAAGCTCTGTGCATGTCGCAAGTTGATTTTCTCGACGTACTCAAATATATCGATTTCTTGTATTTATCAACAAGGTCAACAAACTTAAAAAATGTACCGTATGAATCTTTCACGAAATTCGCATTTATTCTGGCGCTTTTAGAACATTGAACGGCTACTGGTCTGGCAGAAATAATTTAATGACGTGAAATCTTATCGGTTTCCTTATTGCAAGTGACCAAGACGGTTTCGAAGCTCGCAAAGGGTCCCGTTTTCTCGGTATCGAGATCAAAATGATAGCGCGTTCGAATTCTTTTTCAAATCGTGCAGTTATTACCGCATCGGCCTGAAAACCAGTCTTATCGTTTCATCGCGTGTAAATAACATTCTTTAATAGTAGAGCTGCTTATCCGTTCTCACGTTATGTCTCGTTTATACGCGCGTTAGATAATAATTCAAGGTACGTCAGTACTGCCCGTCATTTATCTAAAACGTCCAGATATTTTATGCTTATTTCTCGACTTGAATTAATTAGCTCACATGTCTTATTATTTAAACAAGATTATCCGTAACATCAGTCGTTTTGTCGCACACCGATATCACTATATCCACAATTTCTTGTCGACACGAGTTTGTTCGATTTTCTTGCCTCGAATGACCGAGACGTGAGTTTTATCGGATTGGCGATAATCAACGTTTATGGTATCACGGATTTTCACCAGCAGATTGTTGTTTCGATTTATCTCAGCGAAAATTTTCTATGGCTTCATCCATGATCAAAATACATGGCGATCGGAATCGATCTCGCTCAGGTTCATCGTACGCGTTATTCTAGTTAGCGAATTTCAATACGATATCAGCGCGATTAGTATGATAATTGAAAAAGACGATTAGACTTGTTTCGCGCGAATGCAGTCTATAAAGTCGCGAGAGTATCCGTATTAAAATTTCCTGCGATTGAGCGTTGCGCGGTAATAATATCGCGATAATATCGCGGAAGTATTGCAAAATGTTGCTGCAAATGGAAAAAAAAAAAGTAAAGAAGATTATGGGATGATATTTTATAGAATCCAGTTGCAGATTTGTCGATCGCAAACACAGATTCGAATTTACGTGTAGTAAGCTGGTAATGATGCAATAGTGATCCAATGTATGGAATTTATCGTATCAATGCTGAAGCCTTAAACATGAAAAGAACGTTCGTTGGTTTAGCGTGACATAATTGCATGGCAGTAGATTGAACGCAAAAAATAAGGAGGATGGAGAAAGAGCGAGGGACCAATTTACGTAAACGCGATTACTATCTTCTAATAGCCCATTCTTGCTGACATATATGGTACTGTTTCTTCTACATGCTACTATGCGCTCAGTTTATTCCATTCTATTCTATTCCACTTTATCTTGTTATTCGCTTGATATGCCGCCACACGCAAGCACGTTCTCCCAAATTTGGAGTTTACGTAATTCATCGAAGATTATCGGTACGTCATCTCGCTTACACTCGGAACTCGCGCGATTGCTAATACACACTGTCAAAGAATACTATCAGAGAAGCAGAATATAATGTTATCAGTTGTTAGGATGGATAATGCGTATCATCTAAAGAACGATCTCATCCTCTTAGAGCGAATGCACTTTCGTCTCCTGAAATGCACCCTCCATTTCCCTTCACGATATTCAAACCGCGACCTGAGAGTTTTTTCACGATCCTCACGGACGTCCAATTCATCCTCGATTCTCTGAGATGTAGTAACCATTCTTCGCGAGGTAGAATCTCTCACTTTCTCACGAACTTCTCTCGGGGCTAAGACTGATAATGAGGACTGAAGAAATCAACGTCTTAGCATGACAATACGACAGGCTCGCCCTTAATGGGTTACATGGCTGTGACGAGGGAGGGGGAGAGCGAAAGATAAAAAGCGCTCTGACGGCCGGAAATTTCCATAAAACAATACCTCGGGTATTAATCAACCTTTCTTGCCCGTCTGTCCAGGTCGTCGGCTGCCATCGTCGAAATTTTCCCCTCTCCTGCTCTCCACCTCTTGCTACGATTCTCGCGTTCCAGGTGCAACAAAGATGGACGCTAATAGTTCAACTTATTTCGGTACTATGAATTTATTTGCGAAAAAAAAAAATTAATATTTTTAAATATTTTTTCCAAAAGAACAATTGTTCCATTAAATTAAAACGATACTGAAGGGTCATGTTCAATTAGCGAAACTTTAAATCGAAACCTCTGTTGCACACGCATCGAAACTTTCGTTACCGAGCGTTATGGATCAATTTTGGTGAAACAATTCGGGTTTATCATCGCTTTTACCATTAATCGCCAATTTAATTTTGAAACAGGTTTGATGGTGGATTTGTTTTTTCTTTTTTTTTTTTCTGTTTTTACTGATCTCCCTTCCGTTGATGGTATTATTAACTTAACAAATAATAGTTGTATATCCTATATATAGTGTGTATTCAAAAAAATATAATTTTTCGGTTTTTCAAAGTGCATGCACGCGAAACAATAAATAATCCGATGCGTATATACAACATATATATACTCTGTGCATATATATATATATAAAACATCTCCTATTTTCAATATTTTTTTCTGTATATTATATCGACATCAAAGAATTTACGTCCGCTGGTTTACGTTTGATGTTGTTTTAAATTAACGCGTTCTCGATTATAGTATATAGAGCTCAGTATTACATGTAAATAATTAATCACAACAATTTATATGTTTTGTTTATATTCAAGTCATTATTTAAATATAGTTTTGTTCTTAGAAAAACATAAATTACGTTATTAGATCCAATGGATATATACGTGTTATAATATGTCATACATTTTGTTGAAAACACAATCGGAAAAAAATTATTTCGAGGCAAATTCGATGAAGTAGATTGGCTTTTTAACATTTATCAAACTTGGACGAGTCCATAGTTTATTCAAAATAAAATAAAAGTTTCCCAGCGACTCTTCACAGCAAAATCGATGAAGCATAGAAATGTGTGGCGGAAATTCGCGTTGGTGTTCCGCGTATGTGTCAAGTCGTATATCACGGCGGAGAAAATGGTTCGCTGACTTACCCCGATCGAAAGTTACGTCGCGTTTCCGTAACGCGCAAAATCTTCTTTATCGCGATGGTGGGGGATTAATCGAAGCGCGCCACGCGGATTCTACATAGATATAGTCGGATACCTTATGTTACGTGCCTCTGACATTCGGGGTATTTGCCACGATGGCAACAATGCAAAGCGAAGCCGGGGCGCAAATTAGTATTCCCGTAGATGCCTTCTCCAAATAGCCTCGCCGTGTGGCGCTTTGCGCATCCTCGCACCGACATTGTCCCGTTGTGTCAACGGGCTTCGCGGGCTTCGCTGCGAGCGATACCGCGTGGCCATGCATTTTGTCCCATTACGCGTAAATACGGTTACGCAAGATTAGAGAGTGAATTAGCGCATTCAATTAACGGTTACGATCGCCTCGGAACCCATTGCATCGCGTGCGCCGCTGGCGCACATCTATTTTACGGGATTTCTCCTAGCGATCTGGCGTATCGCACGTACCGCAATTCGGCACGATATAATGCCCGCGCGAGGAATGCTGGAAAAGCGCGGGATAGCGAGAGCCTAAGGGTAGAGAGAGAAACGCAGTGAGAGAGTCTTTTGCGGATTTAAGACTCGTCGATGCGGCGTGCATGCAACTTTATCACGACTCGATATCGCGCCATGTTACTCGACTCGCGAAAGTCGCGCCGGACCATCGAAATTGCCGGTGAAATGGCCGCGAGAGCTTTTAGAACTTATTTCATGAGATTTCTTTTATCGAAAAGCAGCACGTACTGCATTTTGGCACGATACCGCCGAAGAAATTGGTGCATCTAAGAATCATCGATATATTTGATCTCGATGGCAGATAGAACGTGCGGTTTTCTCCGATATTGTCCGGTCCTTATATTAGATCAAATTGCGCAAAGATTGCATTTATCGAACGATAGCCAAATGGCCGAATTATAGTGACTGAATGAACCGAGTATCACAGTTCTAATAAATAAATAGTGAAAATTTATCTTTCTCATTATTTTAATAAAAATGTCACATATACTTACAGTGGCATCAAAAGTACTGTCTTTTAATATCAAAGGCACAGTTTTGCGCTGCCATAATTTTTTGCATTTATTATATGTATGTGTGTCTTTTTGTATGTATGAATTTTACATCGTTACTGTATATTTTAATGCATAACGACGCCTACATAAAATCACGCTGCTCCTTCATAAATGTCGAAAGCGGTCAGAACGCGCTGAGAATGCAACGTCCGAGATTATCTCGCACGGCTTCTCGGACGACGGTGGTTTAATCGAGTCGGTGGTAATCTAATTCGACCTTTAGAGCCACCACCACCGTCACGATGGTTGCAAAGCAACGAAACCGCTGAGGACGGAGCGAAGAATGCTCTCGATTCCGTTTTTTTTTTCCCTCTCTTTCTCTTTTTTCCCACCATCCTCTGTTCTTTCGCTCCCGAGAGCTGACATTCCTTGCTTGTTGAAACGAAATTAAAGCCGTCGGAAAGAGCGACCGTGAGAGGACGTCTCGAGGATCAGAGACGTGGTGCACACACATGTTACAGGCGCGTCTTGTTTTCAGACGCTTAATTACGAAATGCGCGACACAATGTTCCTCAGCGAATGTTTGATGCAACTTTTAATTGTATACATCGCAAAGCGCTATTACTGGTGGACTGAGCACGTTTCAAATATTGAATTTTGTATTCTATAGAAGTTTTAGTAGTCATTATTTTATCGTAGCTAAAGTTTGACAGGATATATATATACGTATTACACATTCGACGATGAAACAACGAATCGCAATTACTTTGTTATAATTATTTCATTGCATCGAGAGATGATTTATTTGACGTTTCGATGTAATGTAATAAATTATCTCGATAATTAAAAATAGAATATCATTTTTTGATTTTTCAATTACCGATTCGTACAATAGGAATAAAATCATTTTTTACATAGGATGTATGTAAATCCATGTTACATATACAACAATTTATATTACGAATAAAATTATAATGGAAAAATTTTCACCTGTTTTTATTATCAAATATTTATTGTTTTTAATTTCTACAATTATTATTATTATTATATAAATATAAAAATCAAACGTGCAATGCAAATTAATCTGTTGCAAATGAAATATATAGTAACGATAAAAACTTCTCCATTTCTGTTTGTTGTACAGGCGTTCATATTTTTTGCAAGTTGTCTGCAAATTCACAATATTGATTTTGGATTCTGGATTTTCTTTGCGATGATTGCGAGATTTCTCTGCATGCTTTATTCATAATATAACGTGCGTTTATTCATAATACAGTACGTTTGATCCTTACCGCGCTGAATCGAACACGGATTTCGCGACAATAAAAATTGCTACATCAACGTAGAGCACGATCCCAGTCAAAGACGGTATACTGCAAGAAACGGTCGTACCTTTCGCCTACACAATGTTAAGGCGTGAATACAAATTGAGGGTTTTTCACCAACGTCTGGTGTGTCCGCGTGATGGTGGGTCCAACCACCCTTCTCGCTCGTGAACGAAGCGCGCCACGAAGCCGTCCATTTTTCTGGCGGGTTAAATTTCTACGACTTGACAGCGCGACGTTGACGGATGCACCGGCCGAAGAAATCGTGCCTCGCGACGCGTCCAGACGTGCTCGCGCTATCGTTTGCATGAAAAATCGATGCGATGTACCCTAAATCCCGCCGTGATCAGAGACACGCTCGTTCCGTTAGTCTACGACCTTTCGGAACAAGACCTTCGAATAACAAAACGGGTTTTGCGAGTGCATTCTTTCATAAAAATCTTCTAGTCTTCTAGCCTTATTTGAATGTGAATTCAATTTTTCCTCTGTTAGACATATAATAAAATATATCCATCATGTCTCATTCATTTATACATGATAGTATTTAAATTAATTCGCTAATCTAGGAATTTCTCTTTCTCTCTCTTTCTCTCAAAACAACTTACAAATGTAAATAATGTATTATTATACATTATATATCCTGAGAATTATGTTCTTGAATATTAGCTTAAATGAATCAAGCATATTTAATTGGATGCAAAATTATAAGATTTAAATGTTGCATATATATAATCGACAGCAAGACAGTCAAAGATTGACTATTAACTTATATCAGCTCATTTACATACGGATGTAATTTATTGTTATATTCAAAGTCAACAACGTTTGCAGTGTCATAACGCCAGGATAATTTATATCGCAATAAAACACTCGTAATCTATTTGATTGCGTTCTTCTTGCATCAATGATTATTTCGTGTGTATGTCCGAGTAGATAACATCGTTACTAAGCCCACAACGCGTCACATAGATTGATGCAAAACGGTTATAGCCAGATTTGCAAAAGGAGAAATTCCTTCTTCAGACTTGCGCATAGAGCGTAAAATGATTGAATTTCATATAAGCGCACACATATACGGAGGGGACAAAATTATAAAACAAAACAATCGTGTTGTACTGTTAAATTTTCCGTTTAATGCATTTCTAAATCAATGAGATACGATATAAAGATTATAATGAGACATGAAGGCGACGGACGATCATTAATGTCGCACTACCGATGATGAAAAAAGTAGCGGCGTTCGATTCGACCGGTTTTCCAACAGCCCAGAGCCGAGAGCGACTCGAACCGGTACTTCGCGTGTATGTAGATTGCCGAGTTGAGAGACCGGACTCACGATTGTGTCCAAAGGCACGATATTAATTTAATAGGATAAAAAGGCTGATATTAGACCAATATGCTTGCGCAGATATTCAATTCTAATTTTAATTCCAACTTCCTTTTTTTTTTAGATGTTTCTCTTTTCCTTAATCAATTTCAGAGATATAGACTTAATTTTAATGGAATGTTATGTAATTATAGGCTTAGTTGTGTGCGTGTGAAATTATTTAAGATTTCTCGCGTGCATGTGTATATCGCATACTCGTAGATGTGATATGATAATCCTTGCACTCGGATCTTCGATTATAATTTTAATTCTCTTTTTTTATTTAATTTTAAGTAAGCTTTATTTTAACGGATTTTTGAAATTAAAAATTATATATATGTATATAAAATTATATAATAAAAAATATATATATATATAAATTTATATAATAAAATATATATATAAAATTATACAATATTGAAGACAACGTTAGAAAAGATATTTATACAAATTTGTTTAAAAATTGTTTCCAAATTAATTTGTGAAAATTGGAATGGAAATTTGCCTGAGTCGTCTGTTATATATTAAATCTTCAAACGCAAAATATTTCTCTTGCGAAACAGCTTTTGAAAACTGAATCCGATTTGCATAAATAGAAGTGTGTTTTCATCTAAGAAGCTTAATTAAGACTTCGAAAATTCATAATTTTCGCATTAATTGGAATCGTATTCGGAATCGTACCCCGCTACTCTTACTACTACTACTTATAAAACCAGTCTTGGCCGCGGCACTTGGTCTGCGTTACTTCGTGATGTTACTTCCGTGATCTTGGTTGAACTCGCGAATGTCGATTGCAATCATAGCGTTATGAATAGGTCGCTTTCGCATATTTCTCACCGGCGCGGCCTCACTCTTTGTCGCCGATAGGTAGATCCGAAACGCGGATTATATGTTTGCCTAGATATCTCTCAGTCGAGGCCGGGGACTATAAACTCGAGATATCGTGTTTGGTCGTATACGTAACACGTATTCAAATGCACTTGTGTACAAAGAAGTCCCGTAGAGAGTTTTCTTTCCGCACTCGCTATATTCCACGCGTATCCGGCGTTCCGCTTAACTTCCGGCCGCGCTTATCGCGGTTATAGTGTCTCAAGAAAACGTATAATATCGTTAGACGTAAAAGCAATCGAAACAGAAATAACACAGGTACGGCCGTTGGTACGCACCTTATCTAAAAGATTCAAATTTTTTTTTTTTTTTGTACAATGATAAAAGAAGAAGCTGGCGTTTCTTGCGATCTACGCTACGAATTGATGAAATGGAAATCTGAAAGATAGAATTCTATAAACAAAGTATTTCAAAATAACTAATATTTCTATTAATATTTCTCATAGATGAAAATATATAAATATATTTTAAGCTAAAAAGGGTTTATATATAGCATCGATGTAATAATGTGAGAATCTATTTATTATGTATATTATTACGCGTGCGTATAAATTATTGTAATTAAAATATTTTAGCGCGCGGTAAAATATTAACATATTAACAGGCAAAGATGGTACGCAACATCGCGATAACAACATTAATGAATTATGCAAAAGTCCCAGTTGCATACACAAGGATAATATGCTGAAAGAATTTTATTGGCGTATCTAATTATATATATGTCATAACGTGAACACGCCCCGAGACTCGCGCAAAAACTCACATCTAAATTTGCAGATGCATTTACGTTATATGTTAATGCTGACGCGAGGCATTTATACATTATTAACTGAAATAACATATATTTTTAATATATTTATATTTGAAATATATATATATTTTTTTATCAATGTCCCATAAAATGACAGGCGTTATTGAAGCCGCCGTTAAACATTCATTCAAATCCGCATAATGCGCGAAATTAAAGATTACGATTATACAGGATAGACGACTTTAAAATATCGTAAACAGTACTCTTTGTACTCTTTATTGGAGCGTTATTGAAAGAACGAGAAGAATTATATGACACTAACGACAATAAATTTTTTTTTGCTGGTACAACAAGTACTATGCTCTATATAACATGCTCTTATGACGATTGCGTGTAATAAATCAAAATAATGGAAAGTTTTTTTTGTCAATCGATTTATACAGTTATGATGATTAGTAAAAGGGGGGGTGAATGCAGGGGATGGTAAAGAGTGTTAGTATAAGCCTTAAATTATTTTAACCTACATGTGACATCGCAGCTGGAGCACTGGTGCTTTATTATAGATTATACGGATAGGGACACCGCTATTGCTGGTTTAATCGACCAACTTTTCTACCGTTCACGGCTATATAGCTGTTTCTGACGCGGCGAGGAAGCAGCTTGGACGAAAATTAATGGATCGGGCGTACACGCTCATACAGATACGTACTTATGCATTGTTGCACGTAGCCATTCGTGAATTCACATAAATTGTGTCGCGCGTTCTCACACAGTCGCGATGGCGCGGGCTGCGGGTTATCGTTTTGCGTATCCCGTTATACGGAAGCAAAGTTTGTAGCCGAAAACTGATGGCTCATTCGTTATGCATTTTCGACGATTGTTTGTTTTCGAAATGTGCCACAAATACATGAATATGACAGCGTGGAATATAGCGTGCGGAGAATGAAGCTTACGATGAAGCTAAACTTTCATATATTTTACAACGTAGTTTTAACATAATTCGTTTAGGCTATCGTTTATACCTCATAATTTCTTATACAAAGAGATGTGGTATATTTTGTCTTTATAACTTTAATAAGAGATTATTGCGCAAATATTTAATAATATTTGGGGACCGAAGTTTAGAGAAGAGAAAGACAGAATCGCGATGACTCGAAATGTCCGACTGGCGCTTTTCTTGCTCCATTTTAAGCTTCATATCCTCAATATAAAGAATCTTATATTATTCTATCCTGTTTTACTTTCATATTTATGATTTGAACAGGAGGGTTAATTTTCTTCCTTTGCGACTCAGTCGTTATTTCGCGCCCCTGTCGTCGTTTAGTAAGAGTTAACAGCAAAATGTTGTAAGCATCCAGTTTAATCTTGATATGATCTAGAATAATGAAATTGTTCTAATCTTTAATAAATTGTGACGCCAGTCGTATGTACTTGTGACAAAAGTTAGTTTTACTTGAAGTGACCTTGATTGAGCGTGTTTCGATTTGCTCTTTGCATGTTTTTGCAATGCAATAATTCTCCGGGAAAAAAAAAACCGGTCGCTCAAAGCATAATTTATGCCGCGCATACCAAATATACGAACTCTGAGGTACATAGTTGTTCGAAAGTCATCTTACGCGTATCACGCGGAATGAGAGAAAAATATTTAATGTTCTTGAAGAGCCCCCGGCGACCGAATCTTATGATAGCAATTCTACTGCTAATACTGCTTATTTATTTTACCTAACTATTGGAAAATTCTAATTTTGTTTAAATAATATTTCCTCTTACTTTTCCTCGGAAGCATTACGTAGTAAGAAATAACTTTTCATTTCTGCGCTCTTTAAGGAAGAATCAACCTCTTTTATAACTCTTTTTAATAACGTCCAAGATCATTTTGAGTCTTCTTTTGAGAGCAAGTAATTTTCTCAAAACATATTAATTAACAAGATATAAAACAAGTTGATTAATAAATAGAAATTTGATTTTTAGAGTGAGAGAATTTGTCATTTTAAAATTGATAATATTGTTTTAATTAGAAATATTAACAAAAAATAATCTTGATAAATAATATTTTTCATAAGAAATATATTTAATCAATTAATAAATTATATATCTAATTTTATTGATTGTAATATTATTAATATTAGAAATTGATTTATAAATCATTAATAGCTAGCTTTATATTAATCGTAAGCTTTTTTCTTTTTTTTTAATCTAAAGTATGTAAATAATATTATATGTATGTAATTATATCTCTTATATTTTAATATAATTTATATCAGATATATAATTTCTTCATTCTATAAATATTTTAAATAAGTTAGAGAGTTTAGAGAGAGTGTGCTTGAATCATGAACTTTTCTGGTACATCTACATTTCACAAAACAGCGTAACCTTTCTCTATCATTCTCCGGAATAAGTACCGCTTCATATAGCTCCTAAGAAACGTAATATCCGGTTGTACATTGGCCTCGATTCCACTGACACCTTGAGAAACTTTTATCAGGGAAATAATATCGTTGGAACTTTGGTATGAAGTTACGTTTCCGAGCTTCCCCGAATAAGCGGCCGCGCCATTCCAGGAAAAGTTCGTTCCTCTTGCGTCATTGCCGAGGAAAAGTTGCACCGTCCGCGTGGAAACACGCGTCGAAACTCACGAATTCAGTGGATGTTGTTATCGCATGCGGCTCCATGCGCAAAATATACCGTGCACTCCGTTGTGTCGTGATATCGACAAGAATAATCGTCGCGTCAGTCGCGACGAATCATTTCACTTTCGGCGTTGTTCGCATCGGAGGCAGGACTTGTTTTCATCGCGTAAAAATTTTAACGGACAGTAACGAGCGAGCTCACGAGCGAAGAATAATGGCCGGTGGATACTTTCGGCGCGCGGTCACACGGTCGAGATATCGATCATCCCCTTCTCCTCTTCCTGGGAACCACGATTTTCCGAGGTCCGCATACATGCTGAGAGGACGCGACGGCGGAACCGTAGTAAACGCGACTATTCGTTAATAGATCCGCAAAGGAGAGAGGGGAAAGAGGAATGGGGATAAACAGGGGATATGGAAGCGAGCGAGAGGGAAGGTAACGATCGTGAGCAACGGGATGAGATAGATACGAGAGCCTTCGCGGCGAGAGGAAAGTTGTGAAAAATGGACGACACTAGACCTGACCCCTCTTATCCGCGTACAAACAACTTTTACGTCGGTACCGCATAATCTACCGCTGTGTCGCTACATTCCCCCCGGGCTGATGCGGCGGCAACGGCGGCGTCTCATCGCTTTACCTGCCTGCACAGGTGATACCTTCCTCGACAAAGTTAGGCAGAAGTTAGTGTGTGCGTTTGTCGGCGAACGTGTTAAAACGCTTAGGAGGAACGCGAATTGTGCATTATGTACTCTCGGTCAAAGAACGGCGGATCACGTAGAAGGAGGGCGAAACCGCGACGGCGGAAGTCGGCGGAGCGAGGGTTGAAAGAGAGGAACAGAGGCATAAAAGGCCGCATTCCACGTATGGTCGTATGCTTGTTGGCACGAGGCCTTTCTAGTCAACAGATTTGTCGTCGTCGTCGTCGTCGTCGTCGTCGTCGTCATCGCGATTGCATATTACTACCGCCTATTCTCTATCTACCCTTTGACATAGTTTCTTATCTGGATTCTTATTCTACTCGACATTTCCTCTGATCTTTAACTCCCATACATTCTCTACAAATTACTAATAATAGTTACATTTCAATTATGCAGTTATTTTTATTTTGACAATCGATCACTCAAGATGTGAATAGTGAATATTTCTCGCGAGCTTTTCATACGTCTTTTATTCATTAACAAATCATACTTTTTATTTGTGCGATGAAACTGAATAATATCGTAACACCGATAGCGTTGCGGAGTAATACCCGCGAGGCGAACACAACAGTGCGATTTTTCGCGATGGTAACGCTCGTATTGACACAAAACGCGGTCGGTCATTCTGCACGTTCGGCAGGTGTGCGCGTGTATGTAGAAACGTGTGCGTTTATGTGAATGCGGCAAACCGGTACACAGCACTTCTACAACCTAAAGCACATCTATACGGCTCGTTTACATGTGTTACCACGGGATCCTCTTCTGTCGGTTGCGCAACAATGCTCGATAGCTTCATCAGCGGCGCGCCGGCGCTACCGACTAGGCGAGGGTGAGTCGACGAGCAATGTCAGCATAGTCGTAGCTGTCAGCGACGGCGAGCTGTTTTCAAACTAATCAGGCATCGTCAAGAGGAGGAGGCGGCGCAGCGCGTTATCTTTCGGCGACGATGCGACAGCGCGCTGTCGCGCGACTCTCGACATCACCATGCACCACTCGTGGGCTTTTCGAGGTACGGTAAGAACAATCTACACAGGGAAAGTTTTAACTTTGCGTACGCGATATACAACAACTCTCCGTTTCATGGGCGAGCGTTTTTTCGCGCTTGCCGGGAACGCGCGGTGAAAATGAAAAACGAGGCTGAGGACTCGTTTAATGAGAGCACGGTACGCTGCATAGGATCGAGCGCGCTTTGGATCCGCGTTTCCCTACGCTAGTATCACATGTACCAGAGATAAGCCTTTGTGCGCGCTAGAGTAGATAGAATGTTTCTTTTTTGTTGCGTGCGCAAAAATGGACGAAAAAGGGTTTAACGGACATTGCGTGTAGAGGCTCTTACGCGCCGGCTCTCTCGGCGAAGGAGATCGTTTGTGACGCTGCGCGTTTTTGCATCGCGCGCGATTGAGGCGAGGTAGTTTTCTGGGCAGATAGAGCGCGTCGTTTTTGCATAGAGGAAAAATGTTTGGGGCAACTTTATTATCGCCGCAGAGATTACAGCGCTTTTAGTCGGCGCGATGGTATTTACCGTGGCTGTCATCTCGTGGCGTTAATCTAACGATGACCGCGTCTGATTACTTGGTGACCCTTTCGAAGCGCGCGCGCGCGCGCGCGCGTGAAATGCCGCAGTGATTTGTTATTCTCGTTTACGAATCATCCTCTTTGTCAGTAAGTAAAATTGTTAATCAAGAGAAACGAGCGTTTCGACGCATCCCGCGTGCGAAAGTGAAGCGTGCGGCGTCGTCACCTGCGTCCTTTCTATTCAGCGCGTCCACCGGGGTGTTAAATGATATACCATAGTGTCTGTCAAAATGACGCATTGCATTTACCTTTGCAAGTACGTGACCAATGACGCGTGACGTAACCCAATCAATTGCTTATCTCCATTCGTATATTTGCCGATGTATATTAATGCGTTAGTGTATTCCAGTGAGTCGTGATACTCTCACAGGGATGATGGATGGCTATGAGCGAGGTTATACAGCGATATGATCTTGATTAAGCATCGATGTTTACAAGACAAACGTCTGAAGAGAAAATACGACGCCAGATGTTTCACTTCAATTATTATAGCAGCGTGTCGTAAAATACGCTAAACGAACAGAATAATTGATGTAAAAAAATATTGTAA
This sequence comes from Cataglyphis livida, assembly GCA_039654365.1. Lineage (NCBI taxonomy): Eukaryota > Metazoa > Arthropoda > Insecta > Hymenoptera > Formicidae > Cataglyphis > Cataglyphis livida. The sequence goes on along the minus strand of JBCEZV010000028.1, from coordinate 2,571,226 downwards.
TTATTACATTTGATGTACATGAGTAATTTCAATAGTCATATCAAGTATCTAATATCACCGAAGGACATTCCTAAATTACTAAGTGTTTTTCGAAAAATAAAGAACATATCAATTTTAAAATATCGAGAGCATAGTTTTGAAACTAAGATATTTAGTCACAGATAAAATTACAATTGTCCATTGAAATTCGAATCATGGTGAAATAGCGTGTTTGTAATTTTGTCGTAGCTACGTTTTTCTATCCCTATTGTCAACGCAAGTTGAATGAAACAACAAGCGAACGATGGCAACGATGGTTGCAACGTTTGGAATTCACATGGTACCGCATGTAGAGAGAGAGAGAGAAGAGAGAAGAGAGAGACAAGCAGATATCGGTTTTTGATGAAATCGGTATTTGTTCCACATTCCGCGCGCTGAGCGCGGACGTCTACTCTACCCACGTCGCCGTCCATCAAAAATCTAATATGCGCTGTACGCTCGTCGAAAGGATATTTTACCGGTATACGTACGCGAAGCCTATGTGTTATCTATTAATCATTGCGTCCATATGTTCTTCAGTTATGCTCGAATTTTTCTGTATTATCATCTTATTTAAAAAATATAAAGCTAATTATATCTCAAAATTTCTTTTCTCCCTTCTATAAAAGTGCATTGCATGAGAGGGGTATATTTATATACTATCGCGTGATCTTTCTATTTATCCGTATCTCTATTTCGTGAAACTGCAAAAGATATTTTTTTTTATTATACATTATTATATATTTATTCTTGCATTTTTTTTTTTTTTTCAAATCTTTGCAATAATAGTATAGTTGATATTTGACTGATAGAGGAATATTTTAATGCACTGTAGCTGGTACTCTGTTAGTTTTTATAAAATTTAATATCAAGGAATAAATTTTCCGATTTTCATGTGTTATATCATCTTGATAGGTGTTTATCACATTGCAATTCTGAGACTCGATGAAAAATAATTTGCAGATGAATGCAACGCAACAGTAGAGATTTAATGCTTGAAGCAAAACAGTGGGATTTCAACTCTTGTGATAAATAGCGGTCTCTTGTCTCCCATTCCCCTAAACAACCATGACACATTGCGAGGTGCAAATTTATGCGCTCATGAAATTTTGCGGCTGAATCGTATAAATTTATCAAATAATGCAATTATGTGCAAATTATTTGCATTCGCGTTTGTATTGAGTTAGCCAATTCAACGAAATTTCTCGTAAATCTCTTTTTGAAACTTATACACAATGGTCAATATATAGGCTCTCTTAATATTCTGACAAATAAAGGCGAATGGACAATTGTATGTGCTTAACTGGGTGAATCAATATTGACGCATCAGCTGACCTATTGTCACGCATCATCTCCTATCGATTTACGTCACAGAATTGTCAATGATTGGCGTGATTCAAATTCATCTCTCTAGCGTTGTTTTTAGCGCGTTGTGTCCGAAATTATAATATCGCTTACGCGCGTAAACGCCATCACGATTTCGCTATTCGGCATTCGTGATATCGAGCTGCTGTCTGCTGTTTCGCGGGGCCCCGAAATTATTCGTAATGGGATTTAATAGGATTAGTACGCGAGAGAGCATGCGTCATATGTTGCTCGGGCGATGGTCAACGACCGATACATACCAATTTATTCGATAACAGCCTTCGCCTGTGGAATTCCTGCTCGGCGAAAGCGACGCACGTCTCGTTATACGCGTTTCAACATATACGGTTTATTGACGATTACAACTACCTGTCTCGCTTACGCGTCTATATATATATCCATACATTGTACATACATACCCACACTTGCCACATTGAGCTATTAATCGTCTGATCGCCTTATACAGGGTTATAGTTGAGTCAGTGCCCAATCTGTGTGCGCGTCAGCCGGTTGCGCCTTTTTATCGCCAACTATGATGATGCCTTAAAAGCGGCGTGAATAATAACGCGTACGTCTCTCTTTTTTGACGTGCCGCTCTTTATCCGCAGAATAGCTTTTTTTACCGCATCTATCTTGTTCTTCCTCTTCGTTACGTCGCGACTAGTCGCGTAGTCACGAGAATAGTTTTCGTAATCATTCCCGAACGGACGAATACGTTCGAGGGACAAAGACGGAGCACATTTGATTCGAATATCCGTTAGCTCATTCGAGTCAATTATCAGTGCTGTCAGGTTCCAATCTACCGTCAGTCGGCCCAATTAGCTCGTGTCGTTAATGAATGGTATCCCGTACTCTTGCGACACATTATTCGGCCAACACATTCTGGTTTTACAGCTAGATTCTCGTGCGTAATAAATCGAGAATTTATTATGAAATTAATATAAAAAAAGGGCGTATGTTGAAGGAAACACTCTCTAAAGGATAGAAAACACTACATAGAGGATAGAATTAAACATTCTTGTAAATCAAGAAACAAGTAACTGGAAATGGTGCTATGGAATATTAAAAACCGGATTTATTACAACTGGAAGAATACTCATTACGGAAAAAATATGACAACAATTACGGCTGTCAGTGGCTTAATAAGGGCGATGAGTATCATCGTTAAATGTGGTAAAAAAACGTCAGATTCGCGTAATGTAAACTCGCGGTAAGCTTAGGTTTCCCCGAACGACCGTGCAGATTATCATAATGATCAAAATTCTGATATAGTACACAGACTAGTTATTTCGCTCTCGAGATTCTGTAATAAATTCTAGCATTTATTAGCACTAATTACAATAAATATTAAAAAAATACGTTTCGCAATTATAAATCAGTTTCATTACGAACGATATTACGGATGAAATTAAATAATAACGGGTTGCGCTGAATATTAAATTATGCATCTTATAACATGATATGTGTATGCATTGATTTTTTTAATGAAAATTTCCATTCATATAAATAGTTTAACAGAATCCAGCAAGTAGACTGTCTCATGCGCTAACATGTGCTGCATGAATCCTTTAATTATTCACGTTGCGGATGAAAATCCATTAAATCGTGGTACTCCGCATGTACTATATCGTATGATGTATTCGCGGGCCATATACCCTCGTATCTTCTTCGAAATAATTCGTCGTCGTCGCTCGACGGTAAGTTATGAGACCGCTCGTGCGCATCGTACGAGAATTATGTTAACAATGCCATTAAGGTTCACGTTACTCCATGGTAGAAGTGTCATATTTTTTATTTCCTCCCCCGCGTCGCGCTCAAGGCTCAATGATAGTCGAAGGCGGGGAGGCGAAGGAGATAGAGGGAGATAGAGGGAGAACAGAGGGAGAAGCGGTGGCGAAGCAGCGGCTACTCGAAAATTGCAGTCACAATTCTTCGCGAGACAGATATTATTACCGCACTCGCCCGAAACGTTTGCGCGGCGCCGCGTCTTCAATTACGCAGAATGCATTTAAACTCAATGTACCTGCGATGTGTAATAGGTATCGAGACCGATTCGTAAAGACGCGTTCGCGAAGACAGACCAGCTGTGATACGCTTGATGCAATCACGTTGCAATTCTCGTGTCCCCTTTACGCGATTTCTACTCGCCCACGCCGTCAATATCGGCGAGATGATCTCCTTTCTCGCACTGCGAAAATTTCCCGCGTATACGTGGCCGTAAATCTTATCGCCGTTGTTTTCTTTTTCTAGCCAATGCTTTATTTCTTTGTCATCCAACAGTCATGAGGAGGACATTGCGTTACATTGCGTCGTATATTCATCCAACTATCGAGCTCACCATCCGAATAGATTGATAGGAAATCAATGCGTTATATATGTAGATTGTTTGAAAAAGTTTTTATTCTACGAGATAGTATAATTTTGCATCCCTGATTATCATTTTTTCGATTATCGAATTTTGGACGAGTTTATAGTTGTAACTTATTGGAATATGCGTGAGTAAAACTAACTGCGGACTAAAACTATCGCAGGAGTTGAAATTATATCTGTGCATTATCTGTATATTATATGCTTATACATATATTGAGAACTTTAGAGAACGAAAAGGAAAGGAACAGATAGACCATTATAAAATTTAGTGGAAAATTTTAAAATTATAAAAATTGTTCATCAAAATTAATGTTTTAAGTATTAATAATAAAAATAATTATTTCAAATAAATAAAATATCTCTTATATATTATAGGAAGTAAAAATATAAAATACCAAAAAAAAAAAAACTATGTAATCTCATGAAAAATTTTATTTCATATATTATATTTTATATATTAGTTATATAACATATGCATTTTTTACGGTAAGATAAAAACACCTCCTACCGACGTTAAACGTTTAAAATTTGAGAGATATGCGAAGCAGGAAGTATCGATTCTACAATCTGTGTCGAAATTGCGATCGCCTATCTCGCGTGCGACGAGACTGAAACTATACGCGAATGTAAAAGATACGCGTATTACTAAAGGTGCCGGGTATAAATTTTATGCTGTCGTAGCAGAATCCATTGGGGCCCCATACAACTTTGTACATGCATAAACCGAGTACTTCCTCGATCTTAAAACGTGCCTCATAACCCATAGGACCTTTTTATGAAATACCGTTGCGAAAAAGCTCTTACTACGCGGAGCTTGTACGTGATCAAAACGGAAGACACGAAATATAGTTTGCATCATCACAAGAACACTTTGCCACATGTAACTTTATGCATATTTTAGCGAATTAATGATCTTGAAAAAATATATTTTCCCTGTACATTCATGCAAAACAATCCTTCAAGAGCCATGTGAATTTATAATAAAAAAGAATAACGCGCGCGTTAATGCAATATTTATTTATGTTAAATTTAATTAGATTAATAAATGAAAATAAATGAAAAATAAAGAATTTTTTTTTTTATAATTAAGCTATTAATTAACACAAAAATGACAACAGATTATAGATATCGAGCCTAATCGATCCGTGCGTCTTTATCTCGGAAAAAGTAAATCATCCGGACCTTCCGGACTTGTGTGAGCGGACATTCTAAGCTCTCTGAGAAATGGTCGTAGTGGCTCCACTTTTATTTTCCTTTTTTTTTTGCGGAAATAGCGTGGCGCAGCTGCGGAACGTGCGTGGACGACATAAGAATCCGATTAACTTTATCCAAGAAAATCGTGGATTTCTATGTGTGTGATGACACTCTCATTTTATGTGTCCGTCCGATGTCATCTCTTTTCGATTTTCACGATGGAGAAATATGAAACGTATTTTCGTTCCGAATTTGACCCTTCTTGAAATATGATGAAAATATGAGCATGCTTATTTTTACCGTGCTATACCTCCTCATACTTGCGCCTTCACGGTTATTTGCCTTAACCGTGTAAAAGAGTCGTTACACGAGATAATGTTTGCGCGCGATTTTCCGAGACGTTAAAGGGTTAACGAGAGTCAGGGTTGCGAATCATGAACGAGGGGATGAAGACGCAGAAGAGAGGGAACGGCAGAAGTTTTGAGATTTTGATAATTCGGGCGTGCCGATATCGCTAAAAACGTAAAATAATGGTGATATCAAGGCGCGATGGCCTCTTCGCCTATGAATCAAGCTCCGCAACCAACGCGGCGCATTCGTCGCGATGATCTCGGAGGCCATGGGGCTTTTACTTATATGGTGATGTATTCCGTGCGCGCGCAGTCATCTAGATATATCGGGTTATCTCAGTCCTCCGACACTATGCCTCACCATACCACGAAATGCTCGTTCTCTCCTTCACCGTCGTCTTACCTTGCTCCCATCTATTCCTCTTACCGCTTCTCTTACTCCATCCTCTTCTCTCTCTTTCTCTCTCATACTATGATATAGTTATACATTATTCGATATTGCGGCATCACGAGTTCCCCCGAGACGATATTCTCATTGTACGCCGTGCCGCGAACCGCCAACACACGGCGATACGCGGTAAATCTTGAGAGCGAGAGAGACACGGGGTAGACGATACTGGGCAGACGGGACGGCGGGGATGCGGAGAATCATCCGAGGTGACAGCGGGGGTACGAGATGGGGCGCGGCACACGAAAAGACACAAGTACAATTCAATGTACAATGTTTGAACATTACTTGAATGCCTAATGAAGTCGTGTCTTATATCGAACAATGCCTCGAAACGTTCATTCGCATCTAAATCCTCGGTATAAACCTTCCTCCGTCTCCTCTCCGTTCCGGCTAGCCACCCCTTCCGATTCTATCCGTACGTTTTTCTGTCGCGAGATAAAACGTCTCTCCTTTTCTCCCTTTCTCCCTTCTCCCTTTTATTCTGTCTCCTCTCCTTCTGCATCGTCTCCCTCTGCTCTTTTCCTATCGTCCTCGAGCTACCTCGCCATTATATCGCAGCCTTCCCCTCGCCTCATCCTCTTCGCGGCACCACTCTCAATGTTGTATCGTGCTGTGACTGCGCAGCCACAGTGCACCACCGAAAGAGCCATCTTCTTCGGGATAATACGTTATTACATAAGCTAATAATCCTCATCGTCGGCAATCTCCGTGTGATCTTTGGTTCAATGACACACTTCATACATTAATAATATTTACCACTGTTATTTCTCGCGTTTGCAACCTCGCGAATGAGTTATACGGAAAATGTATATCCACCAATTTGCTCCAAGTTGCACCGCGATGATTTCGCTCTTCTTCCTACGGTAATTACTACCCCCCCCCCTTTTTCCTCTTCCCCCATTGATGCCGTCAATCTAGCTTCTCTATGTACTGTACTGCGCGGCGATAGCTGTGCTAAAATGTAATTAATATGCTGAAAGCTGGCTAAAAAGTATTCGACGATGATATCGTCAAGCTTCTTCTTCCAGGCATGCACCGTCGTTATCTTGCGCGGATGATCCCCGCGGTTTACCGCGAATAATCTTCCCGACGTACCGAACCGTTAAAGCTCGACGCGCGACTTAATATCTGACGATCCTTAACTGACGCTGGCATCTTCACGGCAGAGTGACCGATACATTAGGCTGTATAGGCGCGGGACCGCGTTTACACGAGCGACGGCCGTATCGCCGTTCTTGTAAATGTTTACCCTCATCCGTGCCATTAACTCTGCGGGCTTTCCTCGTAGACTCGAGGCATCTGAAAATCGTTCTCGATGCGCGCGGAGACAATCGCCCTCGTTAGATCAGTACGTGGCTACGGGCCTGGACGGGTATATCTCGCTCAGTCGGCGATACGTGCGTGTGCCACCAACACCGTGCGTCTTCGTCGTGATCTTCCATCGCCGAGTCCTCGTCGTCCTCGTCCTCGTCCTCGTCCTCGTCCTCGTCCTCGTCGTGGTCGTCGCCACCACTGTGGCCTACGACGGCGGCGTACCTAGTTATCTACCACAGGCACATCCGAGAGATCTTACGGCGCGCTGCATTTCCAATGATTCATCTTGTGTGGTAGCCGGCCAACGATGCGGTGCGCCGCGAGAATAGGGGGAGATAGAAAGGGCTTTCGCGGTGGCAGGTGGCGCGAAGGGAAGCGTACGAATGGTACACACCTATACACGCATCGCCGATCCCTTCTCGGTAACGACTGAATTCACCATTCGCGTTTATCACGAAGCGTACGATACCAACGCGATAATGCGCGGTACAACGTGCGGGCGAAATTATTGCCCTCTGACCCCCTTCCCCCTCCCCCTCCCCCCTTTGCCCTTTTCCCTCCTGCCACACGTGATATAGCTCGATGATCTTTCGCGTGGTGGTTGTGCACGGCGGTAAAACGCCTAGTATAATTCTATCATGATCTTGCGAGGATGCTTATTCATCCGCCGTGTTACAAGATACTTTCCTCATTGAAACTATGAACTCAATTAATAATTCGGAATTAATTTAATGGCTTAAAAGTTATTAAAATAAAACTTAATTTTATAAAAATATCACGCGCTCTTATAAGAAATAAAAAGAAAAATTAACTGTGATATCTTAATGATCAAGTGTTTTTATATATCGTAAAGATTTACTAAAAACATATTCAATAAATAAATATCTGTACAGCAAAATCGAGAGACTTTCGATTTTTACGTGAGATTTTTTTTTTTTTTTAATATTTATATCACTTTTTTTTAAATAACATTAATATAAGGAAAGAATAACTTTCGTAAAAACAGCAAAGTTAAGATAGCATATAATAGATTCCTCACATTTTATAATACTTGTTGCAAAAATACTGTCGACATTGACGAAAACAATGATGGAAATTTTTAGATTTTCTCCTTCATAAATTTATTCTAGACTTGTTCACGTTACCGCATTCAATATATGCACGGGAAAATCCGACGGATAACAAGCTCATCGATGGACACTACGCATCGTATATCACCGATACAGCAGAGAGATATTTGAACAAAGATCATAACGATTCCCGTTACGAACGATGCCGATCGTGAAACCAGCGTCGTATTACTTGAAGAGATATACTATATAAGCGAGAACGACAAGAGAATAAGACTGCATCTTCCTCCTCATCGTTCTTGTCCAACGATGGAGGCGGCACGTATTTTATTTATCAATCCAATACACAATGCACACCGAAGTAAGAGAGGGGACGAGGGGGAATGCCAATTTCACCTTTAAGATTAGTATTCGTCGCGTCTACTATGGAGCCGGGGGAAGGGTAGAGGCCAGCTCGCAAACGGATAATGCGGTTATCTTGTAGCCGAGTATTATTTCCTCTTTCAATATTGATACTGCGACACCCTTCGCTCGCCACCTGAGCCAGTCTCGATCGTCCTTTAAACCGATACTTCATTGTCTCTTCGTTTCGGCCTGTCCGCCTACGAACGAGTTACAGCGAATGGGACGCGAATGGCAGTAACCGAGCACTGAGTACCGCTATTCTGGACACCGTCGATATCTATCCGATATTCAGGCTGCGTTCTGGATGACTCGTTGGCGGTGGAGAGGAGGAGGGTTCCGTGGTCGGTCGTGAAACCGCTACGGATATCTAAAGGTGGCATTAAATCGATCGGACGAGCGCGAGACGCGAGCGAGCTACACGGCGAGATAGAAGGAAAGAGGCGCGCGAACCAGGCGACCGATGAGTGCCGTTGTCGTCGGATTATCAACAGTTAACGAGACCGAAGATATCGCATCGTCGCGAAGCCGAAAGATCTCGGTGTTTTTTTTTTTTCTTTTTCTTTCTTTTTTTTTTTTTTTTTTAAACGCGCGCGGGAATGGGTTACCTTCCGGCTCTTCGGAGAGATGCTCCGAAGATGCACCGTGTATGCATCAAGAATATAAGCAGGTGATAATAATCGGCTGGGACTAGTACTTACGACCTACCGTGTGTTCACCGGGATGGCGAACAGACGCTTTGCTCTGCCTCCCCTCGTCTCGCGAGCCGCGAGCTAGTCTTTCAACGAGATTATTTGCGGAGTAATGTAACAAGATCAGGCCAGGGCTACCTGGGATTGCATCAGAATTCTATCGAGCCCGTCCTATCACGCTGCACTACGTGTTTGTTACGTAAAGAGAAAAAATTCCAAGTCCTTCCCTCCTTATCTCTTGTAGAATGCTACGTTACTCTACGGATGCATAATAAATCTTACGCAAAGTTTCTTCGATTTAATCTGGCATTATGCGAACTTTTACGACTTTCACGTGATCCACCAAAGACGGGGCCGTAACGATCGTGGTTTTGTGTAACGAGTTTTTCTATCGACATAGATAGCTCGTCGCAACGGCTAACGACTTTTAAATAAAAATATATGTATGTCGGCTTTAAAAGCAATATAAAAATTTAATATTTGTTTAGAGATATATTTTATGTAAATAATATTTAATGTAAATAAGTCTTTATGTTCTTTATGTGCATTTTAATTTTTATTTACTTTAAAATCTTTATATTGAAATTTATCACTTAAAAATCATTCTACAAAAGAATGTCGAATTTCGATCGATATCATGAACTGCGAAAATTAATGCGAAAGATGTATCTTAAAAATCTAGTTGGTTTGTAAAAATTATGACGAATTAAATGAAAGAGAAGTGTGTGAACGGATACGAACATCTGTTTTATCAAAATCATTAAAATATCTGTTGCCATAAGTGACATACTTGTCAAAATATTAATATATTTATATATAGTAGTAATTATTACCGAATATAGAACATTTCTCCCTTTCTCTCTCTCTCTCTCTCTATCTATATATATATATATATATATATATATATATATATATATATCTGCAAAATATTGCGTTTTAAAATGATAATAATTAAGTAATAACGGAATATATAAACGGGATAAAGTGTGAATGGCACTGTAAATTAAAAATCACTCGTTTCTTAGTAATTTAAGAATCGATCATTCAACTAATTATCTACTCATATTGTTTTTGATGTTTGTATATGATTAAAGCGATGCATATAGAAATGTAATATAGTTTAATATAGCATATGTTTTAGAGATGCTTGAATTGGAAAAAGAATTTTACGTTTCAATCCATTCCAATCGATTCCAATCCCTTCCAATATCCGTTCAAGCACTTGTTCTTAATTCTGAGGAACGCCCCAGAAATGTCATTGAACTTGCGGCGCAGTCATTCCGTGCAATATCCCAGTTTCCCGCGCAGCCATTTACGCGCCACGCACGCTAATTACATTAAACGTAAAACGTTCATTTACTACGCAGCGTGCGCCGTAAATTCGCCGGAAGGGAATGAAGGGGACGCGCTCACGCCACGGAGCGTAAATTAAAATACACCTCGGAATTGCGACTGTGCGTTGCAGAAGTGGGTCTTCTCTCTCTCTCTCTCTCTCTCTCTCTCTCTCTCTCTCTCTCTCTCTCTCTCTCTCTCTCTCTCTCTTGCCTAGCATAATCATAGCGCGAGGGACGCTGTGCGCGAGTAATGTCGTAATAAGCAAGGTAGACGTATCTCCCGCGCGTACTCTGCACGCTGGTTCTGGTAGGAAGCGCTCTACCGGGCTCTCTTTCTGCGTGCACCTGCAGCTGCACGAGCGACGTCGGTATTACGATGCACGCTTGGTCGCGCACACGTGTACACCGCGAAAAACCATGGTGGTCGAGACAACGCACGCCCATGGTCATAGATCAATGGGACACGCTGCCAGCGTATTCCCTACAACTTTGCCGCGACTGTTGCTCATCGTCGAGGTAGAGATGACGAGTGCTGGGAAGAAGAAAAAAAGGACCTGTAACGGTCCGCATGTGCAATGTACACGATGCGACTCGCGTCGTCAACTGAGGATAAAGGACACGTAGAATGCAAGTCGTAAGAAACACGCGGAAACGCGGTGACAGTTTGTACCGTAGTTACAACAGTGATGTTATTTTGCTGCCGATTTTTTTTTTTTTTTTTTGTTTAATCTCCTTTTTTCATCTCTTCTAAATCCGCTATCTTGCTTTAAGCGCGTTTCGTGCCAGTAACCGTCACGGCCTTACCTAATCACGGTTTAAGGGATAGGCCACCGTGAATAAAAGTTTGGAACAAGGAAAATAAGAAGTTTAAAAAAGTATAGGTGTATTGTGAAATCTCGCCATGTTTTAGATAGATGGCTCGATTGAATTGCGGTCACCAAGTTGCGTTTTATCGAGGGAATAATAATGCAACCGTTGTTTCAATTTTCGGTTAAAGATCAGATAGCGCCTGTCCTTAGGGCAATTACGAAAGCGCGTATTGTACAATCAATGAAGGCACTTTGTGGAACTATTAAACCACTGGAGATTGGCCGGTTTGCACACCAATTTACTTAGTTGAGATATAATTTAGATCATGCTCTTGAAATTGTATGTAGTTGCTTTATATTAAATCTGTTGAAAATGTTAACTATTTCGATAATACAAGAGCGAGTCAAGTATTTTATGGAAAATCAAGTTTGCATTCCGTAATAAAATAGTTGCCTTTACTGAAAAAAAGTTTTTCCCCGAATAAAAATACGTGAAAGATGATATGAATCGTATTATATATTTTGAAGAGTAGATATTTCTGATACAATCACAGACGATTCATTGTATGAAATGACTTTAATAGAATCTGATAATCAATAATTACACTCATTGCGAAACATTGTGCAACTTTATTAGCAATTTGATTAATCTTCAATCTACGAGTTTTCTTGCGAATCTTTCAGTCTTTTTAAACGTGCACGATTCATAGCATCCGTTATGAGATAACTAATTAAGAAAGAAATTAAAACTTATCGCTATGTTGTGTACGCCGCAAATAATAGCTTGAAAATACTGTAATTGACTTATAATTGAGCGCAATCCATATTTATATTCGTCGAGGAATCGACCTCGGGCGCCAATGCTCTCAGTCACGTGAAAGAATTACGTATGCGTGCGGCATCAATTTTTCTTAACTGAATAGCAATCGCGTTTATTTTTAACATTCCCACCATAACGAATTCAGATGTATGCCATAATTTAACGGTAATTTATTGCTAATTTCTGAATTTGTCATTCCTACTAATTAACAAGAAATTAATATTAATCAGAAGAGGATTAATTTAAGTTTTCTGAGTTAATCGATGAACAATAAATTTGACATTGATATATCTTGAGAGAAAATAATTTAGGAAACATTTTAATTAAATTGAAGGAGCAATTCATTTTGCACTAATACAAGTTACTTTTTTGCAATATGGATATTGAAATATTATATGTTTGTTAAATTAACTATTTTATCAACAATACATCTGAAATTAAAATATTTCGGTAGCAATTATTCGGGAAATAATTTGATGTCAAGCTGATATTGCCATCTTCTTATTTTTTGATTACTTTATTCTTATAAGTTATGATATTTTATATTGTGTCTATAAAAATTTAATATTTCTATAATCTGCTTATAATGATGTTTGAAATTAATTAACAATTGATTCTAATATATCTGTCTTTTTTTTTACGATTCAGAATATAAATGTTTTTCGGAAAATAATGCTAGAACATAATATAAAATAATGTCAGCACCTTTAATTTTATTAATTCCTACTCGATAGAAATAATAAATTTTATAGATTAACGCAACAAATTAATTCTAAATCAATAATTAATTATGTCATACATCCGAATTTGATTTGCTGTAGTAGAAATGCCATGTGACGGCAGTGAAGCGATACACACGTAAACCGGAAACGCATTCCGAGCGATAACGTTTCGCGTCATCACCGATTATGCGTAAGCTTCGCTTAATCCCGTCAGCCACGCATTACACGTATGCACGCGATTAAGATGCATACACACAAAATGTCGAAGAACATAAACGATTACGATCATTCGTATTCGTGTATATTCTTATTTATTCGTTTATTTTTCCTACACATGAATACTAACTGAATATCTTTATCATTTATTCGAAAAAAAAAATGTAAGAGGAGAGAGAATATTCGCTTGGTGGATGCTTACCTTTATACGCGAGTGGCTATTAGATTTGCAACAGCCACGAAGGAGCCTATTTGAACGGCAAAATTGCTTAGATTAGGAAACATACGCTTCTGAATTTCCATTAACTGTAACAGGAAATGGAAAGGATAGGTAGCGGGAGTAGTAAGGCAGATACCGAGAAGACTAGACAGCCTATCTAATGCCGATCTCTATCTACGTGCAGGCCGTTGCGAGTGGCGCAACTACCGCGCAACTAATATCTTGTCCGGCGCAAAACCGGAATACCGCCGCTGGATTACAACTTGTATTAATTACGGGCGACATTACATCGGTCGGATTAGAAATCGAAGCATAGAGAAGTCTAATCGGATCCTAAAGTCGTACCGCGAAGCCGCGAAAACCCTCTCCCTCATTGATTGTATCCCACTGCTTTGGTCGAGGCCAATTTGCCGATTTTTTTTTTTAATTAGTCACGACGGAACTCGTGTACATCGTAGCATAAAGATCGCAGGATTTTCTCATGAAAATACGAAAGCAGTTATCATTCTCAGTTCCTACTCTTTGCGAATTATTTTTCACGGATAAGATTTCAATTTTACGCACGAGATCGACAAACTCGATAAACTCGTAAAAAAAAAAAAATAAGTTTCTTTTACTTACGTGGTATTTGATAAAGATATTTGTGGCTGTCAGATGCACTCCTGCATAATTTAATTTGTTTCTTACGCGACACGAGCTTCATCGGTAAATTATATTCGATACACTTCGCGCGCTCTTGGGAGATTAGTAAGAAATTAATAGCTCCTGTAATCACGCGAGATTGCGTGGGATAAGGAATAGATACATGTATCGGAACTACATTTTGCTAATTGATTGCTTACACCGGTAATATCATTTAAATTCTTGCGCTGTCCCGATAAAATATTGACAGTAATGTGCAATGTGTTGCTCATGAAAATTTAATTCCATCATATTCCCCGTTTATTATCATATTGTATTATTTTATTGAGATTTACAGAATATATGTGATTTGTAAAATGGATGACGTTGAAGTTACACAAACTTTAATGAATATATTGAACTTTTATGAATATATATTGAGTCGTATGTTTATTTAAATGGAGAAGAGATTCTGATCCGTAGAAATTGATATTCTATAACGTCCACGTTATTACGATAATATATCTTGTATGAAAAAGGTACTTATTGGAAATATTATTGGTCGGTTGGAATATTAGACGAATACTGAGGCTATACGTTATCCTTGAATTATTGATGCAAAATTTCTCTGCCGCGTTAAGCGATTAATTCCATGCGTACCGCGCAAAGTTTTCAGTCGAGAGCTACACGAAGTAGCGTATAAAATGGTAATTTATTTAGGAACGTATCTTTACATAACGGAGGAAACGCAGATGAGCCATTAGAAATTAGCATTAGTGATGAAGACTTTTTTCGGAAAACGATTTGATTTAGAATCTAATGTTTTGTTACGAATCCCTCCACCTGTTTCGCACATTCCGCTTACATAGCGTCGTAACCTTGACTGGAGATTTTCAATCTCCAGTCGACTCTCTAATTGACTCTGCTCACTGGAGAGGAAATCGGGAGCTCGAGGTCGACAAGGGATTCGGGGTTTCGGGAATTGCTGCGGGATGACGAAGCAAGCCTCTCCCCTTTCCCTAAACCAATAACCCTCTTCTATCCCCGAGATAGTATTTTAGCCGTATTATGATCGGCATACCGCCATTCTGTTATAATTACATCAACATAATTGTTCTATACTTTTACTTTTCTCACATAATCATCGATTAATTTTTAAGAAACTATACACTTATTGATGTAAGTGACTTAGCGATGTAATCGGATAAATTCTTCAATTATCTTTCTTTTCCCAAATTTTTTCAAACAGAAAAGAACAGAGCTATATATTTATTGAAATCTTGTGTTTTTATAAAGCGGTGGTTACATAAACTCTGCGGAGCTTCGTGAATTTTGTCAAACGCGTATTTATGTAGATTTAGTTCAATTTGAAAAATACAGCAGCAGCAAATCCGTAATTCTCGCAAATATCAAAAAGTAAAAGTTCGATTTTCTACAGTCAACACGGAGGTAGGGCCATCGCTGATTTCAATTTGTGTTGATTTTTGACATCGACAAACAGACTCTTCCCGTGTCTCTCCGGCTTGTTTATCTTTCTCCCTGTCACCTCGGTTCATTTAATTCTACCAGCTAAGGCTATTTGCAGCATTACTTGCAAAATATTTCGTGTACATTTTTAACTGCATCTTTTGAAGCATGTTGCTTCGTCAAATAAGTCGCATTTATGCTAGATAGAAAGAAGTATGCGCGTGTTAGTTTTATATTTAATATTTAGAAAAGTTTATAGGGATTTTGCAAGTTAAAAATTCATTCAAGATTCCTGAATATGCACGCGTAAATCTCCAAATTTTCATATAAATTAAACCGCTTTAGCCTGACGACGAAAAATATAAATTAAAGAAAAATGCAAATTATAAAACTCTTTTTTATTTTTCATAATATTTTTATGCATCAAATTTTCGGAGTAAAATATTTTATAAGTTAGTAATTTAATATAGTTATATATAAACAAAATTCTTAAAAAATGATTGAATGTAATACATGAAAAAAAAAAAAATATTGTTTCATATATAATTTTAATTTTTGATTTATGTATTACAGGTAAGCACTTTTCAACTTTCGTCGATTCTATGAGAACTACGCTACTAAACAATACATGTAAGTTTTCATTTCCAACATATATATATCTATAAACGTAACAGATACACAAACTGAAGTACTTAATAAAAATACTTCAAGAAGCATAAATAACGTATATACATATATAAAATAATAATTGCAAATCCGTAGGTAATTTTAACTTTATTATGTTATCATATATCGCGATTTTTTATTTTATTGCTTAAAAAGTCGCGATAAACTGATTTAATTTTTCGAAAATGTTGAGATAACAAATACAAGCAAAGTGGTTACAGAATGCATAGATTGATAATTAATTTTAATATCTATTATTACTAAATATTTCTTAATCACATGTTACAGTAAATTATATGATATTTGTTTGTAAATACGAGAAACATTATAATTTTAATAGAATTTATCTCTATTATATCTATCAAAGAAACTTAAGGAGAGAGAGATAGATGACAAGAAATAAAATCTGAAATCTTTTTCTGTGCAACGGGAGCAAAGAGAGAGAAGAAAAATCTCTCCTTTGGTCGGATTACGACCAGCGAGAGAAAAGAATTTTTCGATAGCAAGGATAGTGGTAGATCACCGAAAGATTCGCAAGAAATGTTTTTATACTATCTATCGGTCTTTTCCTGTTCACACTTTCCATTTAAAAAAAAAAAATTACATTTTGTACGATAATATTATATATATAGAATAATGACACACATATATATATATATATAAAATCACTAAATTAATTAATCATCGCGATCCGATCTTTTGCCTTCTCGTTTGTCAATAAATCTAACATTACATATTTGTCTGCAAATCGTTAGCAATAAAATATAAAAAAGGAAAAACATGAAATGCATAAATCGATTGAGCTAGATATCTAAACCATAATATTTAATCAACCATACATAATTTTGCTGGGTAGTAATTACTCGTTATCCTTCTTGTACCATATGATTTTATGTTTTACGATGTCGGAAAGAACAAGCAAAATCAGGGTGGTATATTAACGGATCTTCTATACGTTATTATCACACCATCAGTGAGAGAAAGATTGAGTGCCGGCGTAGACCATCCGTAGATCTAATACGGCTGATAATGTTAAGGAAGGAATCCGCACGGATACATATCTCGCAACTATATTACCTCGCGCGTTATCTGGCTCGCGATGCCGCCGCTTCTCTCGCTCCCGATAGCGTCCGAACGATTGGATTTCGCGTAGGGATATACGGTCGTATCGGAAACGAAACGAGACATGGATAGGATACGGACTCGCGCGTTTATTTTGATTCAAGAGAAATCGGTACTCATACTCGAATGCGAGGGCGAGCGATAAAATCCATTGAAGAGACTTCGGGATGTACGCGGAAGCGGGGGAATTGGCAGGTCACGACCTGAACCGTCCGGTCATAGAACGAATGCAAGCCAGCGACCGACCGACTCTCCCACATACATTAGGAAGTTTCTCCCAACTTTTAGCCACACTTGGGCCGTGGTAGTTGGCTTGGTAACACGAAATCGGATAGCCACAGCTGACCTTCTCGCTTCATCTTTCTTCTCGTTCAGTCTCCTTCCCTCTTCAACATTAACTCCACTTTGCCTCCCGCCTCTCTATACTCCTCAACTCTCCACCATTTCCTGCGGGACCGCGCATTTTTGCTCGTTTCTCTCTGTCAGTCGTCGCGCTCCTACTTCCGCAGTCTTTCGCTATCGCCTCTCTTCCGCTCCGCAACCTCTTCCGCAAGTAACGAAAGTGCCAAGGTTCCCGCGGCTTAGCCCATCCTCGGAGAAGGAAAGAATAAAAAAAAATGAGAAAGAGAGGGGGCGGATGAAGGTATAAGTAAAGAGAGGAAAGAGAAGCCGGGAGGAAAGTCCGGTAATCTCTCGAGATACCACTGCGACGAATCTAGCAGGAGTCTAGAGAGTCAAGAACCTCGGCGAAAGTGCCCGCGGCCATTGCCACAATATTTTGCTCGATTACCATCACAGGAAAAGCTGCTCGATCGATCCAGCTGAGGCCAAGTTGGGTGGATACCCTCTGTGTCTCTCGTTAGTATGCTAATTTATCGAGGCATTAAATTTTCGCGCCTCGGCCTTTGATACTGCCAGGAATTTGTGTTTTATATTTCAGACTCTCTCAAAGTAGATTACCAGCTGCTGCGGATATACCGCACTTTCTCACTCTTTCTCGCTCCAACATTTAAACTTTACCTTAATCCTTTCTCATTTACAATCTCCTTCGGTTGACCACGATATTGTTGTTCGGATCCGCATCGATCAGCGGATGAAAGTTGACCCGAAACACCATCTGTTGTATGTTTCATAACGAAATAATATGATTTATGCAGCTGATACAACGTTTCGAACTTGTCTTTAATAGAGACTCATACTTGTTGTTGTTGTTACGTTAACGTGGCGAGAATAAATGTTTATCGAGGGCAAGTCTTGACTCATAAAAAGTGCATTCATCATAATTTATCACATCGCAGATTACGTTAAAAACAGATATTTCGCAGTGAAGTGAAATTTATACTCGGCTCAATATAGAGGATAAAGGAGATGAACTTTAACGCCCTTAGACGCGAGTTTCTTCCCTAGATATCCGAGAGTAACGTGATGGACAATGTAAAACTTGATTTTTATCGTCGCATTATTCAACAATGATGAAGTAGAAGGCATATGAATTCAACATTTTAAAAGAAAAATATAATTAAATCACACGACACAATTTACACATAAAAAAGTAGAAAAAAAAAAAACAATTATTTATATCATAAATTTTGTTATGATTTATATTTTAATTACATTTTTAAAAAAATCAAATATTGATAGCATGATAATTTCACTTGCACACATTTTGATCTATAATAATCTATAATATATTTGTGTGTTGTATCGTATTGTCGCGTGTGTCATGCCATTCCCATTACGATTGTTGGTATACTAAACGACCTAGCGAATACAAAGAGACCGAACCCTCATCTGAATATTCGGCATTTGGCCGCGTATGATATCTGGATTGAGAGCGACGGGAAGAGGAGAGATAGGGGATCGTATACATTCGGCTAGTAACTAGCGCGCAGATGGCGAGCTTTGCAAATTCAGGATATTCGCGGATCGGCGGAAGTTGCCGTGTGGGTTTCTCGAGCCACGGAGCGGTGGTTTATGGGCATTTCAAATCAACGCGGAGCCAAGGTTCTTGCCAAGCCAAGCCGACTCCACCGGCTTTCCCATCTATCCGGGTCACCGAGGTTATTTCGAAATGGCAAAATTACTTTGCTATTCTGACAAGGGACGGACGCTGCACAGCTGATTCCGACGTTATGCGTACCGCGAGCGTTTTGAGAATACCTAGTGTAACCTCGTGCCTAATCTAGCCTACGGGGGCATAGTTCTCCGGTGCACGCTAATTCTCTTAGCATAATTGCTTTATGCGTTGCATGCATCCTCGCACACACATGCGGCTATGTGAATACGCGGACCCGCTTTACTTCCCGAACTGATTATTTGATGCAATAGCCCTCAATCAAACTTCAACATCAGCTACGAATCTACCGCCGATATCTGTGCATGTCTTTCCCACATCTTTAAAATTTAATCATCCTCTATTATTAATCTTGACACGATACATACTTTGACATACACTTTAAACTTCAGATTGACGATCAATTTTCTTCGTGCATGCTCATGACAGGGACTTTTCATGTACATGAATAGCTGCCATTAATCGCGCAATGCAAATATTTTATATTCGAAAAAGTAGATGAGAAAAGTTTCTCGCGCAAGAGAGTGAAAAGAATGATTTAAGATATTAAAAATATATTGATATAGTGATAATTAAAATGGATAAAATTATATTGCTATATATCAACGTAGTTGCTGTAGTAAAAAGAAATAAAAAAAAATAAAAACGCGCATAAAAATTTTTCATGGAAAATTTTTTTTACCGAAATAATCGGTGATTCTTTCCGAATCACAATATTATCGATATAAACCAGTTTTTTTCCGAGTCTTTTTGTCAATTTTTCATCCACCGTATCGAGCGCATCTATCGGAAACAGCTGTACGTCGCGCATGCTTATATGAAACCAAGAACTATTCGCAGTAGTGTCCTCGAGTCGCGCACGAACGACGGCTCACCCGTAGAGCTCGATCACTCGATCACGAAGTGGATAGGTCGGTATCGAGCCCCGCGCCCAAAAATATACGGCATTTGCGGTGGAGATTGAACGAGCGAAGGGATGCGAGGTAAATAAGAACCTCTACGAAATAACGGGACTCGTAGGAGAGTCCCTCGGTCCCATCTCCCTTCGTCTTTGCTATTTTCGCTCCCGTTACCTTCCCGTTCCTTTCCCTCCCTCGTCACCCCACGCTCCGCCGGGTATTATATTCCACCCACCGCGAGGATTCCCATTATCGAGAGCAGTCACGACGTATCGTCCGCGGAAGAGCCGGCGCAAGACAGATCGTAAAGTATTTCACTTTCTTCCCGAAGGGCTTGGCGGATCCTTCCCCCTCCGCCGGCTCTCCTCCGGACAGATGATACATGCGAGGAGAGGAGAGATGGTGCACGAGAAGAAGCGCTTTGTAGCTCGGGACACGAGAGAACCGTCTAATCGAAGGCGGAAAATCGCGATCGCATTACCCACGCCGCACCGCGACCGGACAGGTTACCCTTTGCGGCTTCGGCGAAGTATCTCCGCCACGAAGCAGAAAATTATGGGCACGGGCAAAAGGATGGTAGAAAAAAAATTAACAAACCGCGAAGATTTAAAAAAAAAAAAAAAAAAAGATAATACAATTTTTCACAATCTTGTCGAGGAAACAGAGACATCGAACTTAGAAAAAATTAATCTAAAGCGAAAAAGATCGGAGATACGATGTATAAAAAAACAGGAATCTCTGATCCGTCATCTGTTCTCGAGAAACGTTACCGCAGCTCGTTCCTAGATCTGTTGGCCGCGGATTCGCGTCTCAATGGTCAGATTGGCTCTTGCCCAAAGTTGCTCTCATCGTTCGTGCCAGCGTAACCGCAGAAATTTTTGCCTGATTAATTGCCGATATAGGTTTCGATATTTTTCCCCTCCTCCCTCCTTATCGCTACTCGCCGTCGTGTCTTTACCTCTGGCATCGAAATTCCGCGCTTCGACATCCTTTACGGCCACCGTAGCGCGAAACCATGTCGGCGAAATCTTACGATGAAGGTGTGAGGATAAGACGATCGTAACGATAAGCAATAACGGCAACGCGAGCGTTATGTCGATGTGGTAGCCCCCCTCCGGAGCGTCTAATGCATCTCCGTTATAGGAGAAAATATTTATCTCGTTATGTAACACACGGAATATCCCTCGGTGAAAACCACGACGTCCCTCGCCTTGTATAGGCCCAACTGTACTCATAATTATATGGTAATAACGCGCGCTTTATTACAACCGTGGCTACACGATAACAAGACCGATGAAGGGCCGTGGAAAGGACAATGCCGTGCCCGTTCACGCTCACGTGTTCAACACGTTCGTGTACAGTCATCGTGGACGTTCATCGCGTAAGAACGGGACATCACATACATGCTCGTAACCGCGCTTCTGAAAATAGCTTCCTCGTTCTCCCTCTTCTCTTATCCCTTCTTGGAAATGTGTAAATACAGGCGTAATATACTCGAACGAATCATAAAACAGAAATTGTAAGAGCACAATTAGCGAGGGTATATCACGGTAAATTTATATCGCATACGTTTCCTTAGTGGTGACCGTTGCGGAAGATGAAAATGTAGACATCCACACATGCGTTTTTATACCGTTAACTAGACGTTGTATCCTATCGCTAAGTATTCTGCTCGCGGTTTCTGCCAACAAGCGGCAACGTGCGATATCATATTCCTGAATTCTGAACAAGACGTGACTTTACGAAGGTGTTAAAGTTTCTCTATAGTTTCTCGTTTACTTGCATTGCCTTCATGATTAGGTTGATAATGAGTACCACATAGACGCTATTATAAAACGTTCTGCATGGGAAACAGAAAATTTTATAGTTACTTTATTAATGTTATGGATAATAATAGAATATCGAAAAAGAAAGAAGAGTGCGATGTACTTAAGAAAATTATACGTGTTCATAATAACATTCACATATATATTAAATTTTTATAAAATAAATCTTTCCGCCTATTTTTTTGAAAAAAGAATTTTTTTCGGAAAGCAAGATATGATATATACGATCTATCTTCTATTTTAATACATAAATATTTAGAACAATTATTTGCTATATATAGATAAACAATTTAAATAATGAACAAATTCTAAATAATAATTCCAACATTAAAGGCAAATTAATAAAACTGATTTAACAATAATTTCCATAATCGATTTTGTTGTTGCGAAAAGAATATGCAGCACGTATACGAAATAGTTGCGGAAATTAAAAAACCAACGTGCCATTATCTTGTAAACGCCGACATATAATCAAGCGAAATCATTACTAGATTGATTTAAGCTTCAACGGCATTAACAAATTACACTTGCGAGGATAAAAAGGCGGCGACACAAAGCGCGAGGAAATCTTAAACGAATCCGACTAACGCGTGACGCGCGTTTTATCGTCGTTATGTTAGAGACAAACGGAGGCCGCTCGATGGAATCGCTCAAAAACGACATGAGATTTGCGACACATCGCGAATCTCGTGCACGGTGCTAATAAAACGTTAGCGTAAAACGTGCAATCACACGTAGCAACACGTGCGAATTAAGAGTGACAAGATGGCCGTAAGACTAAGAACTAAAGAGCCGACTAAGACGCGAGCAAAAACGTCTTCGAGGCGAAAACGGGAAAAGGAAAAAAGGCCCCGGGAGCAACGCTCGCCTTGACGCGTTTCATCATTCCGAACGGGCGCGACACGCAGGGAATGCGTACGCGCCGCAGGGCAAATCGGATGCGTCTCGGCACGCGTGATTCGTGCGCGCTAACGACGACGCGCGTCACTTAGCCTGCGCTATTCTCATTCGTGATTATTATCGTTTTGTCGTCATTAGAGATAACGTCATAATTGTAGCTGCTATACGCGGCTACTCGTTCCTCGCGTGTCCAAGCAGATGACGTCGATGAGTCGCAAGAGTCGGGCGCGAGCACCGGATATGTATTTCTTATAATATTCCCTTATAATATTGTGACAAGTAACTGCGCGCGCGACAACAACGGGCGATTTTACTATAATTTATCATTCCCTATCGATCTTTTTTCCGCGGCACTACTCGCGAAATTCAATGATGATTGATAACAAGACGAGTGTATCTAAGTGTGTTATGTGTGTGTGTGTATGTGAGAAGGCTCTGCATGCTTTCAATTTCTATTGCATATATCCGCCTGTGCTTTCACTGCTGATTTTTCCTTCTCGCCATTTTCTTAATAAAGAGTACTTGTCTCATGATCTCGCGATAGACGGAGCCAAGTGAAATGGTCTAAACGATAAAGAAAATACAGACGCTCGATTCGTACGCACAATTGAAATTCCGCGATGGGATTGCAGTTTTTATTGCATTTTAAGGTTTGTTAGTGTTGGTCTGTGGCGAAACCCCTTCCGTTCTCAAATCTTAGTATCCGTTTTATCATCTATCTTCATTTCTTGCTGCACGACGCTTGCCCTAACTGTTTCTGGATGTCCCGTTTAAATTCTCTGATGAGATTATCCCCCTGATATGAAATTAAGTGATCAACGAGAAGCATGCGACGGTTGCGCAGCTTCTGAACGGTGGATCATCGAACTTATCGGAACGTGTACTGAGAATCTAACATTGTAAACAATTCGTATGTCTGGGTACCATCGATCTGCACGCACCCATACATGTATGTGTGTGCAGATACGGTTTCTCGCCCCTATATTGCACAAATCGTATTGAACGATCCGGCTGAACGTAGCAAAGAGAGATAGAGCGGTACCAATCGTGGATATACGGAGGACGGGTGGTAAGGAGAACGAAGGACGGAACACGCCGTTTCATTTGTTTGGTGTTCCTCCGGGGTATTAGAGAACGTGCCGGCGATACGTGGTATCCGTATAGACACCACCACCTAATAGAAGCAAAGCAATC
The DNA here is from genome assembly GCA_039654365.1 of Cataglyphis livida. Lineage (NCBI taxonomy): Eukaryota > Metazoa > Arthropoda > Insecta > Hymenoptera > Formicidae > Cataglyphis > Cataglyphis livida. The sequence goes on along the minus strand of JBCEZV010000028.1, from coordinate 2,547,110 downwards.
TGATGAAACCAATAAGCGTGAAGGAATGCGGGCGCCTTCTCCCCTCCTTTTCCCTCTTCGTTGTCTCCCCTTCGATACCGCGCTTCTTCTCGCCTCCGTCGAGAACCACTTCGTACCTCTCGCGCTTGTTTCTACAAACCCCGCGTTCTTCCCCCTTAGCTACCTTCGCCCTCGATCCTCTTATTCCGATCTCGGAAGATCGAATACCTGTGCAAACTTAACGGAGGCAGGATAGATGGACGACGGGGCTGATCGAAGGGAGAGGGGAAGAGGAGGAAGGGGGGGGATAATCACATGGTTCGTGTCAACTTGAGTAACAATCAAGAGGGAAGGTCCAATTTGGCGAAGAATTTCGTATATAGGCAGCAGAAGAAGGATCGCGTTGGTTAATTAAACTGTCCGGAGAATTTGGGGGGGGAAGGGAGGGGGGGGAGGGAGCTTTTACATCGCGTCTTGCAAATTGCTCTCCTTTTGCATCGAATTTTTAAATTGTCGGATAAGACGACTGTGAGAAATAATGCGTGGGAAAGAGAAGCTCGAGGAAAAAGAAATTTTCTTGTTTGATGAATCTTTTTATTAAAAAAAAAAAAAAAAAAAAAATAGCGATATGTCGCGCGCTTATTCCGTATTACTTGAAAATTACGCTATATGTCTACGAGTTGATTTAGCGAACGTGATAGTGTGCGTAATAATACAAAACGTAGAAGGGACATAACCGACAACGCGCGATTACTGTGCCTGTCGTTTCCTTTTATCCGTTCGAATCCAGGATTAATCTCCCGTCCCTTTGTTGAAAAGGTTCTTTTACTACTCGATGTGGCCGTTGGTTGAGTAGAGTAAAGGGCAAAAGGAATAAGATAAGGAACAGAAGATAGAGAGACGGGTGCCTTCCTGTCCCCAGAATCTACAGGAACTATCTTCTCTTTATACTTGTTCATTCTTCAAGAATAGCATTTTTTTATGTACTTCAGCTGAGATTTATCTCGTGTATTATCCTCTTCGTCACAATATAAAGGACTCACATATATGAACACGTCTTATATAAATACTTTTCGATATTATTTAATGATATCTCGAGAAAATCTATTAGCGCTTTGTCATCGGTAATTCTTATAATTACGCTATATAAGTATCTTTTCAATTTTGATGATTGTGTATTTTTATGATCGTTAAGACGAAAATTTAATAAGGAAAATTCTATTTTTCTTCTTTTATCACTTCTCTTTCTTTAATAAAGTACACGATTTCTCTTTTGGAAACTACAGTCTTTGAACGACTAAACGTTAGTAAAACTAGGAAAAAAAGGTCGAAAGCAATAACATAAATTTACGCAACTAATGAGGTTGAGGTCTGTAGATTTAGTTATTTGAGCGTACATTAAATCAATCGACATAATATAATAAATGGAGAAAATAACCATGCATCACATTCCTTATGTAACAATATAGACTGTTGATAACAACTAAAAATTGTTCCTTATCTGCCGGCGAAATAGATATTTGATATGGATACATGATTAGTATTGTATAAAATAAAACTGTCTTGTATATATATTGAAACACGTTTGCAATCTAACTTCGATGAATATATATGATAGCATAGTCTAATTGGTTGACATACGCCGAAGGCAAATCAGCTATATTTCTTCGTTATTATTCGCGTTAAATGATAACGATTACACGTATGCGTAACAAGATTCTTTAGATAAATACAAAAACCAAGATCTAGCGTCATGCAGGATTTAATAAAAAATGAAATTTTAAAACAAATGTTTGCTTGCATTTTTTTACTTTACTATAATATAATGATCTAACTTATCTTGCGCATTCTATTCCTACATGAAAAATTTAATTTTGTTGTTTGTAAACAATACTTTGTAATTACAATTTTTTCGTAATGCCAAAACTTATATTATTTTGTTGGTTTTATTTTCCATTGAAATTATTATTCAATTATTTATTTGAGACTTACATATGCTACTACATATATTTTAAGATATCCATTATATTTTTATCGCGACGCTGACTCGGGTTTGATTAAACATCTAACAGCCACATCGTAGTAGTCCTGATTATTTTCCCTGGCGTGCATAAATCGAACTTTGAGACTTCAGCATAGTTACGTACTGATCATATTAACGATTGTTTTGCCATATTTCCTGCGTGCTTAAAGTGCCGGCAGCAAGGCGAGACGCGACTCGAGAGCCCGCCGGTACTGTCGATACACGGTGTAATTTCACGGTGCCGTCGATGCAATTCGCGCTTTCGATATGCCACAATTTCTGAGCGAACCGTTATATGAGTTACGGCGTGGATAGGGAACCTGCTTTCAATGGGGAGTATGGGGGTTCCCCCGGATGTGCGAGCGCGTACAAGCAATGCAACAAGCACAAATGTGTGTAACGTGTACGGAGGGCATGATTATCGTAAACTATGTATACGATGTGTAAACTGATCAGTTGAGAGAAAAAAAGGGGCACCCATGATGAAAAATCTATCTGCGACAAGATACGTTTGTCCGTAGCTAATTAGATATAAAGAGAGAGATACGTTTCTCCTACAAATTACCTTTAAAAAGAAACATGTAGTAGATTTTAAATCAAGGGGAAAGCATTTCCGCGTCTCGTAAGGAGACTCATGACGAGTACGATCGTGTTTGCGAAATGATTCCTTAAAAGCAAAGCTTTTCCTTCATCCCCGTATAATCAGTCGTCATCCGTCGAGAATGGCCGAGCCATAATTCGCAAGATGGTTAACTGTTGATTGTATCACAGTCGCTTAGATCGACGTACTTCTCGAATCGCTTCTCGTGGTTTCGTCAGGGTAATCACGTCGGTATACGTTTACCACGCGGGAAGATCGGAATAAAGGATGAAAGGAAGATTCATTCGTTCGGTCCAGCGCGTAAACTTGGTAGATAAACTTCGCCCTTGAATATCCTCGTTTTACACCGGCGCTGCTTTCTTTTGCCGAAGAGAAATATTCGTAATACCGAAATCCTACGGGAATATGCTGATTTTACGATCTCGCTGTTATACCTCGGCGTCGGATAATATTTCTCGAAAATTGTCGGAACCATAAAATACATAATCGCGACTCAATTTTCACTTTGAAAGGAACGCTCATGCTTCGATCTTCCTTTCCCTATTTCCCTCCACGATTTTCCTCGATATGCACTACCTCTATATTTAATCGCGTATATCCTGCCGCCTCGCCATTATTTTGTACTTTGCACGTTACTTTCTCCCTTCTTTCCTTTTTATGCGCTTTATTAAATGATGTCTAACCATACCGAGGGCAATTTTCCACACTTGTGCGATGGATTATGATCTTAACCGAAAGAAAGATCGTCGCGAAAATGAACAGTGTAATGAAGAGCTTGTTCGTAAAATATTACGAAGTTATATCTCTCCTATCACGCATATCTTATTTTATTAACGTAATTAAGACATATCATATTTTAGTAATAGAGTTAAAAAATTTATCAAATATCAGTGTATTACAAAATGAGACAAAGCATTTAAACTTGTAATATATCTTTTTTCTGTAATAGATCTGTAACCATTCTCAATTTTTTTATACAATAATGCTATTAGCAAATCTCTTTAGAAAAAGATGAAATCTCGGAGTAATTGAACGAACGAAATAAACGAACATGAGATCATGATGATAAACTTTTTCGATATAATTATCATCGCGCAAAAAGATACACATTTTTATTGCATCTATCTGTATATGAGAGATGGTGACAGAATGAAAACACGAAGCGCATAGAAAAATGAAAGAGTAGCGGCAAGCTCTTGCTGCTTGACAGGATACGGGACGGAGGAGCGAACGGTAAAGACACGCGTCACACATCATCGTGCAAACAAGCGTGGAAAAACGCCCTCGAAGTCAATTCGGTACAGGGAAGGCGGAGGAGAACGAAACGCTGAAAGGACGTCCCGTCAGCTGTGGATGCATTACCTTTCCGCCGGGCGTCTTTTACGACTTTTTAGAAAGTCACAACAAAGTTCGACAGCGAGTTTCGCACACAATGGCTCTTTGCAATCGCCATATCCGCCTCCTTTCGTCGGTTCTCTCGTTCCTTTCGTCCCGGCCATTGTCTTTGCGCATCGTCGGGTGTCCGCGGCATCCAAGTAAATACGATCGGCCGACACCAAATCCTTTATGCCGATTATCCTCAATAAAGTTCCCGAGTCGCTCGTTAAACTGTTTTATCACTGCGGCGCGGACGTAATCGAGTTTCCATGTTTCATTAAGGGGACCGAATATACACCCTGACTCTCGAATTAGCCCAACGTGATAAAACGTTAAAGTTACAGAAACAAACTTTCGATGCTGTATATTGAATTTTTTTTTATTTCTGTCTTAAAAAAAAAAAAAAAAAAAAAAATCCAATAATAAAAGTAAGTTTCCAAAGTACGTTAAAAAGTATAACTCGAAAATTATAAAAATATCTTGATATCGTAGAGAACTGTGAAAAACTCGAATAATAAATATTGCAATTTGTATTTGTATTGTTTAGGCAGAATATATTACGCTGTAAATTTTTAATATGATATTAAATTTTGATAATGCAAACTTTATTAAGAATTTATTTTATGATTTTATTTTTGTACATAATTTTTATAGAAAAATATTGATTGTATGCGTATAATTTTTATATTATATTTTTCATAGTTAAACTTTCATAAGTTATTATTTGTATAAATTATCAATTATCTATTTGATAAATAAAAATAATATACGATGTATCTTTCTATTTAAATGTCTCTATCAATTTCGTAATGAGATTCATTGTAAGACTCTACTACTCTTACTTTACCGATATGCATCTAAAGTTGTATTTGCTCCATCGTATTTTAAATAGTCAGTAAAGCATCAGACAGCTATATCGTTGACTTGTTACGAAACGCGGCCACAAACACTTCTCACGCTCTAAAACGCACATTATCCGCGTTAAAAGCGCATATAAACCTCTCGCACGTTTCTTCTTTTCTTCCGCACGGTAATTTCACATGTTTCGCTCGCGACTCGCGGTTAGCGCGGGCCGTAAAAGCACCGAGATAAACCGGTACATCTTTCGCGCGCAACTTAGCGAGAAATATCTCTCGTTGCATCGATCGTTCCGATGCATGGACGCATAACTCGCCGATTACGAAACGGCGCCGGACAGTTATACGCGGGCAAACGAGCGCGTCGTCATGGACCGTCGTCGCGTCGACCCACAACAACCAGCATCGAGTAACCCCAACCACGACGAGCCTCTCTCCGATGCTGGCCGATAATAATATTCCATTGCAGCAGCAAGACCGTACATCAGCGATCGTCACGCGGACTCCCCTCGCGTATCGTCCAGCGATACAGCGATAGCATCTACACGAGGCGTTAATTACGTAGCGTCCTACCGCGTTACACTGGCACTCGAGATATCTCGCGGTAGCCGAACAAAGATGGGGGAGAATCGTCAACGCGAGATCTCTCTCTCTCTCTCTTCTTCCTTTCTTCCTATTTGCCTATCTATATACTTACTACATCGTTCGCGCTCCCAACGAGCGTTTTCCTTTCTTAGGATCGCAACCCTCTATCGCGAGACGCAAATATAAGATCGAATTCCAACGTTTGTTCAGACTCGCCGCCGGCGCGCGATCTACCGATCTCCTCGCACCGTTGCGAGATAGAAGGAAGACAGATGCGACGCGGTGGTATGAGAAATCGTCTGTAACATCGAACATATAACCGTTTCGAACGACACCTCCGAACCGGTATTCGACGTTCCGCAACGATGGATCGAACTCGGGATAGTTATAGATACGAATAAATAATATGTCTCAAGTTTACCCATCATTTGTCGTGGCTCGATAACTCTTTTTTATCGATATTAAATAAATTACTAAGTATATCGTCTAGGATTCTTGCAAGATAGAATTGTCTTTTCAAATTTGATAAGAAGATATTATTGTGGTACTCTTGTCTTATACATTTCTCTCTTCTTTTACTTTTCTCACTCTTTCAAGTATCCTATGTGAATTTTTGTCAGTACGACACATTTCTTTTTATATTCCTTCTAGATATATTATATCTTTCACAGCCAAGGAAAAATGCGCGCGTACGTTCCATTCCAATATCCAAGAATAGTGAATGGATACACATCTCGCGAGCGCGTTTGGTCCCAAGACACCATAGAGTTACCTATTTCCGCGCTTCAATGCCCAACTAACTTACGTCTCGTGTAAGGCTGCAGCACTGTTATAAACACATTCTGTGCGTCAATTGGCTTGATTCTAGTGCCTGCGCGGAATAGGTAATCTATGCGTTTCAATTATAAACCTAGAGCTGTACACGAGATGTAGCGTGCGCGTATGACGCGAGCGTATTCCTAGACCCAGCACGGAGATACGCGAGGAATTGGTAATTTGCAGCCTCTAACGAGACGCCTGCTGGATTATACGTACAGCACGATTCCATAAATGGATATTCTGTATTCCGCGTAATCGAATATTTTCAGCTACATTATTTTAACCAATGGTTGCCACGATAATTTTACACGGCCGTTAAGCACGCGAGCGAGTTTCAGGCATTATTATTCGAATCATCTTCGAAGCTACGATTAAAAAAGAAAGAAAAAAAAAAAAAAAAAAAAAACCGTATGACGTGGAATTAATTTAACGTGGACTACGCGGCGTCCTAGCGACAGCCAATACATGAGAGAAATAGCAAACCATCGAACGAGAAAATAGCTAGTGACAGATTCACTCGATGGAAAAGAATTGTGCGGTGGGTGTCGAAGCATTTTACCGCTAAGAAGAATATAGAACTTCCACTGTCTCTCTTCCTTGCTTTCACAGCGTTTTCAGCAAGTATTGTCGGTTTGACTGACTGAAATTCTTTTCGATCAGTCGTAATTTGCAACGTTTGTACATTTTCACACGCGAGAATGTACGTTCTTTTTTTGATTTTATTAATGATAATATAAAAATATATCGATCTAAAAAAATCAAGTAGTATCTCGAATAATATCGACTTGATTTAGCGTCTTTATTTCATCGAGGGGTGATCGTTGGGCGTACTGGTAATAAATTTCCAAAATATCTAGGATCGAGTAAAATCCCGGATTACAAAGAGCAGTCGTAAACTTGCTCGGGTGAACTCGACTAATGTTACCTTATCTGCACTACCTAGAACGATTCTCATTAACCCGCCGTCGCGCCATTACGCGCTATGGAAAGTGTTCCGTATCTACTTTAGGCGAAAAGTTAGCCGACATATTTGGTATTAAAAATACTTGTGCATCACTTACCGCTGTTGCTGTTGTACGTAACGTTCGACCCTCGCTGAGGCTCCTACGTCCTCTCTCTGCAACAAGAAAACAAGTTTTTCGTTAGAAGATATATCGGCAAAGAAGTTTCACTTTGCATTTTATACACACGAAACACAGCAAACTTTCTAAACATTTATCTCGTGTTTACAACAAGTATCGGACGATCGTTTATGGTGCGTGCATATCAAGGTGACTAATGTTGTAAGATTTAAACTCGATTGGAATATAGAAATTTTCATTTTCTCCTCACACGATATATCCGAGCGTTTGCATTTGGAAATATTCCAGCGGCGAACGCGTAAAAATTCAAATTTCGCCTTATCAAAGTAAGGAATAAGTGACGTCGCGGTGCGCCACCCCGCTCGTGAACTTTGTAATATGACATATAGTCTTCTCACACTCATACCCTAGTCGTGCGAACGCGCGGGATACCGAATTTAAATTCTTTTCACAGTTTCTCCGGGAATCCGCCTTAGAAAACGAGCGGTGGAGAGTAAGGTGTGCCGGGAGTAAGGTGTGCGACTGCAGAGAGAAATATTAATTCCAGTTCTTTCTCTCTCACCAGCTAACGTAAGGAATAGCGCGAGTGTGCGCTACTCATATTCCGAGTACGTAGTGGTAACGGACCCATGAGAGAGGTTGGTAGGAAGGTACGGAGACGAATAAATTTCTGTCCCGTGAGTCGGTAATGGAAGAAATGGCGGGGCACGCGTGGTCGGGTTAACAACGCGCACGAGGGTGGATTGTTAAATCGGGGTAGGCCGCGTACAACGTGAGCGCGCTCGCTCGTACGGAAAACACGCGCGGTATTATTTCTAGCGAGAGGGAGAGAGAGAGAGAGAGAGAGAGAGAGAGAGAGAGAGAGAGAGAGAGAGAGTAAACGATGAAATAATCGCGAAGGAATGTTGGCGGGAGAATGAATTAGTTCGCGGTCGATATACAAGTATACCGATGATTTAGCGAGAAAATGCGAGTTACGCGATCTTTAGAAATTCAATTCAAATTTCAATGGAGTAACGTCAAGAATGCCAGATATTCTGCAAATCGGATTATGGAAAATTTCTTGTAGAATCTTCGATTTACACATTATAGCATATTTCTTTTCTATTTCTAAATTTTCAACTTTTCTTACTGGACGAGTTGTGCATGTTGATTGTAGCTATCCTGTCCGGATTGACCCTTGGCAACTACCCGCTATACGATTCTTGAAATTTCACGGAGCAAATCGAAGCGACGAGCAGATATCTTGAAATGTCAATGAAATCGCATCGGGGCCACCGAACGACTCTCTCTCTCATTCTCGTTTCGACTTTACTACGCGAGCGGTGCACGTACACGGCCATAGTGAAGGACGCAGAAATGTAGCGGCGCGATGCGGTCAGATTCGCAAGTAGTTTCAGCCGATTGCTGACCGCGTACATTTTGCGGACAATGCTTTCCGAGGGAAAACGAATCCAGTTTCCCCCGCGGGAATCAGGTGCAAGGATGAAGATGGTTCAAGAGATAGAGCTCTCTGCACATTGGGCGTACATTGTCATCCGATGCGTAACTACATCCAATTGCTACTCGACGAACCTTTCTGACAATTGAGAGAGTCGTCGAGCAGCCGCAATGGTTACACCGTTGGCGGACTAAGGTAAGATGAGAGCGAAGGAAACGACCGAAGGAGAAGGTGACGGACGTAGAGTAAGAGAGACATTACAGACAGGCCATATTTTATAGCATGAAATGCAGCGAGAAGCTTGGCGCTGCCATTTGCCGAGTGACGTATGCTGCGGAAGGAGAGGTCGCTTAAACGTCCAAACGACAGCGGAGGATATAAAATCTATCACGATCGTATCAACGAGTGATTGGTCGATACGACATCATCGTTGTCGTCGTTCAAGCGTTCCTTTCTTCCGGTGTCTTTATTCTTCTCCGACGTTAGTGTCGTGGAGGCTACCGTGCCTCTTCGGCGGCTTCTCGCAATATCGTTTAACTCTTTACTTCGTCGCGCGCCACTCGATGTTTTCAACGACATGCTACATAAATTAGCGACGGTTCGACGTAACCGTTTGGCTTCATTGTCACGATCGCGCGGAATTTGTTATTAGCGATTTTGCATAAAGTTTAACGTGCATAAGGTTTAACGTGCATAAAGAAAAGATACATCCGATCTCCGATTATGCGTACGAGCCGCCAGACACTGTCTTGCGACACCTTGCCAATCTCACCGGTTATTAATTAACTGAATTGAAGTTATTATTTCACGCTCGCAAAACCGATGTACAAATGTCTTCCGCTTGACCTCCTTTATTTGGCCATCATGTGACGCTAGATTGACACATTGCTCGGAGAAGAAAAGCAACAAAGAGAATGGGGGGAGGTGAGAGAAGGATGGATATTGAAGACGGAACTTGACCGTCAGACATCGCGTCTCTCGTTCCTTTCGATCTATTATACGGCCGTTGTACACGACCCTATCTCGTCGTGTCGTAGGTACAACGTGGCGCGGCGTGGTTCACGGCGTGGTCGTGCGCGACGAACGGTATGGCACGCTTCCGCGGTAACTCCATCGAGAGAAGCGCGCGGTTATTATAAATTCTCTGGGAGTAAGCGCGGAGAGTAGATAGGTAGCCACGTACAGAGAGTACTCTTCCTCTTTCTCTAGGTACTTGGATATAATAGTCTGAAACAAGTACCGCCGTACGAAAAGGGCGAGGTCAGCTTGTCTGTCGCATATTAAAGAACACCGGAGCCTGTATCTCTTCCCCTTTGCGCGCGCGAAGGGCAGGAATGCGCATACGGGAGGTTGTGCCGCTCGTAAGTGGCTCGTATATTCGACGGATGGCCGTGTACGGTGGCCCTTGGTATCGACGAGCAAGCAGGCGGAAGGAGTTTTAGCCCCGCTCTTCTCTTCGATACGGTCTATTGCTGCGGAGAGACTCACGGGCGGCGCGAGTAAATTAAAGGAGCGCGCGTGCGACAAGCGCATTGTTAGATGGCCCAAGATTTCATACATATATACATACATACTATAAATATAAATATATATATATATATATATATATATATATGTATAATACATAGAGTAGGACGTGACACAATGCATACATACGTGTTGATGCATATATATATATACATACATTGGTTGGCTAAGATAGAGACGCGGCGGGAAGGGAAACTGTGAAATATAACATTATAAGACCCGTAAATGTGATTTCGCACGTGATAATCATGGGTCGCGATTATCCGTGGGCTCTTTTCCCGCGCGATTCTCTTTTTAATTAGATTTTCCAGCTAATAGAGATAATACCACTTTGTTATTTTACTCGCGCTAAAAATCGCACGTAACGTCCGGCGATCGCTTATTAGCACGTTGATTAGAGTCCTCCGGTTATGCGCACTCGTAATTACATGGCTGTTTACCGGTGCTTTACCGTTTTAATTTGCTCGCTCGGATTACGAACGATCGTTTCATGCAAACTGCAACGTGCGCGGAATTTTGGTGCAAATTGATCGTGCGAAGCGCGCGCAGATATGCTGCGTTTTGTGCCGTCACAGTTTGCAAGTAGTTTGTAGATAATTAATGTCATGTGATTCCTGGGAAGCACCTTACCTAGCCACGGTTATTGGTCGAAGTGCACTGAGTAGATGCTTTGTTCCTACCGAGAACTCAATACTGTCAAAGCAAATATACATCGGCGGTTGACCGTAAAATTAGTAGAACATCTTGGTAACATGTCTCCGAGTAAAACTGAATCTGCTTCACGTGCAAGCGCAAAATTACATCGCGGGACTTTTGATTAAATTCTCAAGCGGGAGAACAGAGATAGACAAGCGCGGCATTTAACATCGATAGGCAGATTACTTTGTTCGGATTAAACTAGTCTGCAAGAGATTGTAATGTGTCTCATTTTTTTTCCCTGATTAGCCATTAACGAGTACAAACACTTTAACGATTATGCATTGACCGTCAAAAAATCTCCAACGTTGTCGTCTGTTTAACACGATTAAGGGTAAGCCGACAGGGTAAGCGACAGACTAACAAGAGAGTATTAAAACGACAGAGGAAGATTTTTAAAAAGACACAGTAATCCTACATTTCAAATGCCCCCATGAGAAATTTTGAAGCGAAGTATTTGTTATAGTGTGTTTTATGCTTTTTCTCTTCTTTCTTCCATCTGATCATTTTCAGATCAATCATAAGGCGAACACTTGCGCAAAAATTTCTGTAAAAGATCGTGGACCATGTAAAATATCCATACAAAGGACCATTTTATAAATTCGCGCGAGATCTACTCGGTTGAAACGTGAATAATATGCACCTGCTGCGACGATAGAATGAGTTACGTGCAATCGTTTGCCCTAGCTCCATCCGGAAATCACGTTCTTGTCGAATATTCACCTGAATTCCCTCACGTTTTATCGTCCGAATCTTGATTTTGCCGCAATCGAGGCCGGTGGCCTCGTGGACCGGACATAACCATGGCCATTTCCGCGACGTACGATTCCGCCAAATTCCATGGCATTTACAAAAATGCGCAGATACGTGTAGAATTTGAACGATCTTAAGCATTTCCTTGGGTTCTCTTCCATTGCTTATTATAGTGTTGCGTTATTATAGAGACATATAATTGATTTCAAAATGAGACATTTTAAGTTACAACAATATGATTAATATGCCTGCATTTACATCAAATTATAAAATTTTGCTTTTAAAAGAAGAATTTAAGAGATTATTATATGCAATACTACAAATAAAACATATAGAGTTTAATAACATATTTCTCTCTAATTTAGATTTATGTGTAATCTTGTGTGTAATAATAACTTTCAATTAAGATTGCGTAATATATTGAGGTAATATTCATTAACTTGAAATACAATCGGATATATATCACACACTTTACGAACAGAAAATTTACGTCCCTCCTCCCCCCCCCCCCTCTGAATGCAATAATAATAAAATATATAATAACTAAGCGGAATCATGCACGCATAGAAGGTAAACCAGCATTCCGTTTCATATATCACAGCTATTAGACCGAAGTATTTGTGATCTACAGACCTAAATGATATTAATATAACGGCCGGCCGTATAGTGACCGCGCAGCAAAAATATTAATTAACCACAAACCGCACGTCGTAAAGAACGCGGTTGGAGTTGGTATGCAGAGTGTGGTGTGTAAGCAATAGCCCTATTCATTGACCTCCCCAGAAACCAACCTGAGCTTATATAAGTAGCCTACATAAATTTCCGGCTGATGGCACGTACCGGGTGGGAAGAAGAAAAGGATTATATATGTAGAAATAAAAAGAAATGCGGATCGGAAAAAAAAAAAACGAAGCGATTAACGTTTGTACGTGCATTTGTACAGAGATTCGGAAGCGGAAGTTACCCGAAATCGAAATCATTACACTTATACGAAACGCGAAATAGAAATATGACCATGCATCGCATGCGCGTACTAATATAAATAGATGTATGCGCACACGCGACTTGATATAGCAACGTGTGCGCGAGAAGAGATTTTGCACTGCAATCTCGTCGATTATTTTGATTTAGTTAGTAAAATGTAATATCTTCATATCTTAAACTAATGATTAAAATGATATCTTTGCGTCATATAATTGTAATGTAGTGTTCACACGAAAATTATTACAACAATAAAATATCAGATTTTATTATTAATCCAACATCTCGATGAACGAATAATATGTTTTTGCGTAAAATTATCTTTTTTAAACTTAAGAGTGTATACCTCGTGACACGCATGCAAGAAGAAATGAATAACGGTCATGAAAAAACGTCCTGCGTACATCGCAAACGACAAACTGACCCATTTATACATGCGATTCTGTTTATATCGGTCGCGGGGCTTATATACACGTTGCATTTATGGCGAATGCATTCCCGCTTGCAGGAGCGAGTGTACCATGCGAGGCGTTACGTGTTATTTTGGCGCCTGCCGTAACCAGACGCATATTTCACGTGTCCCACTTTCTTGTCACAGATACAAGACTGCCGGGGCAGGCAGCAAAAGGAGCTCACTCGTTGTTTTGTTTATGGCGCAGTATGCATACGCCGCTACCGGTAAACGTCGTATAGCGTTTAACGGTACCCTCCAGATTGGAAGTATCTCTATGGTAGAGTCTAGTCGTTACTTTTAGCATAAACGTGGAGAGCCACGAGAATATTCTCGCCATGACAAGCCACCTCTTGTGTACATCCAAAGAAGTTATCCAAGCGATAAACCTCTGCGTGAGATTAATTCACAAGTCGCAACATTGCATATTGGGATCATCGAAAGGATGCAGGAATCATTCGCGAAACTGTATCTTATATGAAATATTTCAAGGGGAAAAGAGCGGATGTATAATCTCGTTTGAGAGCGACGAGCGACAAGCGACAACGAAAATAAACACGTAACGATCGATGGGAAGTATTGGCGAGAAACTAGGAAACTCAGGAAAACTCACGCCAGTATCTCGAGAACTTTAATTTCCTTAATATGTCAGCCGTAACGTAGAACCAATTAGTATCGAACGATACACGTGGTGGAGGTGATACACTCTCTCTCGGAGAAGAGAAGCACAGCACCGCACCGGTGTGTCCAGCCTCCAATTTCCTCTCCCGTTAACTTCGGTATCTATACCGTTGCGCCGTATCTGTACGTTGTCGCCTGCCACCTCTTAGTCCACATCCGCGCGTTGTCGTCGTCGTCTGTGACCCGACTTGAATGTACACAACAGAGGTGAATTGCAACTGCAATTATGCGGGTCCGCTTGCAAACGATGTGGATATCCTCGCGCGAGCCCTGTCGTTATCGAGACAAAGGGTCCTAAGTTCCTTTCATTCAAAGCCATGTGCACAATAGACACGGGCAAAACGTGCGCGTTTATTTCCTTCTGGAGATGTTCCTAACTCGTAATAACGCTCGGCTACAACAACGACTCGGCGATCGGTGCATGAAGATGTTGAAAGCGATAAGATTGAATATATTTAATAAAATCTCTCTAACACACGTTATCATCGATTAATATAAGAAAAGACAGTAGAAAGCCATGGCGTGGTACCTTTATCTACTTTTACTCCTCAATTATTTTAATCGCTTCTCAGGTGTTATCGTACGCGCATTATAATTTCGGCGCGATTATATTATACACCGACCAATTAAATCTATTCACGCAATATTGCATTATATGTATACTTGATTTGCGTCCGAGATTAAAATCAACGGTCTTTTAGCACGTGCTATGTGTACAACCGCCGTCGAGAGTATTGCCAGCGAGACCTTTGCCACGTGATAATATACAGCGGATGTACAGGTAGAAAATTGAATTAAAGTCATTTAAGTGTTTACTCACGTTCTCAATTATACACGATGAACCCCTGGCATCGAAATAATTATCAGTCCATTGCAGTCCGTTACTCCGATGCGCATAGCGCTCAAATCGATCGTATGGTATGGCCTAGCCGTCGTCTTCGTCATTGCGCGCGGGCGCGTTTTATATATATATTATATCACGATACATTACATATCTCTGACCATCCCGTCTCGCGTATGTACCTATCGCGCGTTCATCGAATGTTACAGTGACCGTGGTATCGCGATCGCGCGGACACCGTATAAGGTCCAACCTACCAACGATAGGAAGAGCGCAGTTAGCTCTAACGTAATAATTATCATGATTTTCTGTGGATCGCGGACGGCCCACGGTAGGTCGCGGACCTTCTACGGGACTACGGGCTACGGGATCGGGTATTAGGAGCAAGAATGGCGACCGGACGAATCCGCGGACGAGATTTAATGCGGGTCTTATCCAAGAATGCCAGGCTCAAGATGCAAGAGATACAGCTCTCTCTTCTATAGCTCTGGCATACGAGATCGTGTCGGGGTGGTCTTTAAATAACAGTAAATCGATTTTATTCTTCTTTCGTACAATAACGCGATCGATAAGACGATATTCGCCTATGTTCTTTGCTATCTTTATGTCGTGCTGATCAACAAATCAGTTTCGTTCGTAGTTTAATGAGAGTCACGAATGAGATGAGCTGTCCTGTTTTCTAAATGCAGTTCTTATCATGTATTCTTATACGTGCCTTTATTCGTTACTGATCAACGATATACATGTTGCGTTCAGTGTGGAAAAAGATGTATAATAACATTTTTTTGAAAATATTAAGCTAAAGATAAAGAATTAGAAGGAATATGAATATGAATATGAATATGAATATGTAATAAACTAGAATTTATTAATTTTTCTTAAGCAATTAATATTGATATATTTCTGATATTTAATATACGAATGTTAAACAAATATTTATTTTTGAATTTAACTCTTGATATGGTAGAATGGCATGGATAGAAATTCGACACAAAGCTTGTGCATTTACAAATAAAGGCCAATCTGGCAAGTTTTCGTGAGCAAAATCGGGCGGTATCTCGAGCAACGTGTGTGAGCAAATATTGACTTTTATACGGAATCAACTGTGAAACGGGCGAGGTAAAATGGGAAAGATAACACGGAAGAGAGGTATAATGGACGTAGAATTATAGCGGGGAATACCGAGGGAGAAAGGAGGCAGGTCGTTGTATGGACAAACGCGTGCTCCGGAGCAGCCGTGCATCGAAAACGTGGAAAATATGTGGAGAAAGAAGCACTTTTCCGCCAGCCAGATTTCTCGAGCGTGGCTCGCTTAGCCATTTACCTTGTTGTTCGTCACGAATGAGAATGTCAGCCGCGGTGATGATATGGCCACTACACTTGTTCTACAGGATGAGAACGTCCTACCGTTCGCGACACCCTCTTCGTTCCTCGTTCTCCCCTTCAGTCTCATTACGCCATTCTGATTTGTCTCTCGGGACAAAGCCGGAACGTGTCCCCGACCTCTTTGTTGTAGTCTTTGTTATAATCTTTCAAGAGGAAGAAGTGCAGCGCGCGAGCGCGAGCCCCTTGTTCAACGGCGCGACAGGCAGCAGTCACGAGCTCTTTATCGCCGCGCGCTAATCAAATTCAACGTGGTGGAACGGAATTAAAGTCTCTCGGTCGTTTATGCGCCCGTGATTAATCCCTCCACGACTCACCGCTCGGCGAGTCTTACACGATTTATTATCCCCTGGCCTTGAGCGAGTCGACAGATTGAACATCTCTGAAACATCCTGACTGATCAATAGACAGGAATGAAGTATAGTAGGCTGGATTCCTCTATCGTCATTTATCATAAAATTATTATTTGCGATTTATAATAGTGTAGAAAAAAAAATATCGACTAATACACCGAGAAATTTAATTTTGTCTGTGCTGACTGGGGAGAAATGTTTTCTGATCTATCGTTATAAAATAATGTACTTGATTAGACCGAATTTTTTTTTTTTTTTTTTTTGTAAAAATATCTCCTTGCATTTGTGAATATTAGATTAAATTTTCTCAGAGAAGAATTCTATTTATTATTATATATAAAAACAACTCCTTGTTACTGAACGAAATCTTTCCCAGAAGATATTCTATATTTTCGAGCAAGTAAAAGTATTCTCGGCGCTCTTGTTGGCACGCGACTGACGAAATCCACGACATTTTTTGACGTATCAATGTCACCCACAGTGCTTCCGCCCTGTCCTCTCCATCTCTGCCCGCCCCAATCCCTTCCCATTACTGTTTGCAAATGGGATTCTCGCGATCATACGCAAACAGGATCCCACGAAGCTTGCAGTGTCAGGGAAGGAAGCACTCTGAGGAAATCGTCGTCGGGACACAAACAGACAATGCTTCATCTCTCTGAAACGATTTACACGCTGCGTCCGAACAGTTTCTTTCGCGGCGCATGTCGGACGGTTAAGGTATACGGTGAATTATCCATCGTATAGACCGAAGATGGACACGAGAGTTAACCTCTAGTCTCGGCTCGAGACCGGCATCAGCACGTTAATGCGAATAAGAGAGAAAATGAAAAATAGGAGAGAAAGACGGTATAAAAGGAAGAAGGAGGAAGAAGAGACGGAGAGAGAGAGAGAGAGAGAGAAAATCTGCCTCGCGTTCGCGTTATCTCCGCGAGTGCGCATACATTTGCTCCGCGAAGCAGTTCCGTTTTCTTTACTTTTCTTTCTCTCGGTCCCTCTGTCTCCTCTTTACAGCGTGTGCCATTCCCGACCGGTAGACGAACCTAACTGTTCCGAATCGTCGCGATAATTTCGTATCTCGCATGCAAGGCGACAAGGTGCCCGTACTCGTGCACCGTACTTCGAAACTACGTCGACCGCCCGCTCTACGTGCTCGACCCTCCTTCTCTGCTCCAAATAAATCGATAGATAATCCGGCATTACAGACCGCGATGCAGCTTCCATAGTCCAAGGAGGAGGTATGTACGTTGCGAACTCTGCAGGATGGGATATCTAGAAATTACTAACTAGCGCAGAGTTCACGAGCAAATGTTATCAGCGAGCGAAGCGGATGGAATCGTTGTGAAGAGCCAAGATACCAAGAGCATGCAAACTACGATATTAATAAAGAGAGAGAGAGAGAGAGAGAGAGAGAGAGAAATAAGGGAGAGTAGTACGAATAAAAAAGAATAATTTTTCCGAAAAGTTGTAAAAAAAATAAACATCTCATCTCTCTTGAGTTTTTCAAGAAAGAATCGATTTAAAATCAATGTTTAAGTAATCGTAAATATTAGAGACAATTTTTCTTTATACATTTATCATATGCATTATTGTTTGAAATTTAATTCAGATTTATGCACGCGACTCCTATAACCAGGAGAAGGTTGGGCGTCTCTACATTTAACAAAACTTGAGCGCCGACGGGGGAAACGTGATATACGCGTGGAATAAAAATATTAATCCCGCGCATATGTTTTCCCGTCTTTCCGCGAATATAACGGCGCGTTTAGGCGCGATACCGTGCTAACTGCCGCAGAGCGCGCTCGTATAAATCAATAAATAATGCCGGCATTATTGCAACGTAACATTACGACACGTAACAACTCGCGTTTAGCCTTCCGCAAAGGAGCATCGCGTACACCTTACGATCTATCCTCGCCATGTATCCCACCGTTTTCCATCTAGCCGCAACGCGCAGAGTTAATGACGCCATCGCCGAGAATTATACCCGGCCGAGGTCGTACTCTCTTACACGCTTTGAATCTCTTTCCGGTATTATTCATTACTCCTTAATAATGATCTTCGCCGGCTTTCTTTGTTTCCTATCCCCATCTCTTCCGCTTGCCGGGACCCGCGACCGTGACAAAGTGTGTGCTTGCACGCGCGTGCGAGAACGCGCGAGAAGGTGAAGAATACGAGCCGGAGTGAAGGAGAGAAAGAGAAGTTGCGCGGAGAACAACTTGAACGTATTGCTCTCGTTTCGTCCCTTTTTCTCCGTTCGCCGAGTCCCCGAGCTATCCACTCGTTCTCGTCGTTCCATCTTTTCCCTCCCTCCTCCCTTAACCATAAATATAAATCTCAAGAGCATCGAGAAAGTATTGTGATCGCCGATCGTACTCGCCTCTTCTGTTTTCGCGACGTCGTAAACGGGGGGGTACGTCGGAGTATGCCGGGGTACGCCGGGGTACATCTACGTACTTCCGCGTACATGCGCGTAGAAGCGAGTGTATTGGTGGCATAAGAGGAAAACCTTTGCCGCATATACTACCGATGTTTCTTCGGTAAAATCGATCTTCCCTTTCTCCTCCTCCTCCCCCTCCTCCCCCGACACGCTTTATTCGCTCGCTCTCGACGACAAAAGAATTTTCGATCCGGAACTTTACAGACAGACAGACAGACTGACTGAAAGCTCGTATATTCCATATTCTGTAGCAATAACGTGAAGCTTTATGATCTCGTCTGCGATCTACAATCATGTATTCTCGTTTTGATTAACTCTTTTATAATGTACGGAAAAGATTTACGAAAAAATATCATTTCACAATTACGAAAAATATTGTACAAAATATATCACTTGATCACGCAAAATGATCTAATCTATAACACACTACGAAGCAAAGTATATACATTACTCGAGTAACTCGCTACTCTAGGGAGAAAAGTGGAAGGGCCGGCGAAAACTTATAATGTTATATATAAACTATTTACGATAACTGTATTATAAAAATAATGCTGGCATTCTTCTCATATTTTTTTTTTTTTTTTTTTTTTTTATAGAAATTCCCAAATATGCAGCATCAATATCGAAACTCTGTTATTATCAAAATTTAAAATTTTACATGACGATATGTAACATTAATGAGAAGATCGAGTATATTGCATAAGCTGTCATAAATAGCATGTGTGAGCACGTTAATAATATACGGATGTGTATTCATGTACATGCGATGTAACCAAGCGCTTATGTGAAACGATCGCTCCTCAGTCAGCATTAATTATCTCTTCGCTTTCGGAAGTTGTCTCTAATACTCCCTGACACTCCATTGAGTGCATTGATTATCAATGTTTCGTGGCTGCGTGACATAAGTGGGTCAAGCCTTCCCCGCGAGCTCAAGTATGACGGATAGTCTCTCCATATGGAGAGACTCCTCGAAAAGATTTGCGGATATCGAAATGCATGATCTGACACGTAATTGGAAACTAAAATGAAAACTTATTTTATAAAATATCTATGTATGTCGATATGAAATCTACGCGAAAATAATGAAATAATTTACATAAGGCATAACGGATGTCCGAATGTCAATCAACTATGATTTGGAAATGAAAGTCATGCACATAATAATCTTTTTAGAGACTCAATTTCGTGTATATAGCCAGCGTGCAATAATCAAACTTTAACTCGAAGCGGTTTTTCTCAGACCATCCCATTTTTAAGTCATCCTAAGATATCGACAAGCAACGTACTCGGATACATATCACGTCATGTAACAAATCTACTCGTTTTGCATCGATGTGGCATCCCGTGAAAAATGTTATGTACTCTATTCATCTCGTCATCCGTAGGCGGATAATATTAAGGTGGCGTGTGAGAGATATCCAGGGGTTCCTCAAGATTTCCCGCTTGTTCTTCCCCTCTGAAATGTCGCGCGAGGTAACGCATCGTCCTTCGTGTCGGCGGAGACGTGACGACGAGCAAGACCACGACGACGAAGATTACGATGAATATCCCAACAGCCAATTTTCTTAATAAATGATCCTATTACACGGCGCGACGGCGACGTCGCTAAAAACGTGACATTAAAATGTCTTATATATCATTCTAACTTGAAATTGGATATTTATTGGTGACAGACGGGACACGCTCGCTCAGTGGATTGCGCGAGCACCGCGCGCGCGATCAATCATAACGTAATACAATACACTTTAGTTGGCCGATGTGCCAACGGTAATGAATCGTATCCGCAGTAATAGCGGGTCAGTCGGCTTGAAAAATAACCGTAATATCGGCGCGTTCGCGCGCGGGGGCCGTTCATGCGGAATTAGAGGATTGCCGAGATTTCTCGGCGCGGGACGAGGTCGCAATCACCCTTCTCTCCCTTCACCCCTCCTCTTCCCTCTTTCGGCTCTCTCTCCCAAATCCCGACACGAACGGGCGGTGCCCTAGGGACGATGTAAACGCGAGGCGTCGCGATACAACGCGAGGCGACGAGCCGCTCGGGAATGAAACATACACTACCGCGATTTAATATGCCAGCTGACACGCGAGATCACTATTTCTAAATCTCTGCGGTATATCCGCGATTGGTTGATGCACGCGAATGCGCCGTGATTTCGATATTGCCATAGTTGCATAGATGCATCCTATTCGCATAGAGAGAGATCGTATATTTGTGTCTGTATGTGTAGAACGATCCGTGTCGATCCGTGCGGGAGTTATCGGTTAAGCTTGTTAAATTTAACTTCGGCTTTTCGACCTCAGGTCCCGAGGGGCCCGTGGGACGTAACGGTGCCGGCAATGACAAATGGCGTCGAGCTCGAACACAAATCACGCGCACCCGAGGGCCCCTACCAGGAATCAAATCATTTTTCTAAACGTTCTATCGGCACGAGAACTTGTAACCTAGTAGATTGTCTCTCTAGCGAATCCGCTCGTCGCTCTATACCACACTTGCTTCCCACGCAACCGCACCTTGGAAATACATATCGATCTATTCTACAGAGTTATATGTTCACGTATTTGCACGTATTTAGCGTTATATAATAATTATAAACTGCCTGTTCAACAACGATATTTAATTAAATTACTCGAGGAGAGAATCGATAGAAATATATGGATAAAAAAAAAAAAAAAAAAAAAAAAAAACATGCGAGATGTATAATTAATACATATGGAAATAGCAATAATATTAGCATTTTTATTACGAATATAAAAATGCAAGTCGCATATATATGATATAATTTTTGTTTCAAATTTTCCATCGGCTAAACGAACTTGAGTATACTATTATCTCGTGAATGGCACGAATGCATTTATATCTATGAGAAATAATAACGCGATAACAAAGCGAAATTACCGAAATCAATATCGGGCTTTTGATTATCACATCGCGATTTATTCTCGGAAATCATGATCTCAAGGCAAGATGGTATGGCGTGTACCGGAGGAGCTCGAAAGGATGTCACGACCTATCCCTCTGTGTGCCGGAACGTCATTAATACAATTAGCAATTTATTACGGCGCTGTCTGACTGCCTGTCTACCGCGATGGTATCTTCAGGGCGTTAGTCGCCAGCTTGCCGGCTTGAATCCGGTGAATCCGACGCATATGTGCACGCATATGCGTGTCCCAGAATTTGCGCGCAGCTCTATTCCGAAAACCATCGTATTAAGGAAAATAACTATTATTGAGACACGAATATGAAACTAATGAATTATGCAAATGAAGTCGTAAGCTTCATATGAATAATAAGTATTATTGCAAAAATTTGTTTTCAAATAAAGAGATTTATTTTATTTTTTATATTCTCTCTTTTACTTAAAACTTGAAATTAAAAAGTATAATTTTCCTATTTAAATTTTAAAAATTTATAATTGAGGAAAATTACGTGACTTGTGAAATGCCCTATATATGTCAATAAAGATACGAGGGATAACAGTTCGTTAGAATAAAGTTGAAAAAAGTGAGACGTAGTAGAGATAGGAAAAGGGGGACAGGCAAAAGGATTAAGAAATATCCGCTTTTACCGCGAATGTGCGCATGCAGCATTAATAGGAGGAACATGCATCAGACGAGAATCCGCGGCGCGCGATCGCGTCAAGATGAGTCGAAAATTAAGCGACTTTGTGCGCTGATATCCTGGGCACCGTACGAAAGCCTATAGTAAAAGGAACCGACGGTATCGGACGAGAGCGGGCGGTAAATCCTCGGGATTATGTCGTCCACTTAGCGGAACGTAAATGCGGAGGTGCAGGCTCTCTACGCTCTTTCGTACGTGTTACAACAATCGCGCACACATATGTCTCACATATGTTTCGCGCACGTGTGGATGGAAGACGAAAATGTATCTCCGCGTAGCGCTTTTAGGAAGAAACGATACCTCCGATCGATCGAACATTCGGCCAAGAGCCACTTCGGCATAGATTCCGCGTGAGAGTTGCTATAATCATCCCGTGAATGCCCTCGAGTTTGGAAATAATTGACGACGGACAGAGAACTTTCGACGCGCTCGCTCCATAACCGAGTATTGAGGCGCGGCTAAAAATGACGGAGTTCGGTCCGCGGGCGAAACTACGCTCTCTATTAGAGCCAATTAGACGCTATTCAACGACGAAACCTCCGAATTTCGCGTATTCGAGAGAGGAAACTTGGCTTTTCCTATCTTCGCAAAACTTCGGTTTTAGTCAGCGTCGCTGATTATCGGCAAGTAAATTTACTTATACACAGCAGTGACGTGTACTTTCCTTTCAAATAAATAAACCTGAATCTCGTAAATATAGAGTAAATATAATCAAATTGACGTTTTCGTTAAGCAAACGTTAATTTCATGTCGATCGGAGAAGCTATGGTTAAAAGACAACTGGGACACTCTAACATAAGTACTGCTCCACTTACGAGAAATTGGCCGAAACAGCGATGTGAACGCATCGTACGGTAAATCAACGCGAAACCGACACACATAGCTGTTGACTGATGCGATGATAAGCGAAATCAAATTCTTATGAACATCATCGGTTCGCCGACTAAAAAGTAATGATATCTCAAAATTTTCGCACATATTTTTTTTTGAAATAATAATTCGAGACTAATACATGTATTATCATATATATGAAATTAAGGTTTGCTTAACGAAAATGTCAATTTGATTATATTTACTCTATATTTACGAGATTCAGGTTTATTCACTTAAAAGAAAATCACACGTTACTGTTATCAAAAATATTAAAAATAAGATGCTTGATGTGTTGATGGGAAATAAGTGTTTGCATCGTTAAAAAATAATAAACATTGTTAAAAAATAATTAAAAGATACGATAAAATGTTATATAAAACCAATGAGGAATACGTACACTAATACATAATATTGGTATATATACGTAGTATTCCATGTACGATTCCATGAATGTAATCGGTTCGTATCAACAGCTATCAGTAGTGAAATTGATTTTTCGTGTTCCGCTCTACATATAGAAGACGGAATTATAGGAAAATCGGAATAATTGATAACACGAGATGGGCCTTGTCTCGCGTTGAGATATAATGTATGTTAATACGCATTTGCGGCGTATATCATTCAACGTTCGATAATATACATTATCGTTCGTACAAGTTACGCGCTATATAGGGCGGATCTCGTTTGAAATTGCAGATATCAAAGCATACCTGTTCTGCCAGATTCATGGATGTGTACGCGACGCGTGCTCGCCATGTACTGTAAGTTTATCGATTTTATCTAACGACTTTGTATACATTTTTTGAATATACAATCTTGTTTTTCTTAAGATCTGTTATACGATTGACCGACTAGTAAATAGAGCGAGGTAATCAAACTATCAACATAAACATCCTTGATCAAGTTGCTCAGATACGAAACCAGATGTTGACAAAAGTTACGCATGAATGTCGCGTAACTGTAATCGCAATTAAAAGTGATAACAAACGGGATGTAAATATACGAGTAAAAATAATGATACAGTTTTATCCGCGTGCCTGGAATTGCAAACGCCTTACGAGATATCTCCATTCCGGTCGATACAGATTATTTACTTCGCGATCAAATCCGTCTCGAGTTATATTATCGCGTAATTTATACCCGACGAAAATTAAATTACCGAGAAATTAACGTAGAAATTGCTTGAGACGTCCAACGTATTGACAACCGTTTATTACAGATTGCAGCTGCTCGATGAAACGCGAGATGCCTCTTACCTGTTTGCTCAAACTTCCATATAGTACGTAATAATTGTTGCAGATAATAAATTATATTATGTCAATATCTTTTAACACACATATTTAGCATATAACAAAAACACATTTAAAACATCCCGCGCAATTAATTGAGCAATAATTTCGCGTTGGAAATGATCGCTTACGTCATTACACATTCTCTGTCCTGTATGTGACGGGTATTAATTTCACATTCTATAGAGTATAAGGCCTCAATGGTTTAATTTCATAATAGTATGTACAAAACATTTTTTTGTCCGACAACAAAATCACGTAAATTTAAATATCTTCTACACACTATTCGTTAAGTCTTAATTGCCATAACCTCTCCCCTTACATATAAACAAGTAATAAATGTTTACAACCCACGCGAAAATAAAAGCTATAATTATATCATTATTCATAGAAAATGGTAACCCGAGATTATCCCTTCACTTGATGTAAAAAATTTACATATGTGTATATATATATATATATATAGTATATAACATTCATAATCCATCTCTCATTTTTCGCGAAAAAATATACGAAGAAGTTGGATATACGCTTGAGCGCACTCGAAAATTTGCGAATATATATTCTCTCTTTAAAAAAAAAAAAAAAAAATCTCGTTTAATACACAAGGGCGAGATGCGTGAAAAGGTAGTGATAACATGTCGATGGCACACTCGCGGAGGAATTGTAACATGAATAAATCTTAGCTACGGATGCACCAAGGTCGGAATAAGCGCGAAGGCCGGTATCTCCTCACGCGGAGGTCGATGTCGTCAGATGTATGCTGGTATAAGGCCCGCTCCCAGGGCGCGTGCACGTCTCAAACGTAGGGTAAGGTCTCGCCTTTGGCGAGAGATACTCGCCTCAAGGGACGGGGGATGAAACTCGATACCAAATCCCACCGTGATTAACGACGTTTCACGCCGGCCGGACGTCGCTTCTCGGCCGCTCGGAAGGATTTGCGACCCGCGAGATTTTCCTGGGGCGATGACCTCCTTCTCTCTCTCTCTCTCTCTCTCTCTCTCTCTCTCTCTCTCTCTTTTCCCTCTCTTCTGTTGGCGCGCGTATATCGCAGCCCGAGGAAGGTGCCGGCACGAGCGTTGGAATTCTTGCCGTCGGCGAACATTTCCGTTTCGAGACAATCTGCGAATCTATACCAAAATGTCAGTAGACGAGTTTGCGCTTTATTTTCGCGATAGCGCGTCTCGCGTTTCGCATTACAGCGCTCTTCTATACGGAAAAATGCGACGCTCCGGGCGCATCTTCGAGCCGGGTTGCTCATATATGAACGTATTATGTTGCTCGTCGATCATGCTATATAAAAAATGTAGTGATAGTAGATATAACTACAGAGAATATGAATGTACTTGTAACTCGCTTAACGGTTGAAAGAAGCATCCCTCTCGAGATGAAATAATTCTGTTGGATAAAGCATGTATTAAATACTGATCGGATAGGAAGTGTTATAAGATGCGGAAGTGGCATCGGAGAGTCACATCGTGGAAAACCGTACGAAAGCAATTCGATGCTTATCGCGGGAAAGTATGATGAGGAGTGTGCGCGCGCCAACTTAGAATAAATCCTCGCAGACGGCGATGCTTAATTGAGCCGCTGGCGCAAGGGGATAATTGTACACGTCCGCGAATGTGTTCACGATACGGTACAGGAGCGATTGTTCCGGGAATTCAAACGTGCGGTACCGAGATATTCCCGATATATATATA
>JBCEZV010000028.1:2463452-2516596 GCA_039654365.1 Cataglyphis livida | reverse complement strand
CTTAATTACGTGACAAAACGAGAAATAAGTTGATATTTATTGTTTTAATTCAAACGCAATGAAAATTACAGATAAATATGTCTTATAAGCTTCTGGATCATGAAAATAATCTTTTGCAGATGTTTATTACAGATTATAGCATATTTACTGGAAATCCAATTTTGCCTTTTTATCGTATTCAATGAGGCTGTCGATTTTTATCTTTGAAAGAAAAGCTACAATATTCATTTCACATAAAAGTTTTGATTAAATATTTGATGCATATTTAATAAAAAATAAAAATAATTAAAGTTTTTAAAAAAATAAGAGAAACTTTATATACTTTTATATATTTATATATTTATTGAAAAAAAATTGATATTTCTTTCTTTAGAATATTTTCTTGAACAGTCATCAAATTTGCTACAAATTATTAATATTTTTATTCTTATATATGTATTTTATATACTTATGTATTGATGTATTTATTTTATTTTTATTTTTTTAAATGTTTTAAATGTATACGTTTAAAAAATGAATGACATAAATTGATTGAATATTGAATTCATATCGATATTTGATACTCAATTGTAAATGCCTGCCCTTTCATGTGTTCTCATATGTAATTGTGTTAGTTAGTTTGTTTATTATATAGAAGTCTATGTATAAAATATATAAAATAGAAAATAGAAAATAGAAAAATATATTTAAAGAAATATATATAAAATATATATAAAGAAAAATATATATATAAATAAATGAACAATATAATAAAAAAATAATAATAATAAATAAGAATATGGATAAGAGATCACACCTCACTGATTTAATCACCACTTAGTTTAATATGTTGTAGGGGGAAATGTTCTGAATAATTCCCCGCAAGTATTAAGTGGCGATCGACATTGGTTTAGGAGATATACAATATATATAACAAATTAAAATTTTTTAATTTTAATGCTTTTTCTATTATAAAATAAAAAAAATAAAATTTGTTTAAATTGTATTTCCGTAGATTAGACGTGAAAAAAGTCCCTCTTTACATTTATAAAAATGAAGCTCCTTCTATTTCTTATTTAAAACTAAAATTTAATTTGGGTTAGGTTATATCTTCCGAAAGTGGAACTTTTCCCGTAAAAAGGGGGTGGAAGTGAAACACATACACTTTTCTATCCATATAACAATTGTGAGGTGGACCTTGCATCGGTGAATCTAATTGTTGACAAAAATCTTATAAGATCATAAACAGACTATTACCATACATAACTTATAAGATCATAAACAGACTATTACCGTACATAAAAACACAACTGTTTCTAATAGCAGTTTATAATACCCAAAGAAAAGTATTAAAATTGTGAAACTTTAATTTGTTACAATTTCTAAACTAATGTCGACAGATTCTTGCTCGGAATTAATCAAAACACTCCTCTGTATTACAACATATTTAAGTGGCGATTAAATCCATGAGATGTGCCTTTTATGCACATTTACCTAAATAAGTAAATATTTATGCAAGCAAATATTTTGTATAAATTTCATTCACCTAATATAACTCTTTTCTTGGTGTTGGAATTTCCATTTCCATCAGTGATTTATAGAGGAAGTAGGGTAAAACCAGGTAATTTTTTGGATTTATTTTCTAACAAAAAATTAAAGAGTAAAAAAAATTTTGCTGACGTTAAAGCGGGGAACACACACTTTTGCATAAGAGCATAGTCATAAGGAAATTGATTGGTTCATTTCGTTAGGCATATGTTTGTGGACCAATCAATTTCTTTATTCTTATGGCTATGCGCTTATACAAAAGTGTGTGTTCCCCGCTTTATAGTTTTTAGTGAACTTTAAACTATGAGAAAATGAGGCTACTTGCTAAAAAAAAATTTGGTTATCAAGGATAATAAAATTTTCTAGAGAAGTCAAAATACTCGGTTTTGGCTTATCAATAAGGTAAAATCGTACCTATTTGAAAACATATAAGCATCGTGCAATTACAAAATCTAGATTTATTTTAATCAAAATATAATACAAAGATGTTTTTGTTAATGATTCTATTAAAAAATCACAAATAAAGATATCTTTTTGTTCTACGTTGTTGCAAAATTTTTTTATTTAATTTTTTAACTTTAGGGATCTTAAAAAATTTTTATTTAGTAATTTCTTTTTCTGAGTAGTAATTTTCATTTTTAAGTGCTTTTTGTAGGGAGACAAAGTCAGAATAACAATCTTGTCATTACATACAAAGTATATAAATACCCGTTTTTGCCCAAATACGAGTAAAATAATAAACACGGTTATATATTCCGGCGTACAAATCAGAGTAAAAAAAATTTTGCTGACGTTAATAATCTTTAGTGAATCTGAAACTATGAAAAAATGAAGCTGGTTGCTAAAGAAAAATATTTTGTCACCAAAGATAACAAAATTTTCTAGAGAAATCAAAATACCCAGTTTTGCCGTAATATATTTTCTAATAAGATACAGAATGCAATGTTGCATAACCAAATGCTCTATGTATAAAGGGCCATAACGACTCGATTGTTGTCTCGATATTGATCTTTTCTAGCTCGAAAATTTTAAACTTCTCTCAAAAAAGAAATATTGTACGCATAGAAGCACAAGTTTCATTTTAAAATAATGATGATATCAATTAATAACACAAGTACAACTAAGTAATAACACAAGTTATCCAAAGATAATAGCATTTATCATGAAGAAACACAGATATCTGATTTGACCCACTTATTCGGTTTTACTACTTTTCTCTGCAGAATTGGGAAAACTTTTATTTTGGAACTTTGAGATTATTTTAGATTTTCTTTTTCAGATTTATCTTAAGACTTTCTCTTCATTGTGCAAAATATGTAATAGTAAAAGAGAAAACGAATTATAAACCAGGAATGTTTTCAACTTGTTCAACTTTTCAACTTGATAGTTTCTCGCAGCCGACTCGTGTTTGAATGCGAGATGGGTCTGAATTGGTCCTTACAAGACTGACCAGCGTAAAAGTTCTTTTCTTTTAAAAAGAAAGTTGAAAACGAGCGATATGACGGATCGAATGGATCAAACAGTGAATGCTCAAGATGATCGATTAAAAAAGAACGATTATTCGTCGCGATAGAACTTTAATTTAATTTTTTTTGTTCTAATATTGTTACAAATACTTTAATCTATATTATATATTGCTATCTATGTAATAAATACTGTTTTCTGTACTCTATTCATTTATTGCTTATACAAATATCCTATCTTTGTAATTTATATTTTACATATGTATATACAAGGAGTTCCAGGAGGAAAGGTTAATATTCTGGGAGATGACCGTGACAAAAATCCAACGAAGTGAAATGTACAAAAGAAAAGTGAATACACGAGATGTACATTCAAGTCGTTCTATCTCGTAAACCATGGGGAATAAAATATATATTCATATGAACATTTTTGCTTAAAATGACCAATACGATTACCTTCCAGAATATTGATCTTTTCTCCTAGAACTCCTGTATATATACAAGGTCTACAAAAATTCGCGCAACACTTTAAGGAAAGATAGAGATTCTGAACAGAAAAGTCCTGTATCATTTTTTTTATAATGCTTAATAAAAGAGTTATTAATGAGTGAAATCTGGCCTATCATCGCCGATCTTTAACTGGACACACGGTCTGTGAGCCGCGCATCTGGTACTCTGCGTGAGGGCTCAGATGTTTATGACGATTCATTGACGTGTGCCCAGCTGAAGATCAGCGATGATAGGCTAGACTTCACTCAATAATAACTCTTTTATTAAGCGTTATAGAAAAAAATGGTACAGGACTTTTCTGTTCAAAATAACACTCTCTGTCTTCCCTTAAAGGGTGTTGCGCAAATTGTCGGACACCCTGTATATATACAGGGTATCCTGCAAAGATTGTGCCAACGCTCGTGAGCGTTAAGGACAATAAACTGAACAGAAAAGTTCTTTACCATTTTGTAATTCTCGCAATAATTATTAAAATATTAATTAAAAAGTATTGGAAAATTAGCACGCGTTTCGCGGCTATCGCGCGGCTAGACCATGAGACGTATGCTCTAGGCGTGCCAGCAGCGAGCTTTGTAGTGTCGCACGGCAACGAAAAAGTTTGGTTTCTCGCGTTTCTCTCTCGTCGCCTTTTAATTAATATTTCAATAATTATTGCGAAAATTGCAAAATGGTAAAGGACTTCTCTGTTCAGTTTACTGTCCTCTACCCGCTCACGAGCGTTGACATAATCTTTGCGGGACACTCTGTATATATATATATAATGTATGTAAGTATGTATGTGTGTGTGTGTGTGTGTGTGTGCGGTAAACTCTTTTGCGATCCCACAACACACCATACCTCCTCCTCCCCCCTTCCTCACCAACCTTCTACCCGTGCGAGTCTGGTCGGTATCTCTCTCTCTTCCAGCTTCGTGTGGGAGAGGAATTCTCCAAGACGAATGCCCGACTACCGGACTATGCGGTTTCTCGCGGCGCAGCTAAGGCTCGACCGCGGTAATTAATGACCGTCCATTAAGGTCTTTAATATCATGCGCACATGAAATTCACGCGCGCCGGCAAAGAGCCCGCATATGTCTGGTTTCTATCACGACACGGTGTGCGTTTCGCGGCCGAGCTTTGGTCGCCTCGCCGTTTCGCGACGCGCCCACACGAGTCGACTGACGCCGCACGTGATACAGATGAATTAGATTAATCGGCGAAATTGCGCAAAATCTCCTTCGGTGAAATGGGCTCGTGCTCTTATCACGCATGCTACGATAAAAAATTATGGTATCTCTATCTGGCAACGATATGTGCGTGCGTCGCTTAGCTCCAAAAATACATTTCAGCTTGTGCGACTGACGAGGCACGATCCATTTCTCTTGATATATCATCGATCTCAATCGTTTAATTATTTATCGATCGTGTCGCTGAGATAGAGAACGTTACGTTAAAAATTAATCGAAACTTTCAGGCGAAGCGTAAGAAATCGAGAATCGATTTTTCATTGATAAAGTTTTCATGGTATAACTTGATCTCGAAGTTACTTAACATTATTGATAAAAACGTTGCTTGAACTTTGACATTGTACACACATGGATATAAATTTTGCGATATATATGTACTTTAATTAATTTAATAGAAATTTTAAAACTAACTTAAACTTCCATTATCAAATTATTCACTACCAAAATTTGCAAAAAGTTAATTTGATCTCCTAATCAAAACTTTTGCTGAAGAGAAGTTGATTTTAAGTTGGCGAAGAAAAATTCTGATTGGAAAAAAAGTACGATTGCCTGAAGATAAGTATATCTTAAGAGATCTTAATCGGAATAACGGTACGAAATATTTGCGCAAAAGGAAGATATACGAATAAACAAAGTCATATGTTTATTTGACATAGAAGGTTTTAATTCAAGCGTGTTGCGCTGCTGCACGCAATAATACTATAACCGTTAATTTAGTTGCGAAACAGTTGCTGTTATACATGATACACTTCGTGCGCTCGTACTTTCTTGTAGGTGTAAATTAACTCTCGTGTAAATCTACCGTGTAAATCAAACACAAGTGATCTTTGCAACATCGGGTGAAGATGAGCAGTGCACAATGTAGCAATGTGCGGTTGCATATGGAGTAGTCTGTAGAAACTTAATTGCTCGATTGTTCTCCAATCGTTTATTATAAATCTTTAATTTCTATTTTTTAATTTCGCAATAATAAATTTGAGAAAAGACGCGTATGTATAAAAAATTCAAGACAGTCATTACTTTAAATGTTTGCTGCAAATGTATCGTAACTCTTTCACATTGTTCGTAAAGCTTGTAAATATATGTACGTATTTTACCACATACATGTGTATATGCCATTGTTTGTATACAATTATATCATGTCACAAATGAATTTTATTCGCCTGTATTTATTCACATCACAAAATATTTTTTTTTATTCGCTGTTACATTTGAGAATGTGTGATTTATTAAGATTGTCATTATCTATCCTACAGTTTACAGCTAACTGATGGAACACGTTTTATCGAAAGAGAGATAAACAATGATTTAATCCGCCTCGTATCTATTCCAAGTCGAATATGCAACTTGTTTAACAATTTGCGCTTCGGACCAGCAACGGTACAGCGATATGTATGTGGGACAAGGTGCGTGACGCATTCCTAAAGCGTGTGGGTATTGCGAAACGGGACACATGCCGAAGCGCCGGCCCGTAGCCTTATTCGCCAGCGGCAGGTTGCTCGAATGATTCATGATTCCGCCGATAAGTCTCTCGCCGTTGCAGATTATTAACCCGCTTGTAAATGACCTTTCGTATCGCGATTCTGCATTTATCCCCGTATCCCCGTATATTCGAATATTTTATTGTAAGAAAATAAACGTGTAAATCGCGCATATATTATATTTTTTATTTTATTATTTTTTTCTAACGTCATATATATGTGATAAAATTCATATAGAATATTTATGCTTCTTATTATATCGCGTGCATAATGAATAAAATATACATGCAAATAAAATTAAATGCAAAATTTTTTATGACAATTTGAATAGTAATAGTTAGTAATAATTTTTTTTTTTACCTATAATCAAAATACACGGGCAAGATATACAATAGTTGCGATTATTCCTTATCTTCGTTTGCTAGTGCTGATGTAATAGTTTAAATATTTTCCATTCTCATTTGTAATCGAAACGATTGTTTTGCCATCGATGCACGTTTCTCTCTTGATGGAAGATAGGAGCGAGACGCTCCACGGACATGAGCAGCGGCTATCATTGCGTGTCTGTTAGCTGCTTCGTCCATCCGTACGTTCGTTTAATGGGTTATCATTGGAAGCTCTCGTAATTCCGCATGCCATGTGACAGCTCAATGTACCACAAATAGCTACCGCGCGCGCAATGCAGGAGAGAATAGTCATCCATATTCAGCGCGTTGAGGATTCCGCAACGCGGAGCGCCGCTATCGCGTCAGCACGTTGTCACACCGTTTCAGATTTCACCGTAATAGCGTCAGCGCGAGGGCGTGAAAATTGATACGCACACATGTGTATGTGTTACACGCGCAAGTCATTCCCTGTGGTGGAAAATTTCGTATCTATCCCCGTCATCGTGTTGGCCGATTGATTTCTTGCCTCGTTTCTAGCGATAGACTATTCCGATGAATTCTGATGCGCGTAAGATGGGGTAGATAAGAAACAAGTAGTATATGTATGACTCCGATATGGACGAGGAAGCTGTACCGTTTTATCGCGTTTCTTTGGTTAAATCTCATGATTAGTTAGCGCGGAGAAATGTTATACGGCCAGTCATGGTCAAGCGACATTCTCGTACCTTGACCGACAGAACTGCACGGAACACGACACGCAGGGAAACACAGGTGACCCGGATTTACGTTGGTTTGTCGCTCGTGTACACACAGTAGTTGCGCGAAAACGTAATTCCCGGCAACATAGCCCGACGAATCCGGTTCTGTCAACGGCATATATCGCGTTAGGGACTCCAGATATAAAGTGGACTGGTTCTTTCTTTGCGCGTCACCTTTTGCTCGACCTCCTCCTCCGCCAATCTGTCAAGACGGCTGAATACATCTCGATATCCACACGAGAGATTGCGAAAGGTTGTAATCTTTCCTGTGCGACGACTTGACGCGATAAACGGTCAGTTTGCATATTAAAAGTCCTCGTACTTTTGACACGCGCGCGGCGTGTGAGCTTTTAGAATGAAATTCTACGCGCTTCTCAACGCATATCTCGTGCTGGTCGTTCATATATCTTGGCGATATACAATCAGATGGTCGAATCGCCGCGGATCACATGTGGCGCGTGTTCTACAACATCTATAAACTATTCTCCGCGCTTGAAAGGCCGTGCGAGAAGTATCTTTGAAGATTCTTCTCGCGTTTCTCTCTTATCGCCCTACTCGGTAACATACTTATGTGTCACTCGTAACATAGTCACGGCAAGACGTCGCATCGCGGAAATATAGTTGAAATAAGTCGACTGTATTATCCACATAGTGGCTATACTATAGTGGTATATACTTGGCAGTACCGTGGGTCAAAACGTGGGAATGTTACCAACTACTTCGGTTAATGGCGACAACTTTAAACCTGTTACATCGGCGTGAATTTCCTTTCCGCGAAGTAGCTATCTTGCAACATTTCACGCTAGTCGGATCATTTGCGAAATAATGTTACAGGAGTTTGAAGTAATGAAATGTCCTTTACCTACTTTGTCGGTTTTTGTCTTTTTTTTTTTTTAACTTTAGAAACTCCAAATTTTACAAATAATTCCCGGTGTCTATTCATTTTATTACAACCATAGGAAAAGATACGATATATTTATATATATTGTGTGTATGAGGAAATATATTTAGATAAATATAATTATATAAGCTTGCTATTAAGTTTGTTCTCACGGATTTCTATTTATAACTCAATCTTGACGATATTACAAAGTATTATATTTTTCATAATAATTATAATAATTAGTAGTCATATGACAATCAACACAGATACGTGTTTCTTTCCTGAATTTTTACGAATTCTTACCGATGAGTCGGGGTGACATGGAAAGAGTTTGGGATTTCACCAGCGACCCTTATTTCGCGATTGACCACATCTCGCTCACACTTTCTCCCTTTTTCTCTCTCTTTCTTTTCCTCTGGCCGTCTCTCGATTCTTTACTCGCTCAAAGCCCGCGCAAGCCCTCTTTTCACATCGCACGCAATTTCCAAGCACACTTGTCTACGCGCTGTCAGCGATGGCGCGACATCGCGACACCGCAAGCACAGTGCTCTCGCGCTGATGGAAGCGAGCAAATGGAGGGTAGAGAGGGTGCTCGTCGTCCGCGTACAAAGAGACATCTAAAATTTCTGTTTCTACCCAACCACCCATCCCCATTCACCCTCGGAAAACGCATTTCGGCGAAGAGAGACGTGTGTGGGTGCAAGGGAATTAATGGCGTGCGCGCCGAGGATAAAGTGCCCCTGCGTAAGCGATGTCGTTGAGAGGGATTGCGCTCAGGGATGTGTCACGGGATGTCCTCGCGACATGAATTACCCGATACAATTATATTTAGCAAGCATAACAATAAGAGTTACGTCGTGCGGCAAATTATTTCCACTTTGTGACAAAACAAAGTTTGATACACGCGCGCGATCTCTTAAATCGTCGCTTGCTTTTTCCTTTTCCTTCCGTCATCCCTACATCTGTCTCGTTTATCGCAAATCTCTGCTCTTGTATCGCGTGTGCTAGCGGGAGTCGCCTCACTCGTCGCACAACTTCAACGGCGGGTCTGTTTATCCGGGAAAGCAATTACGCGTCGTCATCACTTGGTTTCATTGCAACCGAGTCACCCGCGGCCGCGACAATGGCGCTTCGTTTTAATGCGACCCTCCACCTCTGCTTTATCGTTCTTGACTTTTTCTTGAGTTCGTTAATGCTGACATTTCATAATTAGAACACGAGATCGCGTAGGAAACGCGGACGAATTCCAAGGGCTGCTCGTACCAACGCCAATTAGCATTAATCTCGGCGAATAAAATATATTCTTTCTGTCCGTATTATCAGGGTTAATTAATTCGAATTGCAAGTTGGCGCGCAATTCAGTCTAAGCTTCAACGTAATAATTTCCCATAAGATAAAACTGAACATAGAAGACTCCATTGCATTCGACCATCTTGATTAACTAACTTGACTTGTATAGTAATTTCTTATTTCTTTTTAGATAATCGTTATATCTGAATACACGCGAGTAGATACGGCAGGAGAATTTAATTGATCGCGTTAATTCGTACTCACAATTAGCGCGCCCGACAAAGATGGTCCGTAATATCGATGTAGAGCATGAACGTGATATTTTCCTTCGCAGACGCAGATTTAATCAAACATGCGAGACATGAAATATACGAACGTATCATGAAATATGAACCAGTTCGTATGTAAAGAACAGCGGTACGTTATCTTTGAGATTGGAAGAGGTGCGTGCGTGTATGGGAGCCTTAGATCCGATAGCGTAGCGATTTGTCTGTCATGTTGCGAACATGCGCGCAAATACAATTCGATTTCTACTGCTCTCCCAAAGGTGACCGATGCGTCGACATTCGTACCCGACAGAGTCAATAACTGCTTCTATTATGGCGGACCTATATAGCTGGTGCAATCAGACGTAATCCATTCTGACATCAGCACTAATAGCTTAATATCTCGTCTCTCTTGTTTCCTCATTGCGCTTAATCTGACGGAGATGTCGGATCGTCTAACGGCACGCGATATAGCACGTAGATATATATTGTATATTGCATAAAATCGTATATAAAAACGTAAGAAAACGTAAAGAAAAACGCAACAGAAAGCGCTTATTATGAACGAAGAAGCGATGATTCCGCGTCGCGTATAATCGCTTCTCGATAAGACGTTCCGGAATGAATCCTGAATTGCGCCACGGGCTGTCATTTTGTAAACGCGGGTATAATCCTCTATGTAGACTCTGGTCATGTTAAATCATGTAGGCTACGCATTCCTGGCAAGCGGCAACGCGGACCGGCGAGTGAGGACGGTACGCGTTCGCATAACAGCTGTGCGTCGCGCAATGTAATCGGTCCGCCTAATTCTGCGGTAATTTAGTCCGAGCTGTTAGTCGAGTGATTTCATCCGGCTACATACCGGCAGCGGTGGACGAAAGAGGGCCCTCCTACGCGCTGCAAAACTGGCTCGTGACGTTCCGGCTTTGTTCACATACGCCAATCAATTATGTACATAGCCTGGCATTTGAAGTACAATCTACACCGGCGCGCTCGTTTGAAATGCACGATTTAACTATTCGAGTCGCACAAGCGATCCGCGCAACATATATAGTGACGGCCATCGTAAATACAAACCAATTTGCTGGTAACGAATCGTGAACTCCGCGAGCGAAGCGTAAACGCTATTTTGTTATCGGTGGCGCGTTTACGAGAGTTTACGCGCTTTGCCAGCCAGCGTTTGCGAGCGCCAGAGCAATTTTTCTCGCCGTCATCGTTATGTAAAACGACGGAGAGAAGGACGGCTTGAAATTCCGCGACTTCGCTTATTGGAATGTCACGAAGAATATAAAAAGTTAAAAGCAATTTTTGTTGGCGTACCAACCAAGAGTCTGCGAAGCTGTTAACGCAAAATTTTATGCAGCAAAAAGTTATTTATCTTATGCATAAGAATTAACGTACATTCGAGTTTTCAAATTCTCTTCTTATTCATAAAAAATTATTGAGGAGACATCGCTATTTTTGATCTTGCTAAATTACGAAGAGATCGCATTTTGACAGCTTGACGTGCGATAACTAGCTCCGATCTCGTCTGCGCTCACCAGATGACTGCACACTAATACGAATCGCAAAATTAATATTCGAGTCAGGATGAGATAGGACCAGCCCGCTTTCAATATACTTGTCGCGTGTGTAATAAGTGTCAGGCAATGGCATGCAATCCTGAATATTTTTCTCCACGTGAAACGCGTGAATGCGTGCCGCCGCAATACGGCAGCCTGCGTAAGAGAGATGCGTGGAGAACAAGATAAGGGTAGCCTGCCAAAGAAAGGAAGAGAAACGACAAGAGAAATGCAGAGAAAGAGAAAAAGTGAAACAGGGAGAAGAGAAGGAAGGATGCAGTCAGATAGCGAGTGCTATTGCGGAAGCGTGCGTGAGCGGAGCGCATTTATTGCCGGCGTAAAGTAAAATTACCGCTGTAAGTGCTGTTACCGCAGAAGCAACAACACGGCCTGTTCTTTCTGTTTCTTTCCGTTTCTTTTCCGCCGCGCCTTTCTTACCTAGACGCGCTCATAATCATGATGAAATTTCTCATCCTTTTAGTGGTTTTAACCGATACGGAGCTATTTTCGGTGCACGAAGGCGGTACATAACAGTATCGGGCCGAAATAATTTTTGCGCGGCTATAATTCTTTTCTGTCCGCGCGAGACGGAAAAAAAAAATGATACGCGAAAAGTGACGCGATTGTATCGTTAATAAATGCCATGCCCTATCGCGTTTCGGTAAACAGCAACGACGCTCGTGATAATTCATCGAAAAAAATACTGTCAATTTAAACAGAATTTAATATTCTGTTTATTAAAAAAATCTTAGATCTTTTAAATTAACATTCAAAATAATATTATTAAGATTTGCGATAAGACATAATAAGATATAAATATGTATCAAGTTTAACTTGAAAATATCGTCGTGTGAAATTACAGATTTTTCTTTGTGTGGAAGTACACAACAATTGAATTAAATAATAATTTTACACGGAGCATTAAAGCAAAAAAAAAAAATCATTCGTAAATTGATATAGTTCTTACTATATATATGCAAATTGCAATAAAGATTCCGCGAGAAAAAAATGCTCACACTTATGTTAGTGTCAAGGAAATTATTACGGTCCTTGCTAAAGTAATGCGGCAACAAAGTGACGAGGAATTACTTGTCTCATACATAGAAGATCTTTGCAAGTTCCTAATCAGATTTGCAAGTCATCCATTGCATTTCCGTGGGCGATATCCCGTTTTACATTAGTTCAACACGGTTCGGATGTTATTCTTATCGTGTGAAAAGACCGAGGCACAAATTTGTGTGTTTGTGTGTGTGTGCGCGTTTGATGCTAGTGGCGATGAAACTCCTACGGAGAGTTCGACGACTTCGTTAAATGCCTTAGGGCAAGTTTGTTACTCAGCAGCTGTGGGTCCGCGTGCACTTTCGCAAAATTTCGCTTTCTTGGAGCCGGTGGAAACGAGTAAACTCGCGATATATGTGTTAAAAGTTTGCGATGAAACAAAAACTTGGACTGTCTCGCGAGTGCCAGATAAAAGTTCGCAAACGTATTAATTAGTTTTTCCTTGTAGCATTTTGCTGTTTTCGACTGCAATTGCCGTCACTATATTTTTAGAATTTTTCTAAAAATTACAGATTGTTATTAAAGCACGATCTACTATGCATAAAGAGAATATGCGTATTGCTTTTTTCAAAAACTGATTCATTTAATTTTTAGGGAAATATTTTGTATTACATCTTAATTTTTATATTTTAATAAAAAACTTAAGTATTCATTTCTCATAAGCCTACAAATCAAATAAGTGGTTTTTGTTTTGCATTTTGTAAATAATATTATCGTGTAATTTATGCGAGAACAATTCGAAGATGCGTATTGTGAATAATATAATCTATAAACATAAAAGTTTGAGAAAGATTTTAGCGAATACAATGCATGTTGGCGTGAGACGCGAAATACTCGGCGCTGCAGAGAAGTCAATGACCAGAACCGAAAGAGTAAGAAGAACAAGGATACCGAAAGAGAAACAGAGAGGGAGAGAGAGAGAGAGAGAGAGAGAGAAGTGTGATTTTCGGTTAGTCCGTAATTTTCGGGGTCCCACCGTTACATCGAGTGGGTCAGGGGAAGATGGATGTCCCTTTTGCTACACACTCACTCCCGTTGTACCACTTTGATGCAAGACCGGTCGAGGTACGGCAGTGGAAGGAGGGCTCCATTAGCGGAGCCATTTGAATATTTGCAAAGCGCGCAAGGCGGGCCTGGAGGTTAAAAAGATCTGTAATATACTGGCTGGCGTCACTTCCACTCTGCCTGTGAAATTGTCGCGACTCGACGAGGTCGGAGAGGCCGCCATACGTGGGAGTAACGGGACTACCCGGCCAAAAGAGCCAGTTAAAATTTCATCTCCTCCCTTTGAACGCCTCGTGGAATTTGTTGTGCGCACGCACGATAATATTCGGGTGTCACGATCACCATCGTCTTTTTTTTTTTATTTTTATTTTTATTTTTTTTTTTTTACCTCAACAACACGCCTCCCACTTGATGAGACACGAGAACGAGGTTGGAATAAACCATTACGTAATATC
This sequence comes from Cataglyphis livida, assembly GCA_039654365.1. Lineage (NCBI taxonomy): Eukaryota > Metazoa > Arthropoda > Insecta > Hymenoptera > Formicidae > Cataglyphis > Cataglyphis livida. The sequence goes on along the minus strand of JBCEZV010000028.1, from coordinate 2,502,726 downwards.
GCTTCTGTGCCGTGCGTGTGTATGTGTGTGATGTTCGGAAACCCATAAAAAGAGAAAAAAAAAAAATTACATCTCGCGCACGACGCCGCGTAATTTAAGACGGCTACGAGCGAGAAAGAGAGAGAGAGAGAGAGACGCTTTCGCGTGTTACGGCCCGAGTTCTAATTAAGCCGCAAACTTACGTATCCCGCGCGCGGTTTAACCGCGTTAAACAATCGCGAGCTGAGCATCGTCGCACGCGGCTGCCTGGCAAGTAATTGCTGCCGCGCAAGTTACGCCCGATGATACGTAGCATGCCGCTCCACCCACCCGGCTCTTTTTCCCCTATCTTCATTCCGCGTAACACGACAATCTCATAACCGTATATTTAACGTAACGAGGTTGCGCAGAGTGGATATGACATAAAGAGAGTAATCCGAAATGCGGGGAACGCATTTTGCGCACGCTATCGTGTATACATACAGAGACCGACGATGGCGATGGCCGCGGCCGGCCATCTGAAAGCGAAGGTCGGCGAATCTATGAAGTTGTTGGTCACGCTTCTTGGATTCATTCGCCTCGTTGGGCCGGGGCTGTCCGTTTTCCACCTTGTTATCGTCGGCTAGTAATCCGAGCGTCTTTAATTACGCACCGGAAGCCAGGCTTGATTGGGACAAAAGGTTTTGCTCCGGGACAAGGTCGTAGGTACGACCATATCTTTTTTTTCTTCTTTCTTTCGGGGGATTTCAATTTTATAAAATTCAATTTTATCGAGTAATCGTAGAGCGACTTGATCGATTTCAATTATGCAGCGCTGAAAGAGCCGTCGTTTGCGGGTACGTTTCCGTACATTAAACCTGACATTTAATTCGATATTCCAAGGCTAGTCCGCGTTCTCGGGCACACTCGGGTATCTTGCTGGATTACCCAAGATACAGTTCGCTGCCAAACTCTAGCTTCGCTTGTAATCCTCCTCGATCAGCTCGTGTCTCCCGGAAGTGGCGCGTTGTACCTGCAGGCATTTGGATCTTGTTCGGCCTTCCTCGGCAGTGATTTGCAATTCGCGACACTGACGCTGGTTTAGCGCGGCAGCTGTTGCTACAGAAAGAGGTCCGGCGAGCGAATCGGTGTTATCGGGCGTCTTAGAAAGTCTTCAAATAAATTTAGAGAGAGAGAGAGAGAGAGAGAGAGAGAGAGAGAGAGAGAGAGAGAGAGAGCAAAGAATGTGATGTACGAAGAAATATTTATCTCCGACGAATAACGAAGTTATTTGTTGCAACATCTCACGGTCCACTGACCATTGATGTAATGGTTGAAAGAGAATTTAGGCGTGAGAATAACGTATTAAAGTCATTGGAAATTTTATAATGCGACTCTTTGTTTCGTCGAGAAACTTGATTGCACAGACTTCTGCCTGCTAAACGTTCGAATTACGTTTCTCGCAGCAGATTCGCAAAAGGATGTTTTCCGACGTTTATGACACCGACCTGGAACTTAGTTTCGAAGTCACGCACCCGTAACGTCACATTAAATTTCCTATTTATTGTGAAAAACTCGTGGACGACTTTAGTGTTTGCGCTTCACCGCATGATATTCGCATACGATATAACAGTCTATAGAAATCAATATCTCGAACACTTTCGTGTAACGTATATATCTTTGAGGGCAATATTTCGTATAATGATTCGCAAATTTGTAAATCGATACTTTTCGAAAAGCAAACGCTCCGTGAATTTAATCAACATAAGCTTTCGTGTATAATATAAATTGTCTTCATCTAATCTCTAATTTGATGTAATGATGTATTGTTTGACTAATTCTGATAATTTTAATAAATTCATCAAAATTATCAGTGTTATACAATCTATGTACAATACATCTCACCGAATAAAATACAAAATATTATACTGCATTATATATATAAACGTGATTGATTAATTTCAAATAAACCTTTTTTGTTCTCTCAAAACGATCATGTAGGCAAATGCAAGGTGTGATTACATCAGCGTTTATTGTACCGTACCGATAGACTGCATGAAATATCGTAGACTAAGAGAGAGAGAGAGAGAGAGAGAAAGCCAATAATTCGGCGTTATTGCGTCTGGTACTTATTGTTAGCACTAATGCAGCGGATAGTTGCTTAGTAAGTCTAAAGTGAAGCATTTGCCTCCATTACGGGGTCTCGAGCCGATCTATACATAGCAATACGACGCGTCGTGCACCTGCGCGTATGTACTCTGGCCCGCTAACGAGCCTGTAATATTTACGTCATCTCCAATATGCGAAGGTTGTTCACATCTCCACCGGGCCGGACGTGTAATCGAGAGGCGGGAGTCCCCGAGTAACGAGCGCCCGGACTTCGGTTAAACCTCCGGGCGACGGAAACGCTGCCCGACTAGCGCGAGGCGCTCTCTCCCTTTATTCCTCGGATCTTCTTTCTGTCCCGCTTCTTTTCTCCCTAATCTTCCCGCCGCTTTCCACCTCTCTTTCACCGTCCATATTTGTATGACAAATTATAATTGAATTTAATGACCTTCCTCATGTAGATTATCGTCTCTTTTTGCCGCGATTATTCGCCCGTAGATTCTTCGGAATGCTCGAGCAACGCACGATACGATGAAATCTTTCTCTCTCTTTTTTTTTTTTTTTTTTTGGCACAATTAGTCCCGTAATGGGATCTATAAAAAGTTAAATTTGAGAGATTCATTATCATGGTACTTTGCGTTTGTACGAAATCTCGCGTCATTATCTCGTAATCGCGCCACCCTGCTACCGATTATTTCAGTTGTAACTTATCTTCTTTCTTTTTTGCACGGAAATAATTTTGCAACGTGTAAGACGCAATTAATTTTGTTGGCAGATTTTCTGATGGATTTGGATGGAAGGAGTGAGAGAGGATGCGAAATACGCCGTTTTTTATACTATTGTCTTCCATATAATCTGTGTAGCAATAATTATCGTCATCATCATTATATCTCATTAATAAAAGAATTCGCCGTCTTATTAACATATATCTACATTTATATAGTATCGATGTTCTTAATCTTAATCTTTGATTTAAGTAAGGTTTTTTGTTTCACACATCTCTTCGACGTGCACTTATTAATATATAAAGAAAGAATTTAAACAGATATGTTTTTAAATTAGCTCGTATAATCTTCTCACTATTATATTTCGCATTCTAAATTCTTATCGCCGAAGCTTCCGGACATTGTTCATGTCATTATCGCGATTAAAACGCCCACGCGATTAAAATATAGCATACATTTAGCCCGCCCACGCTGAACTAGAATTTTGGTGGAGCTAATCAATTTAGGAAGCGAGATGAGACGACCGATTAATTACTTTATTAAATAAACCGCCCATGGTGAGATAAAATTTAGTGAAATGTTTCGGGATCCACCCATTTCTCTGCCTGCGATTTCGCCTTCTCTGTCCTCTTCTCGCTACTCTGCATTATTATTACTTCTTGCCTCTGTTAGGTCAGAGCCCAATTTGTTAGAGCCGCTTTTCCCTCAAGCCATTCATCTCTACTAAACGTTTTCGTGCCCGTAATAATGGACTTTCTACCCCCGAGTCATATAACCAGCATCTGCTGGTGGTCCCATCTCGTCTCTTGTTTCTGAGATCGTCGATTTGGCCGAATACCGGTCAACCCGAGTACCGCTTCACCTCGGCCAGGGCAGTCTTCCTCTCCGCGATACACTCTGGTATCTCCGGAAGGGCCTCGGGCGGCCAATTATTTTTAACTCGGGAACGTGTGTTTAGTGTGTTTCGCCGCATCCAAACGGGCCGCGCGCTCCTTAATCGCGAGCGCAATCCTCGAATGTGTCTCCTCCTCCCCGATTCGTACGAATCATCATCCCTCTTCCTCGTCCTCGTCGCCGCGCATCGCCGCCGAGGTAACTGTTAATTCTTCCGAGGGCACTCGAGCCTCCAGTCCCACGCATATGTTGGAGGGAATTGAGCGATCCGACTGAGCGCGGACCATCTTGCCTCTCTGCACCGTTAACCTCGCCAAGGTGGCTTACGGTTGGCATGAGTATGGATGTGTGTTATCTTTTTTTTTCGACCAAGGTGATGAACGCTTGGTCTGCCCTCTTCCCCCGGGCTATTAACATCTTTCCTTCTACTTAAAAATTCTCTAACCTCGTGGTTATATACAATGTGAATGAATCATGCTTATCCTGTATAAGGGCATGGCGTAAAATCGACATTGCCTTGTTTGTGATTGTGTTCTTGCAGGGGATAAATAGCAGCTAATGCATATATGTATGTGTGAATAAAGATAATTTTAATTTACAATGAATAATAATTGATTGTTTATGAAATAAACCGGCTCAAAATATGAAAAAATTTGCATCAGGTCAAAGAATTATATCAAAAATCTTTATAAAAGAAATTGAAAAATTATTTAAGTATAAAAAAAAAAAATTAATCCGAGATATGATACTGCGCGAAGAAAGAAAGAGACGTGCTATTAGCAAATCATAGTCGCAAATACGAATTTTTCTGTTCTCTTTCCAATTCATAGCCTTATCTTAAATGACAAGAGTAGAGTCTGTTTTCCGTGTTTAAACGAGGACGAGACCCTCTGTCCTTGGGCTGGTAGTCAATGACCGATTATGCGTAGATTCCCTCCTCCCGCTCGGCTCACGGCAACGTTGTTTCTGCGCGTGTCTTTGCCGCGCGTAGGACTTTTTCGGATAATCTCACTTCGCAGATGAGACCGCGCAGGTCTCTCTCGCCGGCGAAGACAACCGTATACGTACCTCTGCGAACCGCCTACGATCTATGAGGCTAACGGTGCCGGCAGCAATTAATTTCACTCGACCACGTGGCACTCCCATTCACGCCCGAAGTCTTCAATTACCGTTCGTGGTGAGCAGCTTGCTCATACGTGGATAAAAAAAAAAAAAAAAAAAAAAAACTCACGTGTACATATATGACGATATGACTATATGAATGCGGAACCGGAAAAAAAGAGAGGGAGCGCATACTCATACACTCGACTTGTGTATGCATTCGCGCTCTGTTCGTGTAAAACGGATGTTCACCTCTGAGAGCGCATAATTTTCCGAGGGAACTGACGGAGAACGGTAAGAAGGAAACGAGAAAGGAAGTCAGCCAGAAAGAATCAGCGACTGCGAATACGGAAGAGACGGAAGATGAAGAGGAAGGTAGCGCGAAGTCTGTGTGTGCCTGAGTGAGAGAAGAAGCAAGAAACGAGAGAGAAGGAGCACGAGCACCTCGCAAAATAGAGACCAAAATAGGGAAAGGGAAGGGAGAAAGGGGGAAGAGAGAGAGAGAGAGAGAGAGAGGCAAAAGTGGGAGAGATAGAAGATGGTTTGCGCTTCCATGAGAGCGACCAGACTTCAGACAGTCGGGTAGGTGTGCCCAGGGGGCTATTAACCGTTCGCAAACAATGATCTAGAAGCGGAAGTGGCTGCGCTCTCCCCGCCGCAATGTCTTATCAGAATGCTAGTCTAGACAGAAGACGAAGACGGAGACACGAAGTGAAAAGGGTATAGATATATAGAAAGAGAAAGAGCAGTATCCAGAAACAAGTGACACAAGGGAGGACAGAGGAAAGGGAGAGCTCTTGTTCTCTTTTGTGAATTCTCCTAATTGAGCGGCTTGTGCAAGGAGATGCCGGTATTCGCGGTTAGTATTGAAATAATTCTGAAATGGATGGCACGGATGTTACGATTATCGTGTAATACCAACTGGAAATCTCGCCAGCGGCAACTAGTTAGTCGCTTACGCACCAGAAAAGGTTTCTTGGATTAAGATTTATGACGATATATTGGCCATTCGCAATATTCATTGCCTTGCACACTCTGCGGTCTCCTCATTATTTTGTCTTACACGTTGTAAGAATCGCGAATTGTATCTCAACAAAATATTTTTAGCAACAATATTAACGCTTACATCATTTTTATTTTAAATATATATATATATATATATATATATAAATATTATACCGTAGCACGAATACATGCACTTATACATCTTCATGTGTGTCCTCTTCGATCATTTTTACATTTCACATGGCTTTATACATGCATATATATTTTTCGAGATCAAAAAATATAAACTGTGCTATAGTCGCAAAAGAAAAATGCGGGCATTATCTACGACGCAAAAAAGAATATTATCACGCTACCTCTTGGATACATTCTACTTCTATCTTTTTTTTTATTTACAAATCTACCAAACAAATAAATCGTGAAATACATTGCATGAGATTTTCATACAATTATCTTTTAATTAAATTGCAATGCATTATTTTAAACAAACGCCATATTTTAATTTAGGAAATTTTTTATGAAAAGAAAAAAGAGATAGTGCGTGTAATTTTCTACAAAAAAAAAATTCTAACACTCTAATTTTATTATTTGTTTCCTTCTTTCTCTTTACAAAGTGAGTAGAGAATCTAGAAAATATAGAAAAATAAAAAGCTCTTTCCTCTAACATTGAATTAGCATATTAAATCAATTAATTTCACGTTTATTTGAATATCTGAAATACAACTATGGGAGTTTATGTTGCGGAGTCGAATAATACATAATATAGAATTTCTCTATAACTAAATGATGAACTGGTTAGATGGCGAGATCCTATTGTGACCGTGATTCTTCACACTAACGGGAAATGAAAGCATTCTGCTGCGAACGCGGTCGAATCTCAAAATTCGCCTCAAGCCGATCGTGCATGTGTGCAAAATGTACGAATTATAAAGCCGTTACCGAAAAAAAAAAAAAAAAAAAAAAAAAAAGCGTACGTGACCGGACGTGGATAATTATCGAGCTGAAGAACGCGCGTCCAGGATGATATTTTGATGAGCGCGAATACTTATATTTATGTACACGCGTATTGAGCCCGCGCTACCAGCGTTCGTGCTTCATTTGGAAGTAAATTTAATGACGATCATGTGCTAAACGCAACGGTCAACGTCTTACTTTCTTACGCGCTAATGACGAGTCTCGATATAATGCCGGCTCGGACTTTGACTCTCAGAATTTTACGACTTCTCGGAAATGCACACTTGAATGAGCACCGTCACTTCCTCCCGTACCGATAACTTTTAGGAGAGGGGGGGGAGGGATTTCCGCACGAGATGACGCGTGAGTTGAAGGAGGGGGGGAGGGGAGTGGCGGGAGGGAAACGAACATAGTATTCGGATTTCGCTTCGCGGCATAGCAATCGCCTTGTAAGTACATACGCGTGCGGGTGTGTACCGTTATAACAGCGAGGCGGCTGTTAATCCTCGCAGCTGTCTGCGAGTGCCGAGGTTCTGAGAAGGGGGGGAAGGGGGTTGGGTGGGAGGGGAGGCAGGGTATACGCTATCGTCACATTTCATCGATCATCTTTTCAGGAAAATATATCCAAGAGATTGCATTTATTAACAGAACAAGTTACGTATCCTCGCAGTTTTCTCACCGCTTTCCCGGAGGGGGAGGGGGGGGGGGCTTAACATGCGAGCGCTCGTTAAGCTTCCCCTTCTAGCAGGTCTAGACATTAGGCGAGAAGCATATTTACGCTATCAAGGTACGCATTCGTAATAACCTGTTGGTTTTTGTTTTCATTTATCCGACAATGACTATTCGTGTTATAAAATATGATTAGAAAAACACAAGTGTCTTGTTTCTCATTAGAAAAAGAGTTTACTTTTAAATAGCATTACAAGCGCCTGAGTACTTTATTATTTCGTCGACAGAATTTATTTTTTATTATATATATTTTCTATAGAGCATAGAGTAATAAAATTGATATTACAAAAAGTCACGCAGCACGGTTTCCATTTACACGTTATGCTTTAGAAGAGAAAGTTGAATTTTCATGTTCGTAATTTGATTTGCGAGCAGCTATCTGACATCGCAATTTGTAACTCTCAAACGCCAGCGGTCAAAGTTCCCGGACGCTTGATCATGCGACTTTTAAAGCCAGCTTACTCTGGCAAATGCAGGTGTACTCTCCTTTGTGTGTAAATTTATAATCACCGCAATATATCGAAAAATTTATAAAAATAAAAATTCGCGCTCGTATATTAAATTCTTTTCCGATCCTATATGCTGTTGAAAACCCGAGCATGTGCTCTATAATTCCAAATCGATATCAAATAATCACAAAGAAGCAAAGGTATTATTCAGATATAGGTCGTGTTTGTAAAACATTTACATGCAATTTATTTCTGCAATATTGTATAATGAAAAATATATTTATTTACAATATTTATAATTTTTTTATCTAGAAAATTCAATGGAAAAATCAGTTGGAGGAAATCGAATAATTTAATTCAATATCTCAGAATAAAATTAGAACACAATTTATCGAATTTATATTATTTATAATTTAAATTCAGCTACAATTATCAAATACTTATTTGAGATTAAAAAAAAAAATGATACGACAATCGCATAAGGAATAAATTTTGACTAAAATTTTAATAGAGAAAAAATAATATATTTAATAAATTCAATCGTATAAGTTTTGAAAGCATTTTTTGATGAATATTCAGGGTGAGTGCCATCCAATCAATTAATTGATTTTAGCACAACGAAATGTACGCGTAACAGTCGCCATCACATCGATAACGTATCGTTGATGACACATGACACAATAATTTACTATCTTCTACAGTTCAGCGATAGTAGAGATCGTGATAACTTTGGATTGACAAGCACGGATTCTAGAGCTGAATCGTTAATCTCTTATCTGTAGAAATCTTAATGGTAGCATTAAAATTTAGCATATATAATAAAATAGAAAAAATGACAGTTCTTATAATTGGATCTGCCTGCTTCTTCTCTGAAGCCGTTTTTGAGAATCCGGTTCTAAGAGAATCAGTTTCTAATAAAGACTGAATCTGATATATGCATAAGAACGTTGTTTAGCTTTTTCAAAACTACATTAATTATTCACGAGTAAGCAAATAGGTATCTCGTTTACTAGGTACAGCTCGTCTTTTCTTGATAACTTCTCCGCCACCCGCTGTCGCTCGTTTACGAAAACTCATTACCATCCCGATCGCGGTAAAACTTCATTGATTATCTGCTATCTTCAGTACGGCGGCCCGGAAGTATGTAGTCAATCATGTGTTGATAGATATTCGACGGATATAGGAAATTAATATGTGTGTGTCAGTGTGTATGCGTGTATGCTCTGACGGATTTATTGATACACATGAAGAGAGCCCATGTGAAAAGCTGTCGTTTGAGCTCGATGCTCGTTAGGTTGAGTTTCCACAAATAGGCGAACGTAGCCGGAGATACGTTCAGAGTCCATTAATCGCGTTCGCGTCATCTCGTAAGATATACATATACTTTATGAATAGTCCGTTATAGAGGAGCGATATATCGGGAATAGCCGGCTTTTATTCCTTTTATACGATTATTTTCACTAATGTTAAAAGACTTAAATGCATATCATAGCTTTCTCGCGTCTCGCATCTGTGTCGACTTTGCATCCGCTCAAGGACAAGATTATATGCGCGCGCGCATACTTGACATCAATGTCACTCATCCTTTCTCTATGCGTACATCTATGCGTATCATTCACGCAATTCGATCGGAAGAAAGTAGTGTCATTAGCGACTCGCGATGGCTTGTTACGCGCGGCGTTAATATCCCCCCGTGTGACATCCGGGCTTATCGATGGCTCCGCTGTCGCGGTAAATGTCGCGTCGAAATTATCCACTCGTTAATATTTCATCGACATTCGATTAACGTCAAAACCAGAACATACGCGATATGTTCAGTTTTCCTGCGGATGATGATTTATCACTCGGTCACGGGTGAGAAAATTTGTACGTATTCCATTGGGAGCGCAATCGGGAGCGTCCAAAGAAACGAAACTTCTCTATCACCCGACGATGGAACATTATTTGTGTAACTTGTACGGGCTATTAAACATTACGGCAAATTTCTTCGTAGCGATGTACTATATCGATAACTTGATGCCGCGTACTCATGGCATGAGAAAAGATAAACCAAGATTTGCTGCAAGTATTTATCGCGATCGTCTTCCATGCTCGATTGGCTGCGGAATTGGGGCAGAGATATTAGTTCGAGTATGCGATTTTTTTTCTCGGTCAAGGTCGTTGCATTTACCTTGAATCTTCAAACGAAAAATTATTGCATTATTCAGTTATTATTAAATTATCAAGGCTTTCAAAATTTAACAAACCCGATCTATCGTTTGTGTGCGTTTTTGGAAAACTGTTATTCTGTATATGTTAATATTATTGCGCATATTTTATTTGTAAAATTTTGTGTGTGTGTATACACACACACACACACACATATTAAGAATTATCCGCGAGTAAATTTTAGTTTTAATAAAAAATATTACGGAGAAAATATGCGGATATATATATATATATATATATATATAACGTATAAAAATAAAATAATATTGATATAAAAAAAATATTTACGCTATTTGCTACGGTACACTGAAAGCGATCCCGTTTTCTCGCGGCTCACCAAGTTGTCAATAACGTTCAAAGTTGTCCAGATTCAACAACTGCTCATCGGAATCCGATTCGCTCATTTATTCTTGGTAAGACCATTGAAGCGTTTTAAGTAATCAATATCGCGCCGAAACGTCAGTACGCGCCGATAGGGCGAATCTCATTACCCTTCGCTGCTAAGGCCATTGTGCAGCCGAACTTCATTATCCGGACTAATTATTTCAAAGTTAGTCGAACAGTTCGCCACAATGTAATGGCGAAGGAAACGGTCTTAGTACCGAGAGGTCTCGAGATAGAGTGGCGGGAGGAAGATAGCATAAGAGAGCGGGACAGGGGGTAAGATAAGGGGGAGTGAATCGCGAAGGAGAATATCGCGCGGAGAACATAATATCGCTTGGTACAAGGCTCTCCTGCCTTTGTTGCCATTCATTAAGGTAATTACAGGAACCGATTTTCCCGCGAATGCCCGGATGCAAGTAAGAATTGAATACTGGTACACTTGGTACAGAGTATATGTATATATAAAGTTTCCCGACGCCAAGTATTGCTCCAAAACTGCGTGAGGAATAACAGTGCGTCTGATGGAGCTCTTAAATTATCTACGATCGTATGCACTTCATCAATTACTTCATCTCGGTCAATATCTGAAGCTATAAACATCGGGATTAAATTCCGAATCTAATCAAGAAGCTTATATGTTAACGTCAGCTAGCTAATCCAGCGGGATACGCATCGACGCTGTTATACACGTCTAGAGGAATATGCTCTCAGCTGTGTATTATCTATACATGAAAATTTTGTTACAGCGTGATGGCAACTTTTTTATTCGATGTAAAAAAATTGTAGAATTATTTTAACGGTCGTATCGCAATCAGCAAAATGTTTTTCATGCATAATTTCAATCGGATTTGACTGACATATTTCGATTTCAGCTTTAATTTAATTCGATATCTTTGTTAATGAATCGAATGAAAAATTGAGTACATATCGTGATAAGAATGTTTTACTGTATATAAAAATTTAGAAAAACTTTCATCGAAAGAGAGGCATCTGTCGTTTCTTTGAAAACACAGAGAGAAAAATATACTTTCTTCTCTCAAAACTTACGAATAAGAATAAAAAGCGATTTGTCAGAATCATGTAAAGGCGACCCGACACATTATAACAGCCAGAATCTGACATATGAAAAATGATATTGAATGATATTCGCGTTAACGTGTACGAGATATTTTCACACGCTATCAATCTTTTATTATATACAATTTTTAGTTCACTTTTTGCACCATACAACACTTGATATGATATACATCTATATAGATATTTCCAATAATAAAATAAATATCGCGTCATAAGAGGAAAATCTTGCGATTTATGATAAGAAATAGTATATTGCGCGCACTCTCCATTTTGTTTCCCAGAAGATGTGCCGGCAAGTATTATATTCGATTCTTAATCAAGCGTGCGATCGATAGCACACACGAGTGTCGACGTACAAGCTGCTGATTCGAGGGATCGTTCTATTATATACGACCCTCATTAAGCGTGTGTCGGAACTCTTCCATCGGTGCAGGTAAGATTACGCTACCAGTGAAAACCGTTACCTTCTTTATGCAATACCGTTTCTACTCACGCAGAATTCTATTCCGTCTTCACGATGAAAAAGCCACAATATATGTATATATATTGTGGCTTTATATGTATATTTTATATATAAAATATATGTATAACTTGCTATTTCTCTTATCCTATTATACGTCACGCACAGTTTGATCAGCACTATATGGATATTGTTGGCATTCGTAAAAGGATAAGATGCGATGGGATGTTACAATCATCTTTTCGCCTTCTTACGAGAATTTCAAAACAATCTTCGTTTCAATTATGTTGAAAGTCAACTTCACTGAGTGCCGCCGAAGTAATCGTACGGTTGCTCAAAAGAGAGGAAAGATTTTCTGAACGTCAGGCATTTCATAATTTCGTTTCAATCTACCGTAGCAGCGCGGGGCACGAGGCGAAGAAAATTGTAGGACATCCCTCGCGACTGAACGCGACGCAGCGCGATTATGCAACGATATTTGCACGTTGCGTTGATTCAACGGACCAATCAATTATTTCGGATCGCCATCGAGGGCGGAAGATCGGAATTTCTCTCGAGTGTGCGAAATTGCCGAGACGGAAAATTGTTTTTTCGCGATTCGCCGTACGTAGCTGTACGTTACGTCGCTATAACTGCCGCCGCGGATGGAACTTTATCGATTTCATCGGGAATACAACGCGCATCGCCAGTGGATTGGGGCATACATGTCGTCCAGCAGTCGGCGAGACGTGAAAACGCGAAATGGAAAAACTCGAGCCTGAATTCGGCGCGGGGGACGAACGAAATTTTTTAATTGAAAAAAGAGATGCGCGCGACAAGAGAATGCGATTTTGAATTTCTTCCTGCCTCTGTCATCAGCCCATCTCGGTCCCGATCGATCCCGATCGATCCCTATTCCCGAATTTTTGGTGTCGCACTGCGGTCCATACTTGGAAAACGCGCTACGACAGGAGGAAGGAGACCTTTAACATCGGCGAGAAGTTCACACTATCCGGTGAAATATCCGTTCCTGCTCGCGCGCACCGGGATGACGCGCAAGATAGATCGTTGCCCGTTTTTATTCGCGCTACCGTCGGTGTGGTCCATGCGACAGCATCCCACCGAACGGATATCTCGGCGACGTCTACTCCGTAACCCGTTCCGAGGCGACAGGAAAATGATCGAAATCGCCGTCCGGTGGAATCTCGTCGATCTCCGAGACTTGCAGTCGTGGAGGACCGTGTCGAACTTTACGATTTCACTGATTTACGAGCCGCTCGATACACTGTTTATCATCCTCGCGCACCTCGGGGAGGAAAGACTCCAGCGCGAGAATACTGCCGGCCATAGAGATGTATCTTTTCGTCGGATCACGTACCTGGACGATTGGCGATGGCCCGCGCCGGTAGAAACCAGAGTAATTCTGCGGCGAAACGTGGCGGATCGCGAACGCAGGGAAGTCTCTCCTAGGCACTCGATGAAGCGCTCTCTCTCCTTCCCGCGTGTCCTTGGACTTGAGCCCCGTTCACGGCCACAACCAACACAGAAATGCTGGGATTGCAAGGCGTGCGGCCACTTTTCCTGCCGGTACCACCAGGTGGGGGGATGTGCCCGGTTGCTGTTGGCAGGTGGAATGCTCAACATCACCGCAACGTACTCACGAATTATTAGTGCGACGGGACGCCTCCAGTGGAGAGAAAGAGAGGGACAAGAAGGAGAGATTATGGTGGTGGAGATGGCGATGGTGAAAGAGTGGGGAAAGGGATACACAGAAGGAGGAAGGTATGGGGCCTTGCGATTCGGACGATCCACCGTGTGATTCCAAGTACGTTCACCGGCTCCACGCTTCCGCGGTTCCGCGGGACGTATCTTTCCGATTTCTGAGCTTCAAGCACTCCCGCACACCCAAATACTCGCGCATGCCGCGGGCATCTAACTTTTTTTTTTTTAATTCCAATTAATTTTCCATTACTTTGTATTTAACATTAATTTATTGTCAATATGAAATGATAATATAAAATAATCGTAAGAATTAGAAATTAAGTGGAAAAACTGACAAGGCAGATGAGAATCAAGACGCGAATATTAGTGCGCGAACTTATTATTGTTAAATTTTATTAACGATGCATTAACACATACGTTTTAGACCGTTATTTGGGCTATCTTTAGCATGGATATAAAGATTACATTGTGAACTTTTAAAATTTCACATACACAATATTTGTTGTTGTAGTCAAATTTTAAATTCAAATTAATAATCAAAAAGGCAGGTTCAGTAAAATCGCGTAAATTTTGTACAAATTAGCGGATAACGTCCAAACGCCATTGCTACACGTATATGATTGTTCATTGATTGATTATTATATTGTAGACCGACGATTATACATGTGACGATAGCGTTTGGACGTCGTTTACTAATTTATGCAAACTCTATGAGTTTTATCTTCCTTTCTGATTATTAACTTTAATTTGAAATTTTATTGCAACAACAAATATTGGTGTATGTCAAATTTTAAAATTTTAATGTAATCTTTATATATATTTACATTTGTGCTAAAAAAACCGGTTTAAATCGTACATTTTTAATAAAATTTGCATTTGTTAATAAAATTTAATAATAATAATTTTGCATACCAATACCTGCACCTTGGCTCTTATCTATGTTTTCTCACTTAATTGTCAGTACTCTGAGTCTTGCTATTATCATAAAATTTAGTATGTAATAGATATGTTATTGTTTGGAAGGTTTTTCCAATTATGAGATTTTTGATTTATGATAATATTTATTACAAATATAAATTTCAACGATATATATTAAAGAAACTGACTGGTAACGTAACTGTTAAATTCATCGAGTTAATGTGAAATGATAGTGCAGATGATGCTTATATCAAAATCATAAATCAATAAAACCATTCTATAAACTAATTATTTCCTTCTCTATTATTCTCATATTCTTCAATAGTGTATATATACTTAACGAATGAAAATGTAAACTTAGGTTCACGTCTCGATTTAATAGCGCAGCTAGATGCAAAAAGTACTTTTACTAACTTTATTACTACTAAACGGCATGATTTGAAGTAGCCGGTTTCAATTTTATAGCGTAGTTAGATTGCATGCGACATCACAACATGCGTGCGATGAGTGTATAATGTCGACACTCAAACGGTGAAGCTACGATACTCTTTTATTTATCAATGACGCGCGATATGAAATTTCAATTATGCTATTGCTCATTCATTTCCATCGATAGCTAATATTGATAGCGTATTAAAAATAAAGTGTTGTAATCATGCTCATTCACAATTGTAAATATGAATACAGCATGTTTAAATGAGAAAATTAAGTCATTGTACACGGTTATTTCTCTACAGTACTTCTCTACAGTTCTCTACAGATTTTATGTACGTATTATCATTTTTTTGCAAAATTAAAATATTATCTTTATGAATGATTTTCTATATTTAACGTATTATATATCACACATATAAACTCTATTATATATCATATAAACCACAAATTTAATATTTGTAAAATGAAATATTAGTCTCAAATTTATCATGCATTTATTCTAATATTATATTCTTCAATATTTGATTTTATATGTAATCAAATTTTCTCTTTTTATCATTGTGAGAACTGCTAACCCAATATTTTGCACTCTTGCACATAGAGAGTTATATTTAAAAATAAGTTCTTTTACGAGAGAGATTTGCGCGAGAAAAATAATATTTATTAAATTTATTAACTTATTAAAGAGAGAGAGAGAGAAAGAGAGAATACAATTGTCAGATTAATTATATCAATGTTTTATTTAATTAAATCTGTCTTTTATTTTAACGGATATAACTCATCTCTTTAATTCCGTAATAAACATTCGTAAAAAATAATTTACTTCATTTTCAGGGAGTATAATTTATTTCTATTATATCAAATACGCGAGAGAGCCGTGAGACAGGAAATATAATTCTCATCGCATGCCGAATATAAAATTTCCACTTTAAAAACCGAGTACTTCAATTAAACGCATGTTCTCGGAAAAGAGCTATCTACGGGGACGCGCGCGCGTTTATTTAACCGGAATACACTGCTTATCTCATTTCAATAGTGTAATTGAACAGCATCTATCTGAATACCGATTATCATACTTGAAGATTCATATTGCGAGTTCGCTTGAAGAATGCGGCATTGCAGGATGGACGAATTATTACGACGACGAACTGCTAATGAATACTCATTTAGATTCAACCTACAATTAGCGTTTTTCTCTTTTTCGCGCATAATCGAGAACCGCTATCTCAATATACCTTACACGCGTGCACGCGGAGAACCACTAGTTTGAAAAGCTCGCTCGGAGTTTTCGATAAGGGCCATTAATAAGTATAAAGCTAAATTATACCAGTAAAATATAGTTTAATAAAGCTCAATCAGACTAGTATTTTTCGGATGCTGATACTCGAAATCACGATAGAGATGACAATGAAAGAACTATGCCCATGTTTGGGCCTCGAATGAACAATCATGAGTCATATTATTAATCGATAGAGAGGTATTCATGAAATATAAAATAAAATTTTTTTAATTGCCTAATTGAAGTCTGGAATGTACGGACCTTATCCCTCTTCTTGTTCCTCGTCAAAGCTCTTTAATATTACAATATTGCTGGCTGTTCGTACTGACACATGGATATCTTTGTCAAGATATTGGGCATATCCCAGATACCATATGACTGTCATCATATGCGCACAATACTCAATCATGCGACATCCATTTTTGCAAGAACAGTAATATTCTGTAATAGTATGAGCTCCTTCATCACGTGCCTCGATTGTATTTTATTAATTAATTATTATAATAATTTAAAATATTAATAATAATTGTTTTTTAATAATTAATTATTATAATTAAAAAAATAATAATAATAGAATAAATAAATAATTAAATGCATTTCCCAGACACATTATTTCAATATCTTTCAATCAGTACAATCAGTTACCGCCATCATTGTAAGGAAGTGCCCTGGACATATAGAAATCAGACAAGATCAGTATCGTAAATAGTCATAATAGTGAACTTTTGGATAGCTTCAGCGTTCAGAGGACTCTTTTTACAAGAAAAGTGTGTCCATGGAACTTCTTAATCTTCTTTTGATGTCCTACAATCCTAATCATATCTCAATGCTGTTCACCGGAAGCCCCCTTCAATAAAAAACTGGGCATAGTTCTTTCCGCGAGAGACAACACATCGCGATCTTTTTTATTTATTAATTTTTTCCTATTTATTTTTCAATTATTTCCGGTCGGAGATTTATTAGAAGAATAAATTATTAAAAACTTTAACATTAGTTTCTAAATAAATTTTTGCCTAAATCAAATTGAAGAATCTTGACTTATACCTGTTGTCCGACAACTCCTTACCACTGCTGATCACCTTTCTCACTCCTGCGGATTAAGATTAATTATGCAGAGCAGTCTGCATGGAATTGTTGCGTTTCTCATGAAACGCACCGTGCGATATCGTGATACGAAAGCTCCGGAATTCCGCGCTGACGTTATCTCAGCAGTAAGGAACGACGATTTTATAAATCGCCGTCAGCAGATACGATCCCGTTCTTTAAATCGTGCGAATGCGCCGCATTAAAGCGTATTAAAACGGATGTCGTAAATTCCTGGGCTACTTTGCGCTACATTTGAGCCGCTATATCGCATTGAAATCCGACCCGCAGTCATCGTCTACGCGATTCTCATTCTCGACAAGTTTCACGACACAACAGTCGTCGCTGCTGCAGCCGTTGATACGTCATCCTCGCGTACATGCGACTCGTAATCGTCACCGTGTGTTGGCGTCGTTAACCCCGTAACTTATTGTAATCCAGTTGCGCTAACTCGCTTAGCGGCTAAATAGCCTGAGAACTGTCCTGGGACTGGATGAACGAGTAAGTAGGACGAACGGCCTGTCATCGTGAAGTCGCGATCTGACTGGGATATTTATAATCGCGACACAGATAAAAAATTTCTCGACATCACCTTTCAAACTCGATTAATAATATTAGAAGAATTTGTAAAGCTTGTTTTCGAGATTTGCAAGTGCTTTTGTAAACAAAAATTTGTGAAACATGATCTTCTTGAACAGATGCATATATCGAAAAGTTATATTAAGAGAATTATTATACAACAAAAAAAAAAAAAGGAATCAAATTGATAGTTGAAAATTTTTTTGCATGAATTTATGTTATCATTTTGGATCATCATAGATTTTTATTGCACGTGTAAAAATTTAAGTTATTTTTAATCGTAAAACTCTTTTCTTGTTTTCCAGAGATTGAAATCTCTAATGAATACATAATATCAAAAATTAAAATAAAATGCATGTTGCATAAAATATTGCAAATATCTTTTTGATTAAAATTTACATCTACGAATCACTTCGTGTGAAATTGGCTATTAAATTTGCGCGTTTGCAAATAGATGGACGTGAACTAATATCGCGGTTTGAGTGCACATGTATATACCGCGATGTTCAAACTTCATGTTAAATCTCAGATTGCTATTTTACAATTTACGATGAACGAGTGCGTGCGGGAAATGATATTTCGCAGACGCTTAAGGCGATGATTTTGCGCGACTCACAGCACTGTTTCACGGCTACCTTTCGCGCGGCGCGTCCTATTTGATGGATCATGAAGCTCTCACGCAACCGTACACACGGCGAATTCTCTTGTTGCAATCAGTGGATCTTGGTCGAACTCGTTTAGTTATTTTGCGATGAAATTAACATATTTACGGCGCGGACCCCTCGGGGTATGAACCGTAATTTTGGAAAGCGAGTAAGTGCAGCGAAACGCGCTCGCGCAGTTTATATGAATGCGCTGGTGCCTACGTACATGTATAAATTCTCTTTCTGTGTACACATACACGCAGAACATAATCCGAGATTATAGATGTGCAGTACGAAATTTGGCTAATTTTCGAAACTTATAGATATAATGAATTAAAGATATTCTCGAAAGGAAACAAATCGTTATGAATGAATAAAGTGCTGTTAAAATTTTATATCATTTTTTTTTGCAAGCGAAGAGATTGATTTTTCTAAAATATTGAAAACGTTATTCAACGAATATATATATATGTATATATCTAGATATCGAGTTATAAAGCGGGCGAACCAGAGTGATTTGTTTCGCACGGAGACAGGCGGAGCGGATGTCGTGAGATTAAAAGAGCGAGAATATCTTCTTCCCATCGCGAGAAGCACGAATCATATTCTCGATTGTTCAGTGTTCTGATTCGCAGATTTGCAGAACTGATCCCACGGATATACGCGGATTTCATTTTTTGAATTCACTCTGCGCAATGATAGCTCCACAGAGTCCCTAATTCTCTTTCCTTTTGTCTATATTCTTTGATCAAATTGGATATGATTTCTTGGATTTTGTACAATTATCCTTATCGATTTTTTGGATTTTGTACAATTAGGCTTATCGAGATTCTCAGAAATCAAGTTTTTAGGAATATAAAAACATGTATTTTATTCTTTATTACTCTTTCGCGGATATTGAAGTGGAATTTTAATTTTAGAATTAGAGAGAACATGTATAAAAAAGTAAATATTGAAAAATTGTAATTGAATTAAACATCTTTTGACATTAAAGTAAAGATAATGCAAGGTGAATATTTAAGATCATTCAGGCACAAACATTCACAAGTTTGCTGGAATTTGCAACGGCGGTACACGGCGGGAAAAGTGCTGCGTAGCACCGCATCATTTATAAATATTCACGACATCGTAAATAAAGAGATACAAAATAAACTATATTTGTTTTCTGCGGTCGTTTTTATTGAAAAAATTATTATTGAAAAAATGCTCATCTATGTATGTGTATATTTAAAAAGGATGGAACAATGAAAGAGTGATAAAATAGGTATTAGTATTTCTTAAAAAATATATGTCATAACAAAATGTCATAAAATTATATAAAAAAATTCCTCATTTTCAATAAAATCATAAAAATTACATAAAAATTTAATATTTGAACGAGTACAATTTCATATAGAATAATAAAAATTGATTTACATTGTTTTACTGACAATTCATTGATACTGCTTTAAAATTGTATAATTTTATATGCGCTGAAATATCTTGAATTAAAAATTATTAAAAATAAATATAAAAAAATAGATATAATAAATAATAAATATTTTATTTTTTAAAAAAAGCGCATGTAATTGAATGTTGATTTCTGTATTTCCCTTTATCTTGTAAAGTAGAGAGCGATTATAACTTTAGGAAAATATGAAAGGTGTCGACGTTTGAACGACGTTGATGGATAAGCGTCTTGAAAAGGCTGAAATAATTTCAATCGTGAAACGCTCGCGAGGGAAAAGTGAGAATCGAAAGATGGGCGTGTTTAAAGCCAATTTACAAGGTTTACTTTGGAAGATGATTGAATTATCCAAATTGAAAAAAGGAAGTGGCAAAAGATGTTACATAAGATGTAACATCTTTTGCCACAATTTTTATACTTACTAGAATTTATATTAAGTTTTAGCAATAACCGCTTCATAATCTTAATGTTGTTTTATCAATTACATTTAACTTAAAATAATTTGCTTAATTAATTTTCAATTTTGAAATTAAAGCAAAAGTAAATGCATATAATACTTGTCGGAAAGTTAAATATAACTGAAATAGCATGGAAATGAAACAGATTACAATGATTTTTGACGGTGACATATTAATAAGTAATATTATGTTATAAAAGGAAAATCTGAATATCTATTTAATAATAATTAGAAAATTATTTAGAAATAATAGGCAATATTTTAAATTAATTTTATTATTGGAAGAAAGACAAAGGAAGATTATATTATTCTCTATTAAACTCCCGTTTGCTCGTAGATCACAATTTTTACATTAAATCCTAATTAATTTTACCGTACAAAAATAATGATATACGTTAAACGATAAATGAAAGAAGAGAGCTCATGCTTCTCCACATGCGTTTGCTTTGCGTAAATACGCAGAAGATCAAGGAAATTAAAAGGTGTGAAGTTTTAATTTTATAAACGTAAAGGACTCCATTTGTATGAATTTTTTTATAATGTATCTCGTATTACGCTATACTCTTTTATTTGTCTATTACTAATCAAATTCTAAAGAATGCGTAACAAAATTAAACTAATTACAAGAACGACAAAAGAAAAAAGAAAAGTTAATGCGATTAATTATGATCTTAAAAGAGCTAATAAAATATATAATAAGTGAAAAGTAAGAAAATTATATACGGCAAAAAAGAATTTGAAAATATCTGTTTTTCTCGAGAAACCGAGAGTTGGCAAACGTGATTCAACGACGTGATTTAATTAAATGCATCAGTAACATTCGTGTAATTTGTGTGTTTATAATATATATAGCTACCTCTTCAGAATAAACCTTCCAGGTACTGAGTTCTCCCATCAATATCAAGATGTACTCGTTGAAAGAATTATATTTATTATATAATTTTATAATAAAAATATAATTGGATAAATGTGTGAACTATTAATTATTTTATAATTATGAGATTATAAGATTATTTGTAGTGTATCCCTTTATCTCGACAAAGAGAAATTTAAGCTCACAGATAAATGATAGGAAAAAAAATAGAATCACAAAATGATGATTTATAATTTTTATTCTTATTGTTTCAATCTAGTTGAAATTATAAATGTGAATGTCTTACAATAGATATTCGCAACTGAGTGATTCAGATATAAAAACATACGGTCCTCTTCTCTGTTGCTATGCGTATTTCAGAATTGACATATTACCACGTTTCTTGATGATATACATTGTTTTATTTTATTTACAGGATTGATAGAATTCTCTTGTAAAATATAAAATAAGTTAATAAATTCATAATTTTTGCTTTTTATTATCAAATTAAGTTTGAAAGTGCTAATATATTTTTCTGCCCAAATTTAATAATAAATATTTAAATATTATACGTCACAATGATGATGACCATTTTTCTCTACAAATTCTCTGAAAATAATATTAGATTTTAAAAAGACAAAGGAGAGAGAGAGAGAGAGAGAGAGAGAGAGATTCTCTATGTTATATCGCGAATATCGCATACATTGCGATGTCATCTTCTCGTGTGCCGTTTTCTATTACGTGATTTTATATTCTCGAGCAATCTCCGCCCGTACCTGTGATGTGCACACATGCACGTGCGCATGGAGGACTTCTATGCCGGTTAGAAGGAAGTACAGAGTACATACAGGGATGAATTATGATCGAGATTTTTCATCCAGTGGGTCGCTACGTGAGTCGCATCGCAGCGCAAAACTTGTCGGAGTGTCAATCGCTCGGCTTTTCGCCAAGGAAGTATGACTTTCGCGCAAACCACCGAAAAATTATATTGCGACAACCAAAAAATTCGTCAATTTCATTGGCGAAAAATACGATCAATGTTTCGCGGTTTATAAAGCGATCGCGTCTTTCGTGAATGATGTATCGGTTTTACATTTTTGGTGAAACGCGCGTCCAGTTTGGGAGCCGTTAAGCGCGCTTTTTGATGATAGACTTTAATAGTTTAATTAATCTGTGTGTAAACGAATGCTGCGACGACCAACGTTATGATTATCGATCGGTGTACACTTCAACCGTATTTGCCAGGAATGGGTGTTCGTGAAAAAAGGAAAAAAAAATAATCTTGCAACGATGGCGCTACTGCAACGTGTAACGGAGAAACCAAACAAAAATCAACATCGAGAGCACGTTATCAGAGAGCTGTTCATCTATCGGCTCGTAGTTCGGAAAAGCGGGCTTCCGCCGGCGACGGCAGTGACTTTGTTTACATTCTTTTCAGACTGTAAACGCTTTTCGAATTCACACGATACTGTCAAATACATTGTGATACAAATCCATCGTTGATAAGACGGTAGCAAAAATATGAATTATTTTTTAATACTTTTTTGATCCCTTGATGATAGATCTCAATAGACTTTAGCTCAACATTATGATAGTATAATTTAATAGAGCTAATTTAATATAACAATTAATATTTAATTATTACAAATTATTACAAATATACAAATTAAGAGTATATCAATTTTTCTTTAACGAAAATTTAATTACGAAGATAAAAGCATAAATTACTCGATGCGTATTTAAACGAATTTAAACGAGTATTCTTTTATCAAACATTCGTTGAGCTAGAATTAATTTTAAATTTACACAGAAATCCTCAGTGAGTTGTGGAACGTTTTGTATAAAATAATATATGACAAAAGAAAAAAAAAAATTATTGATGCGTGCTCCCAAAGATTTCGCATGAATATTATTACAATATAAAATATGCAAATATTAAATACGATACTTCTCGCGCATATTTCAATGCGCGTCTGCATATTTTATAGTAGCGGCCTCGGGCTTTAATTAATTAAGTCAATCGTATCTCGCGCGCAGATTCTTATCCACGTGTGCTGCATGCATACGCGTTCGTATCAATTAAAGTTTTGTTTTTCTTCAGCCGCGAGACACATAATATTTTTG
The DNA here is from genome assembly GCA_039654365.1 of Cataglyphis livida. Lineage (NCBI taxonomy): Eukaryota > Metazoa > Arthropoda > Insecta > Hymenoptera > Formicidae > Cataglyphis > Cataglyphis livida. The sequence goes on along the minus strand of JBCEZV010000028.1, from coordinate 2,479,156 downwards.
CTCACGTTATTTCCGCTAACAACGGCGAAAATTCTGTTTTTAATTAAAACTATGCCTATTGCCGCCACGAATTATGGCATCGCCACCGTCGCCCTCGTAAAGTTTCAACTGTCGTAGGAAAAAAAAAAGTCCCATATAACCCTTTTATTATTGGCCGTTACTGTACTTTACGCGCCGCGCCGCTGCATCCGGTGATATTGGCAAAGACGTATTTGCCCATCGATCACTATTTCGTGAAATACCGAGTGTCCAGGCCAGTGTAAATCCGTCTCGGATTTATTTTCTGTCAACAATAAATTTGAGAATCGCGAAATACTAAACGCATCCTTTATTTTATTTGTTCCTTCGATCGTGAGAAGAAATGTTGTTTGACATGTTGAATAAATTTCACAATAACATAACGCGTCCAGCAGAATAGCTTCAATTTTTTTTTCTTTTTTTAAATGGCTATGAAAAATACTAGCTTTTATGTGCGACAATAAACTCTGATTCGTTTGCCATCACTTGGTATAATAATAGTTTCATCGACGGAGCTCACTTTAAAAATCGTGGAATTTCTATTAGATCCTCTCAAAGCCGCTCCGACGTTATTGCCTCTCGTATTCTCATTAAATATTAATTACAAACAACGATTGAGTTTTTAACGCGATTTATTACCTGTACCTTCTGGTTTCGCGTAGATATCGTCTGCGATAAATAAATAACGAAAGCATAATCTTGAATTATTTATCCGCGTTCAGTGCCGCAAGGGAATTACCTCTTGAAAACTTCCCTCCCTCTCCCTCCCTCTTTCATTACGCTAACTTCGAAACTATCGACAAGCAGCTCGTCACGATTAAATACACGTTAGTCGTCCTCGTCTGCTTGACTAACCCCTGTCGGTCTTCGCCCACTTGGAGAAAGCGGTTAGTGCCCAAAGGGCTGAGGCTGACGAAGGGGCGTCATTTACGACCCAGCGACAAGCTCGGCAAATCGATTTTTGTTTGATTATCTTGTTAGAGACGCGACTGGAACCGGTGCTGTGTCTGTGTCTTCATTAAAGCCCACTCGACCGCGCGATCGTCCCGAAGAGGACAGAGTCGGGGGATGGATCCATCTGGAGAGGCCACCGGAAGAACGTCGGCAATTGCAGCTTCGACTACGACCACTCGCCAAGAGAAAGAGAGAGAGAGAGAGAGAGAGAGAAGGAAGAGCCAACGTACAATATTCATCGACTAAAAATACATCACTGACACTGATGCAATTGCCAATATCGAAAAGATGGTCTAGGCCGAAGGTATGGACAGTTTTAACGCATCCTTCTCTGTTTACCTTCCTTCACCAAATTTAAATTGATTGTTCGACAACTAATGTTTTAATTATATCAATAAAAGCCACAAAAATATTGTTATGTGCTAATTTCTTTTAATAATGATTATTTTCTGCTTTAAATGCTTTTTAAGATCACAATGCATTCATATACAATGATTTCATATATTTTTTGCTTAAAAAAACAAAAAAGTTTGCTTAAAAAAACAAATAATTGAAATTATTGTAAAATCTAAAAATAAAATTAAAATTTTATATTTTAAGATATAAATTCCCTATTGATTGATATAAAAGATAAAAAAAAATGTCATACCTCATAGAACCGAGGCAGAAACTTTATAATCCTAAAACTATTTAATCGCGCAAAATTGAAGCGTTATTTTTCTTCGCTTCGCTCGACGCTTTATATGCTTTTGGTATGACGCTACCTATCTCGTCACATAATTAATCATCTTATCCGACTAATCTCGGTTGCTCCATGATAAAAATGTCAAAACGACGACGCTGAACTTCCTCATCGAACGCAGATCGAGTCGCGCAAAAAAGTGGGCGAAAAAGCAATTCGACGCTCTCTTGGAACGTGTTCGAAACGACTCGCGCGAGATTCGAAGGGCTCACGAAAAAGGAAGGTAATTATCGTCTTCGAGTGCACCGCGCAGATAAAGTCAGCCGATATATTGTAACATCGAGCGGCAGATGCTCACCGTAATGGAACAACGCCGTTATTTCGCGTTATCTCTACCTTCTATTTATGTTTTTTTTTGTATTCCTTTTTTATTCCGTTCGAGCGAAATCCGGATCAAGACGGAAGACGTTTCATTACCAATATTAATTGGCCGCAAGAATGAAAAACTCTTGCGCCATCGATCTCTTTTCATTTTAAGAATAAAAACCAAATACATATTTTATGTCGTCAAAGATCGCACATTAACGTTGTGGTTCAATCTTTTATTTTTACATATGTGTATATAAAAATGGGAGAAGCACGCCTTTACAAAGTATTAATTAAGCATTCTTTTAAAGCAAAGTGCTGGCTTGTTACATGATTTTAACAATCAAAGTTGTAACATGGAAATCAGACTAGCTGCTAATTCGCTTCATTAAGCACTATTCGGAAACACATTGACAAATGTCACTATTTGCATTTCGGGATCGGTATCGGTCCGAGAGAGATATCGAAAATTGCATTATCCCAGGAAATGGCTAATAGAATCTTAATTGGACATTTTACAAATCGAGGTATACAAGAATCCTATAATCATGCGATATGAAAAAGAACGTGAATTTAAAAAATAAAAGTAAAAAAACACACCAAATACAAAAAAAAAAATTCAGACTTGTATGCAACAAATAGAAATTTAAAAAATTGAGATATATGTGCCTGACATTTTTACCATAAAACCACAATTTGTTACTCACTGATTCACGCGCTACAGTGGAATTGGCTACATTGACATACTACGTTAATCTGTAACATACATCTGTGGAAGATTTAAATTATAACAGTATTCAAAATAATTAATATTTTTAAATTATTATTGCGCACATTTAATATAAAATTCAATGGATACAATAATAAGCAGATATTTTTAATGGAATAAGTTTATAAATTTTGAAAAGATTATTCTTTTTAAATATAATTTTTTACAATATCATAGATTTTATATAAATGACTTTTCCGCTAATTTTCCCTCTTGTTTAAAGTAAATTGATTAATACACATTAATTTAAAGGATTATTATCGTGATACATTTTGCGGTTTTTATATGCAATTTATTTCAACTAGCTGTGATTTTTCTGATCGACTGGCAATCCATGCGTGTTGGCGCGATCGCGCGTTTCACGTGATTGAACGAATCAGCTGTGAGTATACGCTACTACGAGCGTAGTAGCCGCGACCTATCCCATTCCCCCCATCTTCGCGCACGCGACCACTCATTCATATATCATATCAGTTCGTATTATCCTGTATTTTGTACATCAATTATTTCCCGATACTTGAATTATTCGATCTAGCGATTTATATGTTATTCCACTCTTTCAATTCGGAAATAATGATAACAAATTACATTTCGGAAATAATAATGAATATAATAATTTACATAATAAATTTAAAAGAATGCTAAATATCTTTTCTGTTATGCCAAACAGATATAAAAATTTTGCATTTTTGATCACAAAATTTATTATCGAAGGTTATCCAATTATTGTAAAAGGAATTTGGTGAACACTTGAATAAAAAATTTGCAATGAACTTTCTTTCTCTTTGTCTTTTAGTTTCTGCTCTCATAGTCCTGCTATCATCGAGGAAAAGGTCTCTTAGATGTTCCACGAAGGTCTCTTCGTTCACTCTAGTGTTTGTTCAGTATTCACTTATTGTTAGAGTCTCGGACCTTGGCCATGCTCTTCGTTTTCTCTTCTCTCGAGCGACTCACTCGCAACAAACCTCTCTCAGTCCCATCCTCTATAGTGTCCTCCGCTGTGCTCTCTGCGGGCAAAGATGATTGCCGGAAGCGACAAACCTCCATCTTTCCTCCTTAAATCGTCAAGCGAGATATTATTACTATGTCGCCAACGATCGCTATTAACGAATGATGAAATTTATTATTTTTCGAAATTAGCAATACTGGATACTATTGAAAATAAATATTATATAATTTTGAGTTTCTTATTTTCGATCAATTCTCCTTAAAATAAAATATATATTTTATAAAATTATATATTTTATTTAATTCTTATATTATCCCCAGTAATCAAGGCATATGTTCAATATCTTATTTTTAATGAGTCACTCGACATGGCAAGCGCAATTGATTATAGCATTATATCAGCTGATATTTCTCATTAATATAAGAGCTGAGTAATTACTGGTAATCACTTTATTCTCAGTTTTGTAAGAGAGTCTGTTATTATCCCTCAGCCGATAAACTTCTCATTACACCGACGGCGTACGGCAAAAGAATATTGCATTGTGAAGACTTCTTCTTACTTTAAGCGAAAGGCGGTTTATACCGAGTGACCCAAGATCGAGAAAGCAGGGCAAGCTTTTGTTACGATTAGGATATTCGAGAGCAATGCGTTTCCTCATCTCTTTCACTAATTCCACTTTTATATAGGAACGGCAATTCTCTTGTCCTTGGATTTTCTTATCCAGCTTTTCACTATCTTGTTCCTTTTGTTATTTTGCCGCAAAAGCAATATCTTAAAAACGCAACCACTGGACCATATTCAAAATTCAAGGCACCTTTCATATATTTATCAAAGATTTTATCTGAATTTTATCAGAATTTTCTACTTGGCAACAAGTAATAAAAAGTAATTTGATTAATCGGTAATTTTCAATTAATGATAACGATTTTGTATATTGAAATATATATTTCAATATACAAAAACATCGATGTACAGAAAACCCTTTATCTCGTTGCCATGGCATTTATCAAATTTGTGTTTAATAAATTTATAGCTGAAAATTAATTTTAATTTCTTAATAGAGAAATATTAATACACAACATATAGTAAATGACAGAACGTCATTTACGGACATTTTATTATGTTTTATTAAACTTTTTAGAACTTTATGATATTAAAATATTACGCGCAAAGAACGATGGCTTTATTTAGTCACACAATTTGCGAGACACATTTTTTTGCATAATATCCTTTGCGACAATGTAAATTTTTGCACGTGACCTCGATTTGTGTAAACGAGTCATGCTTCATAGCGACCACGTCGCTCCTTATTTGAACAATCCTTATATACGAGCGCGACAATTGCAGATCGCGGAGATTAGAACACGCTCGACATCTCGAAATCGCGAGATCCTTCCCCTCGAGGAAAGATCTCGACGACGGTGGTAATGGATCCGAGACCAATGCCGGCGGGGCCCCAGGCACGAAAACGACGAATGTACGGACGAAGAAAATTTCACTCGGTGATGTACACACAGGCACAATGACGTTTCTTAAATTGAAGGAAATCGCATCGCGCGTATATCGCAATATTTCGTTCATTTTATTATATTTTATTATACTTATTATATTTATTATCTTTCATATACACATATGAATTTTTTAAGCTAACAATGCATAATTTCTTGAACATTTAAAAAATTAATCTGAAAATCTTTTGTTTACCGTATACATTTTTTATCTTTTTGAAATGCGCTAAATATTTAAGATCCTCTTAAGCAGAAATCTGGCAAACAAGAAAAATATCAGAATGTATGAATAACTGAACCAAAAATTGGACACGTTTTGTTTTCCAAACACCTGTTTTTATTACTGATTGTAGATTCCTTGCATTAATATATCTCTCGCCAATTAGAAAAAATGTCAAACTAGAGATTTATTGAGACTATTTGAAAAAGAGGAATCTATGTATACAATAAATATATGTTTACAATAAAATATTTAAATTGATTTCTGAGTATTTTAATTAATTTAATTAATTACATTTCTTAATCACATTTTAAGCTGTTAATATCCTATTGTTATCGTAATTCAATTTTGATGCATCGTCACTCCCTTGGCGCTATAAAAACAAAACTGAATCTGTATGTATGCATTTCCTTCTTACGACACACATATTCTTCCATTTGTAATTTAATTTAATTTAATATTTTTCAATTGCCGGGAATATCAGCGCGACATAAGAATCTCAAGCAACCGAGACGATTGTCCTTCAAAAGTCTGATGCTTCCACATTTCTTTTCACGATTTCTTATGTATTTCATCTTTCTTTTTAAATTGTCTCGCAAGCGTTTTGCAAATTAAACGTCTGTTCATGCTTGAAAAAAAAATTGCAAAATCTGAAAAAAGTGTTGAAAAAATTAAGAAGACTCTTTGTTTTCTGTTTTTTTTTTTTTTTTTTTTTTTGTTAACAAATTTATTTTTGTTAATATATTGGTGATTAAAAGTTGAAAGTTGAGAAAGGAAATATTTGTAGTAATGAAGTGTTTATCATATATTTTTAAACCTGTTTGTAAATAAAGTATATCAATAATTAAACTTGTAAAGTAATAATAAAGTATGTAAATCGTTACAAATTACGATGGCAATACACATGTTTTTCTCACATATGAATATATAAATAATTTTTCCATGGATGCACCCCTGAATTGTATAAAATCTAATTTGTCTGATTTTTTACATATGTCTATTAAATACATAAATGCAGAGTGAAAACAAGATTTCACGAAGAATATAAAGATAAAGTTAAAAATATTTGAAAACTTCAACGGAATTTGATTGATTCTTGGCAAATTAGAATTATATTAAAATATGCATTTATTTATAATTTTGTCGTATTCTAATCAAAATATTCTGCAATATCGTTGTTTATTCTTTGTAATATATATCGATCTTTATATGGCTGCGCAAGCAGCGATGACATTCTCGAAAAAATATTCAAGATAAATTCTAAAGATAAATACCGGATTTCCCGATACTTATTTTCACTTCTGGATATGTAACACTTGTATTTATTTTATCATGAAATTTCTGAAATTCTTCGTTGCTTATTGTTAATGATAGTCAAAATATTTCAGAATAAATAAGTTTCTTAAATAGAAAAAAAGCAATATAAATATTATTAAAAAAAGCAATTTATATTATTAAAAAAAGCAAAAACTCTACTTTATATTTATTTTTCAACAAAAGCTGTAAAAAATTGAACTTTATCAATTCACGAGTAATGATTGTCAAAATTTATAGTTTTTTCAATCTTTCCACTCGTGTAATTCGATGTAGCGTATTGTTTATTAAAGACTATTCAGAGCGGAAAATGACGGGGAACGCATCACCATCGTTTATTCATGGAACCCCAGGGGGACTGTCGAGTTGCGCATTATTCGTTCGAGCAAAATAGCTGGCCACAAGCGCTAAACTTCGATCTAAAGCGCCGATAAAAGCGTGCCGGTTTTAATTTTCTTCCCATAAATCGCGAGATATGATCTGCACGAAGATTTAGCATTGTCCGAAGTGAATGATAATGAGAAACGAGCTCTCTGTCTGGTCTCATTTCCTCGTCGGCGATATATATTCCTCTATGTGAATCACGTTTGCTTCAGTTTGGAATTATTCTGCTTTGCTTAGGAAAACAAGCAAACGGACGAGTCGATCGAAGAAAAATATCGCGTCTATTGTATTTTTAGAATCGTTTGTTTTAAAAACAAAAATCCAAACAAATGTGATTAAATACTGAATATCATTATCGAATGAATAGAATATACAGATATATCTTATAATACTTGTCAAAATTAATTCGAAAGATTTTTAATAATAATAAGCATAGATCAGCAGCAGCCAATTAATATAGCATACAAAATATCTTTTATCGATTATGAAGGTATCATAAAACAAATATTAATGAGACTTATGAATTGCAACTGGAGTTTAAAATATGTTATGTAATGGAAAATTATTTAGATATATGGAAATAATATTTTTTTTGTATATATGTACTGTAAGATCTTATCTAAGAGATTATATACATATATATAAAAATTTTTTAATTATGTAGTGAAATCTATTGTGTGCGTGTGCCATCTCAATTTCATAAGGAAGCGTCATTTCAATATTATATGAACGCTAGCGATATTTGAATACCAATAATAATTTTTATCATTGTGTTATTTTTAATGTCGCCTTTGATTCTATCGACTAAAGCTGCTAAATTTGTCATGCAATGCAATATGCAAATAATATAATTATATCATACCATAATTTAACATTATAAAAAACTTGGATGCTGGAATGCATGCAGTTCCTCTTAAATGAATTAAAATTAATCTATTTAATGAAATGATTGTAGGTAGAATAATTTCTAACGTTATTTTCGATGTCGCGATTACAATCTTATCAAATTATCGATCAAGTTATCGATTAACTGGTACATGGCAAAATATGCAATACATTACGTTACATCAAGTAAACATATAGAGTGTTATTTTGATATCAAAATATGTTCTCTCGCTAAAAGAAAGTTTAATCGAAGAATGTCATTCGAATTGAAGAAGAATTATTATTTAGAGAACAAACTTTAGAGATAGATCAGCTTTAAATTTTCGCCAAAAATTATTTCTAATTGCGAGAACTGCAAATCGAAAGCTTGATGCCCATTAAAGAGAACCGTAAAAGCATGGATGCACCGAAATATATACATATGACAACTGACAATGAGCTGGAGCGCGTGACTCCGCGCTGCGGCAGCCAATAAAGACTTAATTACACGCAGTAAAACTGGCAGATAAAAAGAGCCGACTCTGCGAAACCGATCGCAGCTGTCGCGGAATATGGCCTTAATGAGCTATCGTCCGTGCCTCCTGCTCGTCTTCCGTTTCCGCGCAAGTTACGACACCGAACTTTGTCCTCGACTCGACTGGCGCGGCGCCTTCAGGAATAGTCTCGTCGCCCGTTGTCAAGACCCGGGGGATTATTATTTCTGTTGCGCAGAAGGAGCTCGACTCATTAAGATCCCAGGAAATTATCCTAAAGTCGAATTTAACCTCTTCGCGTCCCCAATTATAGACCTCATCTCCATTTGTAAATGGATAGATATAGCATCGATATCGTCTACCAGTAAATAATCACTCAACTTTTATACTCTCGTTCTTTTTTATCTCTGAACATATATACATAATATTATAACACTCTTTTTTTATCTTTATTTATATATCGTATATGTATATAAAAGAATATAACTTACTTTTAAAAAAAAAAAAATATTAAATTTATATTAAAAGAATGCATTAGAGAACACAGCATAGATAGTTTTATAATCTTACTCGATTTATCACTTATTAAATTTATATCAGACATTAGAAATTATACGTTCGATTAATCTTTATTCTTGCATCTCGAGACAATGAATCATATTTAACTTTGCATTGCCATTTGCCTTACGTTGCTCTTACGTTTCTCAGTATTCTATGCATATTCAGCATTCATAAAAAGAGAATCATATTCGGATCTAACAAACGATCATACGGCGCTGCGGTAGAGCATGCGCCTGCAAATGGGCTTGGAACGTATGTATGCGCGGCTGCCTTTGTGTTAGCGAGATGCGAAGCGTATACGCCGGATCAAAGAGAGTTCCCACGATTTTGCAATTCGTACCTGTTCGTACTTTGCTGCTGCTACTCGGAGGCCACGAGCCGAAGATCTTCTCAAAGGAGATCGCTATTTGAGCCCTCGCCGTTCTCGCGTTTCTTTCGCGGTGCTCTCTTTTCGAAGGTAGGTACAGATAAAGGGAAACGCTTGGAAAATATAGTTTCTCGATATGTATGTATCATTGAACCTGAGATATATGCCCGGCGACGCGACGTAAACAGTGAAGTTTCGTCGCCGGAGGCTATGCAAGACTCTTCTTTCTCTCCATAACATCGCACTTTGACAACTCGTAATCGTAGAATGTTTTTCGCTAATTTTAGGAAAGTTAGCTTGCAGGAAATTATATATATATATATACAATTATTATATTATGCGTATATAGTATACTGTATATTAACAAAAGAAAACTCATGATTTTTTTTGCGACGTAGACATAATAATAACAATGTGTTAATTTACTATGCATTTATCAAAATTATTCATATGGAATGACAGTGAAAAATATGATTTACTTGGCCGATTCACGAAAAAAATTGTAAATAACAATTATACCGTTCGTATACGTCATGCAAATTTGAACAGACGGCAAATTTTAATGTTCTGCATACATATTTAATTTTCTTTATTTAATGTCACGTATAAATTTATTATTAATATGATTATACGTTTTATACAATATTAATTAATTATTTGTGGCATTCTATAGACGGTGCTTAGAAATTATTAACTTTGCTATCACAAAACGTAAAAGTGGCATATAAAAATTTTCTTCATTTTATATAATTTTAATTAATTTTTTATATATCTAACACATCACTCAATAAGTCTCCGGTCTAACTAAAAAAAAACAAATTTTTTTTAGAAATCACGTGGGTCTGTCAACAATGTTGCCATATATGTGTCAGACCGGGAACTTATTAAGTGATGTGTTATATGTATATTAAATACACGCATAAAATGGAAAGAGCTTTTATTTTGCGTTGCTTACCGCGAAAAATTGCAATTTTATTATCACATGTCATTTTAAGCGGAACGTCCTATTGATTTGACGGTCGTCTGATCAAGGCGGCGAATATCTATTGCATCTCAATGCTTTGAACTGGCGGGCCAACTAAAGCCGCACGCTTCCACTGCACGCATGCAACTAATCGCTCTTATAACCAGCTTACAGCCAGTCTGTAGGACATATTCTAAAGAGAATCTATGATAGTTGAGTGAATATAATCGCGTGCACTTACTGTCAATTAAATGTGCATTAGCCGAGTTTGAAGGCCTATGTATATTTTTCAACGTAAAATAAGTGATGTGGATATTTCGGAGTAATGGGAACGATTGTATATAAAATGATATTATATTTCGCAATACGATACTTTCCAAGTTTAACCTTTTAAGATTATCTATTTTAATCATGTTCAATAAACTTAAATTATTTGTAACATTAAGATTTCAATCCAATAAATGACAATTAATCGAATAATCTCGATCGAACTGTCGATAACATGCAAGCCTGATATCACCAAAAACAATACAACTGCAAACGTAATCAAGTTGCATTATGGATAATTAATGACAAAATTAATATTAAATATTTTGTCCAATCCATTTACAGGCATTCATTAAGATTAAATTTATCCGAATCATGTTGGTGTTTTAGCTCTCTTTTAGTCATAAATAATGACAATAAATTGTAAATATAATTTACATATATTTACATAATATCGCATCGAATAAGCATCGCATAACAAGAATTATGTCGTATCATCGGTAAAATGAAATGGACGTAATTATTAAATAAAATATAAAATTTCGTATATAAAACTCGACAGTCTAATTAGACATTCAAAAATTTACATCCTTAATACGAAATTTATTTATGGCGTTGGCGGAAGATATGCATGCTTAAAACAGAATGTAAATACGTAAATCTGATGAATTATCCGGGCGACAGCACGAAAAATGGAAGCGACGAATGAAGAACAAAACAATTTAATGCGTCTATCATCATATTTTTAGCGTCCCATTATAGTGTCACGTACCGATGTTTACCAAGTATATTAATGTCCGTAAAAATTTGCATGAACAAACTCCAGGAACAGCGAAAAATTTTTTGAAACAATGTTATAAACGTTAAATGGGTAGGCGAATATATGCTTTTAATTAATGCCGTTTACGTTTTGACGAGATTAAGTATTTTTAATTTAATTGTCAATATATTATTCAATATTTTTATAGCATATAATTTGAAATGTTTAATTTTATTTTCAAAATTAATTCTTTGTGAAAACCGTGAAAATCAGCTGCAGAGAATATGCTGCGACGAGTTTTGGAAGCTTTTTTTTATATTCTCTAAAGATGGATATTAAAGTCTAAATAATAAGATATGATACAAACTCGATCTATTTTGTAAGCTCTCGTAGCGCCTGTATATTTACAGGATCGAAGTGTCCGTGTTCATTTACATACTTTGCGAGCGTCTGATCGAATTTCGTGAAAGTTTCAGCGCGGGGCCATCCTATACGTACATAAAGCTAGCCGTCGGATGCCCTCTGTTGTAATATGCACGTTGTAAGACCTCGATATCTGATATTAAAAGTGCTTCAGCGGATCCCTGCATTTAAAGTGGCGCGATGTCGCGCGAACTTCAATGTAACTCCTGCGTAAAGAAGTCCCATAAAGTTCGCGCGCACTCCCGTACGCTTTTATCGGCGGCAATTCCTTTTCCCTTTTTTCCTCCTTTATTATTTTTTTCAGTTTATTATTTGAGAACTTTGTCTCCCAGTTCCTTCAGTGCTTACGATATTACATAGCGATCGCGGAAGTGTATATTGCGTAAGGCGACTTTTTCATAGGCTATGAAAAATATTACGGTTTTAAAAAAGGACGTGAGAATGTGCCTCATACTTGACGAATCTGTTGTAAAGATATAGATATACCAGCGTCGGAATTTATAAAGCAATTTTTAATTAATGTTGCGTAAACACAGCAGAGAAGTAATTATACACTGGCAAAATTAATTCTCTTTTAAATAAGAGTTTACATTAAATGGTGATTTCATATTTCTCAAGAAATTGTCTAGTGCTCAATGATCTTTTCATTTATTTGCCATCTTTTATTTACAATAAAATATAGAATATATAAATTAACGTTAAAAATTTCAGGAAGATGTTTGCAATGTACATATAATAATATACATATAATAATCGTATTATATCAATTTTTTTTTTTTTTTAATTAAAGCTTTCATCAACTTTATGACTATGTCGCATATTTCTGTAGATTTATAATTTATACAAATAGCGTTTTTCTGTTCTTGCCAGCCATACAGAGAAAAGTACATCTTTTAACTTTTGTAAAAATTATGTTAGATAATCCGTTTTCATAAAATTTGCGTATTTTAAAACAAGTTTTGTTTGATGCTACTCATGAGAGAGAGAGAGAAAGAGATTATTTTTTAGGAGAGGCGCACTTTATTAAGATAAATTCAGAATCAACTCTTTTAAGTTTTTAGTTTAAAGAACTGAATCAAAGAATTTATCTTTAAAACGAAATGTATTCTCTTTTATATGAAATATGAAAAATTTGAGCAATAAGATAAACTAAAGTAAATAGATATATATTTAGCATAACTATTGTATATAAATATAATTCTTTAGAATCAATTATTTTTATTTGTAAAATTAGTCTACATAGTAATGACAGTTTTAAATAGAGATTTTAGATAGTCAGTCATGTAAATATAAATGAAAACTGCACTTTTTCTCTAATTTCCGAAACGTACGAGTCAAAGGTTGTCTTGTGTCAGGAGTAACTATTTCAGCTCTCCCCTTCTCCTTGTCGGAAGTTTCTCAGAGTAACGTAAACTTGTGGCATGCACGAGACAGATGTGACGCGACTGATATCCCCCGAGAACAGCAGATATCAAATGAATACGACTACGATGTGCGGTACGTTGTCGTTGCCATTTCCGAAAGGACATTGGCAAAGGATATTGCGATATGTTAGGGTTGTTTTCAACCGTAGAGACGTAGAGACACCGGCGGAACATTAACGCGAGGCCGCAATGCATCTTTCATGTTACTTGCGTACAAATAGATGGTGAAATTATCAAGAGCACAATATACACGTAAATATGTTTCAATGAAATAAATATTTTAATTTAATTGCCATTGGTCTAGTGAACATTAAGCCGTTATCAAAACAAGAATGAGAAAAAAAAGTCAAAAGTATTTCAAGAGCTTATGGATATTGATTATTTTTTTAAGTAAATACAAGAGCGTGACGTCCAAAGTAACTATTTTAGCCCGTTTATTGCTATGATTCTGCTAAAACTTATATTTTGAGACATAATAAGATTCATTAGAGTAAGATTCATTATTAAGTTTTCAAAGTTAATTTGACGATATTCGTAATATTCTATTTTTAATAGCTAATTTTTGAATTTTTATATTTATATTATTGCGTTTTCGCAAACAGTTGATAAGTAATATATTAATCGGCGAAAAAATTAAAGAAAAGTTACATATTTGAGTCTAATTGTAAGCACATTAAAAAAATAGCTATTGATCATAAACAATAAAATTTGTAATCGGTTTGTAATAACGCTCATAATATTGGGTAAGAAAAGAATGATTTATAATTTCCATTCTTTGTTGGATTTGATTTCTATTTTAAATGAAATATATCGCAAAAGGCATTTATTTTCTAGCACGTAAATATTTCATAACGTCAATGACTTAATCCCCAAAAGGTATTCCGATCCATCAACAATGTCCGACGCTTGTGTTTTTGCGGCGTATACCTCTATTGTTGACACGGCAAAGTTGACGCGGTGGCCTTGTCATTCGCACAACGAAACTCTAGCAAACAGGTAGCAGTGCGAGAAACTCCATATACTGAGCATTCCTTAGAGAAATATTGTACAATCGCGATTAATTTTAATATAGTTATTTACACTTACATGTCATATAATGTAAAATAGTAATTGTTTTAACAAATATACTATTTAGTCGCAAGAGACGCAATGTTGGCGCGAGCAATGGTCCAGCGTATATATCCTTGACGGATGAATTCTACCGCACGATTTTGCAATTTTTGAGCGAATTTTGTTTTTTCATTGCTCCTTTATATGTAACAAAATATGATAAAGTACACGTCACGTGCGATTGGCATTGTGTTCTATTAAATGTGCGAATCATCGTAATTAATAGTGTTTTCGCGAATGTCATGAGTGTTATAAAGAAAGAAATGGAGTAAGAGATGGACGTAAGAGAAAAAGAGGAGGCCTAATATAGATAGTGGCCAATAGTGGAAGAAACATCGGGAATTTATAATTATTTTTATTTAATATTTGATACATATCAAATTGTTTTAATTTATCCCCGTATTAATTATCCATTTTATTTTTGTTTATATTATTATGCAATTATCATTATGTAATACGTAGATATTCTGTATTTTATTATAAAATATAGTTAAAATAATTGATATGTGTGTATAATATATCATATTAGATTTTATGTAATGCTAGTTTTTTATGTTTATTTGTTTGTAAAAATATTTATACACGGAAAAAATTTTAAAAATGTCACGGCATTCAATGGCGAAACTTTTTGAAAGTCGCTAACTTTTGGATCCATGCAAACTCTCTATGATAGATCTGAAAATGCAAAATAGATTAATTGAGCTTTGTTTGCTCTCTTCAAAACTCAAAGGGATGCAAGTGCACTTCTTCCTTCTCTGTTGTTACGTTGCATCGCATCCTCTGTCATGGCGTTTCCATTATGTATATAACGAAAATTCGCGGATGTCGCAATTTGCCACATCTTATGTGCTGATGCAGCCACGTTGCAAACGCATTTATGCGCCTGTGTAATCTGCGAATCTATAAGAAAAGCATAGTAGAGAAGACATTCACACAAATTCAGGGGAATGAGATTGAACTCAGTTTATTACTTAGACTTTAATCTGCGTCAAGCTCAATCAGAATAATGTGTAAAAATATAAGCAAAAATAAAATAATAAAAAATATATAACACATAAAAATATATATAATAACACAATCGAAAATATTACAACTTAAAATACAGTTCATTAAAACTGTAAATTAAAATGAATTAAAAACGTGAATTAAAAACGTAATCATGCCTAATTTAAATTATTCAGTACTTTGTGTAATACAAATATACATAAATAAGATAAATATGAAAGAGATTAATTTAGATATATTTGTATTATTTTTTATTATTAATAATATATCGAATTATCCAATGCCTGGATTCAAAGATATA
>JBCEZV010000028.1:2414692-2463352 GCA_039654365.1 Cataglyphis livida | reverse complement strand
TTCAGTAATATATATATATATATATGTCGATTGCGGTAAACCGATATCTAAAATAAAAAATGAATAATCCAGTAAAAATATACGTGTAAATGAAAAATCCGTAAACCTGGATTTTTTAAATTTTGAAAAAATGTATGGACGGTTTTTTATACTATTGCATGCAGCGATTTTTTTCATGTTTATCCTATTATCTTGTTTATTTGCAACAAGAAGAATTTTACAAGAAATTTAGTCGTACACATCACAATATCTTAATGTCTTAAAATCGACATTAGGATAATGCTACACTCTGAAATGTAATCAACCATTTAAAATAGGTTATATCTCATGTTTCTAATCAGCATAAAATATCAAGCAAAGTTAAATTAGCTGGTACGCAACGTGCCTGCTTTAACTTCTTCTGGGTGAGGAGAGGCCTTAACACAGATAAGTAAACGACAACGATTTGCTTTACATTTTGTTGCTTCTCGTCTCTCTTTAATCGTTTAGATATTCCGAGAACGTTCCGGTTCATATAACTAGACAACTTTTGTCATTGCAAATACTGGAAGTTCACTCTACGCGAGATTATACGTATATAATATATATGACTTGAAATTAATTTTTAATATAATTATAACGATTTATAAATTTTTAATGAAATCTGCATTTTTAAGTGTGCTTTTTAGTTTGTGTCTCCAAACATAAATTTTTTTTTGGAATAAAAATTTTTGCTATCTAATTTTTTTTTGTGAATAACCTTTTATTTATATTATATAAAATTCTATTTATATTATATAAAAATAATTGTTCAGAAATTTTATGAATTTCTTGGAGAGCTTAAATTTACATTAACAATTTTTGCTTTATAGCTTAAGACAAAACTTATTAATATTATTCTCTGCTTTTGTTTTTCGCATATAATAATTTAAATGCGTTTTGAGCCTGCCATCAGCGATCTATTTCTTGTATTTACGACTAAATTATGCATTCACTTTAAATATTATAGGCGTAATATTATAATTTTTGACTAATGCAAGTAAAAAGTTGATGCTAGGAAAATTTCGGCAAAGAATTTGTTTTTAGAGATAATGGCACATCCTGATAATAGATACAAATGACAAATTATTGCGTTGTAATAGTATGCTGTAAATATATTCTTTCTCTAGTAATAAGTATAATAATGGAACAAAACGATAATGTGGCTATACGCTTTTAAACAGATATTCATCACGATAAAATACGACACTATTATTTATATTCTATACGTTTCATATTAAAACTTTTTTTATCATTTTTTATGAATACCGTTAATTGATACTGCAATCATTATACAATGTAGAAAAGATATAATTTTTTTATATATATTTAATAAAATTTTCTCTATTTATTTAAAAATTCTACTTAATCAATTTATTATTATATTTTTCTTGTATTGCCAGATTGTGTATATCGAATATTGAATATACTGTATAAAATGTCATCAATTTATATCTCTTTGTTTTACGCCAATTTTGTTATGCAAATTATACGCAATCGAATAACGAACGCTATTATTAAACAATATTTTTTTATGACTATTTTATAATTGACAGTATAAAATTAACGAGGATTTTTTTTCATTCGACACACAAAACATCATTAAAAAAACAGATCTGTGATTAAATTAACTCGATCTTTATATATATTCTGCAAAAGATAAAAGCCATGTACAAAAAGATTAATTTTCAATTTTCTTTTTTCTATTGCGTGCCATATTTAATTTTAAATTTAAATTTCACATATTCGTCCAGTGCTTGTTTCGAAATGCATAATAGGATCCTCAATCGTTAATCATTTGTTTTCGGAAAAACAGCATTTGTTAACGAGGTCTCTCTCAAAAGATTTATAAAATCATTAAATATCATCCAGCTGTCAATTTTTCTATTTTATCAGTTTGTAGATACATAGCGAATTCAGTCAGACTTGTGTGTACTTGTCGATTCCATTGACGCTTGGACACAATATTGATTCGTTGCAGTGTTCCAGTGGTCCCCGTTTTGTACGATCGTTTTTGACGTATGTTGGATGGTTGTGTTTACGCAGTGTAGGGATGTAACGTGTTTTATGTGTGTAATTGATCAAAGCCACGGAATCAGGAAGTTTGCGGTATTAGAGAGCTCTCGGATATTTGCAAGCGGTGTCGTGCCGATTTTTTTCTTTTTTCGTGTTTTGATGCTGGATTGCAAATGCGCAAAGTTCACAAATAGTATGAAACATTTTTTTTTTTTTTTTATATGTGTTTGGTAGGAAATGAAATAAAAATTTTAAGCAATGAAAAGAGCTGCCAGGAATAAGCGACATTTTAGCTTTTCCCAACTGTGTCTCGAATGTTTAATTAAAAAAATATTTTCAAATAATATTTTTAAAATTATATTCTTTTTATTAAGATGTATAATTGGAAAATTTTTTAACAAGTTACCATTCACAGAGACTGTTTACCGTTCACATCATGTTTATTAAACGGATTTTATGCGTGCTGGATAAACTGAAACATATATTTTTCTTTATATTCCAGATTCTTAATAAATACAATGTTAATTAAATTGATGCTGATAAAACAGGGGATATTGATAGTGTACTTAGATTTCGATGTCATTGATGCAAATTATATATCATGTCATGTTTTCATTAGCAGAAAGTGTTTATTTGCTCATACAAATAAACACACGAGACGGACCGCTGTCTCTGGACATTTTACTAACTCTCCGCTAACATTCGCTCTCATATATTTTCATGGTGTCGATGAGTCGATCGTAAGATTCCGGACCATGTAATACACTCACTGTTGCATTTGCAAAGTGATTCCTGTCCGTTATCGATTAATCGGTTTGCTCAAACGATCGTTCAGTTCGCACACGTTCGAATAGGTTTTTGATGCCTGTCAAACGTACGTGCCTGACGCCGTGAGCGCCTCGCCTTCGTAGCTCGTCACAAAGCTGCTGTTTACGAGTAATTACACGTTTACTGGCGCTCTCGATAAATTACCTCGTCTCGGTAGCCAGTAACTTTACGACAGGTGAAAAGCGATTAATGGCCGTATTACGTTGCAACTTATAAATGCAAGTTGTGATCGTCCATTTTCAGCCAACTTTCCGTCGAAAGACCCCTCTCTATCCTCTCTCTTTCTCACCCCTCTCTTAATCTTTCCTACAACGAGACATCAGGAACACGAAAAGCTTTTCCCGCATCACTCCCTTTCGTTTTCTTTCGCTCTCGTTCCCATAATCTTCCTGTCTCTCTCCCTCTCGCTCTGCCTTTCTTTTCTCTCTCCAGCTTCCGTTACTTCCGAATAAAAAGCGATATTCTGGCGGCGCCGGCAGTAAAGAAAGTAATCGCTTATGGACTTTCTCGCGGCCTCACTCTGTCTCGTGAGGTGTTGCGGCCTAATTGAGTCTGTTTGTAATCCTGCTTATGGATCTTTATGAAAGGGAAGGTTTACAGGCGCAGCATAAACCCCACCATCCATCAACCGAGAGCGGCAGCTAAAGACCTCATCAGTTCCGGTGCCAGCAAACACCGTGTCCTCGGTGATAAGCTTTACACCGAAGATAGAAGAAGAGAAGGCGGACGTTGAAGACGCGCCAAGCAAAAATTCGCATAGTTCTTCCGGCATCTCTCCCCGCCACCGCGACAGAGATCTTATCCCTTGCAATGTGTCGTCAGATTTATCCAAGCATCAAGAACGCGCGCGGCGAGGATATTACATCTATAGAGAGTGTAACGTGTTTAGGAGAAAATAGGATAAATAATAAACATGTATTAAATATATACACGAAGTCCCTCTTTTTTTTTCCGGCGCGGCCGCCGACGCTTCATTATCGAGTTATGCGCGATATTTTTGCGTCGCTTATCGTCATCTATACTGTGACGGGAAGACTTTGAAGAGACCTGTCCTTTATTTTCTGTGACTTACCAAGCTCGTTAGGAATCAAGGAGGATTAATGTTCGCGTGTCGCGCAATGAAGCTTGGTTAGTCGTGGAGAGAGACTGATGCGTCTGAAAGTTCCGGTTTGGAAGCTAGTGTCGCGAGCATTCGCGTGTGTACAAGCTCGAATAATGAGCCCGAGTCGCTCGCGAAAGAAACGCGGCAAGTTGCGAAAGCGGCTTAATAAAATTTCCCACCGGCAGCGCGTCTAAAGCGTGTCACCCTTACGCAAGAACAAGGCCGCGCGACAAGGCCCTGTTCCCAAGGGGGAAGGATGGGAAGACTTAATTTCCAGCCTTGTCTATCAATTCCATCTGCGGCGTGTTTTCTAGACTAATATCTACTTCCTATACACGCGCGACGTCGCGCCTCACTCTCGCGCATTGTCATCGCGAAACTTTATGCCGGCGCGCACACTAAATAAATTCCCCTTCATCTTCCCGGTGACACGCACGCGATGAATGCGAGATGGTACAAGGATTTACGTAAGGCTCGCGCGGCCCGAGTGTACGTGCACGTAGCGTAGTAGCGAGCGTGTTGGAGTATAATGAACCCTCCGCGCGCGCGATAATCCCGATGAAATCCTACTTCTCTCTTCGAGTGCGTTTCCCTGGGAGTGAGAAGAGAGAGAGAGAGAGAGAGAGAGAGAGAGAGAAAGTCCTACCTTCTCGTGAAAGGAATCTCCGAGGATAATCTGAGCCCTGTGGTACATTCTTATTCCGTTCCCGCATCAAGCTTCAATGGCATCGATTTATCACGTGCTTCGTAGACGCACTTCTTGCCCCGCGCGCGTTCATAGATAGAGAGAAAGCACGAATGTGCACGCGAACACACTTATATATACGTATCTCCCCCTTCTCTCTCTCTCTCTCTCTCTCTCTCTCTCTCTCTCTCTCTCTTTCTTTCTCTTTTTCTGCATGCGATGCATAACGCCTGAAGACACGACTCTCAAAAATCTCTGAGAGGTGCGCGCTTACAACACGTATAAATACCAGGCGCAGCATCCGCACGACCGCTTTTGCTTTATAGGCGGAGTAATGACAAATCAATTTCTCGACGAACATTTCCTATAGCCGATCGACGGCAGGTTCTTCACCGGGAGAACTCGCAATAGCGATGCCGCGATGCGGCAGCTCATCGGCGGCAGCCAATATTACCTGTATCGCGGCGCGTCGCTTCGAGGTCCGTTTCGAGATCGCCCACGTCCTCGCCCTGGTATCGAAACAAATTATGCCCGCGTATATATACCGCTCATGTACGTTCCCAGAAAAGACAGGCTGATGCATGGTGCACGGTGTACGCGGCTAACCTCTTTATTCTTTTCGTACCTTTGCGGAAGAGAGCAACCGCTCGGCAACCGCTCTCTAGTGCGCGCCGTGAGCTGAGGATAGATATTAGAAATTCAAACTCGCATCCGCTAGGCCGCGTACTGTTACAGCGTGTTCTGTCAGATCTTTATTACAATCCATGCGCTGTTACGCATGCGGTTGCGCTACAAGCTTCCGTTTTTCCTTAATAATCTATTTTCGAGAACTGAGATAAAAAGTATGGAATACAAACAGATGTAGTTAAAAAAGATAAATATATATTTATTGTTTTTATATATTTTTTTTACATATTTTATATATATATATATATATATATATATTTATCTTGTTATATATTTTTTATAACAGAAGGAAGCTTCTCTAAAAATAGTCTTTATCTTTTTTCACTACATATTTCTTTTCATACAAAAATTAGTCAGCGTGATCAAATAAAATAACAACAGTAAAATATAACAACAATAAATTTACGTACTTGATGGCTGGATGAAAATTGCCTCTTTCTGTCTCTTTCTTCTGGAAATAAAGTGCTCTTTATAAGAGTCTATAGATTATCTGAGTAGCAGAGAGGGTTAATCGTTCAATTATCGGAGATGTCGCGATCATTAAGTAACATATTTGCACCTGAGACTTTAATAAAGCTGCGAACGTGTTTCCGAGTTATGTAAGTGCCTCGCGGATACGTCGCGCGGAGCAGTACAAGCTGCTAACTTGTAACGGCCTTTATGCCGTTGGTAACAGCGTTGGAATAATTTTCGTCGACGCCGCGACCATTCACGGATACGAATAGCTCATGCCCATATTCAATGTAAATTTCATATTTTCGTTCCCGTCTCACGCGCTCCACGGGTTTTTTTTTTTTTTTTTTTTTTTTCCTTTTCTCCGATCGTGCGATTTACCCGATACGGTATTACCGAGTCATCGCCGTCGGCGATGAAGAATCCGATATTAAGCACTATGTCAAAATTCCAACATTTCTTATTGCGATAACAATCTAATTGCGAACGTGTGTCTTAGCGAAGGGGAAGAGTATGAGTTTGTTAAAGTTGCACGATTATTACAATATTAGCTCACATTCTGCTCATTACTGCGCGGTTTCATGCAGCGCAAGTCAATGTACTTTGAAGTACGTAGATGTAAATCTATATCTTTATGCGTCCACATTCTTCTCAAGGATGCGCTACGCTTAATTAATATCATGATTAAGACAATAATGAATCCGTTGATAACGTGCCTATGTGAAGCATGTTTAATGAGAAATAAATTCTCAATTTCATTTAGAAACGAATTTTACTTTCTATTTGGCATATAAATATTATCAAAATTCTACATAATTTATCGAAAGTTCTTTGTATTGTATATAATATAGTGAACATTTGTATACAAGAAATATTTAGTAAAAGATTTATCGCTTCCAAGGAAATATCTAATAAATTATTAAAAATCTTTTTGATTTACTTCCCGCGGCGAGTCACGGCACTTGTGTTTCATTGAAACATATCAATCATAATATATGTTTGAATTCTTGTACTATATGAATATATATATATATATGTGTATGTGTGTGTGTGTAATGTAAATTTGATTGGCAAGTTTTGCAATAAACCGAGTCGAGTTCTCGTCAACAAAATCGCTATTTTACGGTATATTCACCATGCATAACGCATATTAAGCATGCAGTCAATTGAAAAAAAGCTGATAGTCTAGTAGCCGGAAGGCTCGTGCCCTTTTGACCATTAGTCATGGGTGTCGAATACGATATATACGATATATACGAGCTCTTAAAGGCAGCGATTGGTTTTCGTGGACGAAAGCGGTAGCGAGGTTGACGTAAGAGGCCAAGAAGAGGCATAACGGCACGCGTCGAGTCACGGTTACACTATTGACCCCCATTCGGGTTACCGAATTGTCACACGGACAATTTATTATTCGATCGTGGGGTGCCTCGCACCGGCCGGCGACGCATACCAACTAGAAGGAGAGAAAGAGAGGAGGAATGCGCCGCGACCGTAAAGGCCGCCGCGTTCGTCCTGAAATGATGCGGAACAGTTATCCGCAGCCGTGTCTAGGATGGACATTTGGCTGCACGTCTACCTGCGTTCCATTGCAATCGCATCGGAAAAAATATAAAAGGCTTAACAGCTCCGCGGCTATAAGTGCGAATAAACATGAACGCATAGTGCTCTCTACATTTCTGGATGGGGTAAAAATTTCCGTCGCAAAAACGTGCGACCGCACCCCGCATCGTCTGTGAGATAGTAACAGGAAACGATGAGGAATGCAGAAAAAAAAAAAAAAAAATACGTGTGCAAATTTATGCATAATGTAAATTCACATGTGTGCTATATATTTCATTCTTTTTCAGTAGGTATTTTGCGCTTCTACATATCATACGCAAATATGTTTGCGATTATGCATATATAATATTGCGATATTTATATAGAAATATATTTTTTTTTTATCTAAGTACACATATATAAAAACACAGCGTATACATATATTTGTTCTATGCAATTATTATTCGCTTCCTGCATATTCGTTCGATGACAGATACTCGGTCAAAGACATATATGGTATATATCGAATGCAAATGTCATCCTAGCTTTTCCCTCCTTCTGGTATATCTCTTTCTAACATTTCTTCGATCTTCGGAAACAGTTTGCACCTCGTTGCGGTCCGTATTGCAAAACAGACGTTCTCTCGATCAAAAGAATCCGCCATGTATTGTGCTTTCTATCTTGTATAGCAAACCAAGTAGAACTGTAAACAAGAACATACTGTTCCTTAGACAGGGTACGGAGGTGCAGTTTCAATTGTCTGTCTTCGAATTTAAATCTTTCTTCGGTTCGCTTTTCATGCGATCGTCCTGAATGAAACATTTCGCAAGTAAATCGCGCCTAAAAGTCACCGAATCAATTCGGAACGGAAAATAATAATGCGAGATTCGGCCAAAAATACAATACTTCTTGTTCGCACACGCGTTGTGACATTTCATTTGCGAAATCATCAAACATATGTGTTTCACGCAGTCAATATTTTCGCACGGTATAGCGTTATTTTAATGGAATCGTTTAAAAGTTATAATCCATCCAAAGTATATCGAATTAAATGGGATTGAAAACTTTCCATATGCATTTAAACTTAGTTGGATAAGATACGTGTACACAGGCGTAGCATCTGAGGAAAAAAGCGGCAAAGGTAACAGTGCCCGATAACTAAATGCGAACATCTGTATAGAGTGTGAATACAGACGGGACTTAAACGGTACTACTGGCGGCAAGAAAATATTTCTTATTCATTCGATATGATATTCAATATCAAAATTTACCGTTTTACAAATTTCTTTTCCGATTACTATAACAGTTGCATCATTTTGCTATTGTAATTAATTAATTTTTTTCTCGAATTACTTAAATAATTAGATAATCAAAAACAGATTTGAGCGAGAAAAATTTTGTTTTCGCGTATGAATAAAAGAATGAAGCATAAGTATTATATTTATTAGTGAAGCACTTTGCAACTTTTCGTTACGGTTGGCGCTACCTATTGTACCTAATTACTTAATTAAAAGTGCGTATTTTTCAATTCCTTAAGAGTCGTCGAAATTTCGGAATGTACAAATTATTACTTGCTTTCATAAACTATTCCGTAAACAATACATCATTATATAATATTTGAAAGGTCTAATTAAGGCATAAGATATAGTCGTTTTACGCAATCCAATTAGTATCCAATGCGCGATAAGATTTCCCGGTTTATATCTGAGCGCATTACTAACTTGGGAATACTTGCAGAGGAGTCAGCTCACACTTCGCTCGTAAAGAATCCCATCATTAGGGGAGGCGGTACACATGCGGGCAAAAGTATGCGTAACTGCTGACATAGTCGAGCATTGACCGACCCAAAGTTATTTTTTTTCGTCGCGAAATGCGAAACTTATAGGGACAGAGATAGTCCCCATGCTCCCATTTCATGAATGTAAAGTTACCGGGAGAACAGCTTGCAACTCGACCATTAAAAAACTGGATCGAGTCCACTTTCATCTCTAGCGTGGTAGGATGTGTAATTTGTTTCGCTGTTTGATTTGTTGTATAATTCGCACGTATACATTGGAGAATCAAGAGACGAGGAACAAGCACGAGCGCGCGGAGATAATTGCGTCTATTAACATCCGATACTTCCCATTTGCAGTCTATAACTTATTTAATCGATGACGTGGCGTATATAACATCTAATGCAGAAGAGCGAAAATTATACAAGTGGAAAGCGTCTCTTTGCTATAAAGTATAACCATATATTGATATTGCTGATATATGCGATAGCGTGATCGGCACTTTGTAAAATAAAAGAAGACCAAAGTATATATATATATATATATATAAAAGTTACACGAGTTATACTGTTCATTAGTTTTAAATATGTTATCTCCAACATATTATCATTTTAATCAAACAGATAAATTTATGCATTGTGTGTCATTGATATTTATGTTATTAGGATTATATATGTGCTGTGTCATATTTATAACTATTAATTTCTTTGCTTAATTTTAAGCGATAGTTTACTGCGAGGGTGTCTGTAAAAATGCGAAAGCAGAATTTCTATTTAATTGCGACGAGACATCGCGATATCAGTCCGCATTCTTCCATATCATCAAAAATATAAGCGAACATATATGTAGGATAGGCAGTATAGTATATGCGCGTACGCATATAAATAAGATTGTCGGAAACACGAGAATCGGTAGCGAAAGGAAAAGCGAAAGAAACTCCACACGAACTCGTTCAATTGCCGTTCTCATACTCTTGCTTAGGAAGAAGCGCGTTCTGCTTCCCGCAGCGCGCGATCAGTTTCGTCGTGTGACTTCTGGTCGACCGAGCGACCAAGTACGAGGGGAGGACGAGAATACGGAAAGAAGGGCCCGCCACACGAGTGAATTTGCATTAAGATCGGCGTACATACACAGGACTTCCTTGTCCTGCTGACGGTGAGGTAATTTTTCGCGTTGCCACATTTTTCCCCGCGGGCGATCATGTCTTGATTCGCGCGATTTCCGCGCGAGAACCGCCTCGCGACAACGATGTCCGGTCATCAATTATGCGTGGAGAAGGTGAAAGGCACCGAAAGCATCTGCGATGGAATTCCAATTGGAATTGGCAGGTCTGCTGAAGTATAGACGTTTCAATGTGACGAATTAAGTTTCTCTCAAGTTTCGATCTGTATTATAAACGAATCACATGTTTCTCTCTTTAGCGGTAAAATACGGCTGAAGAGAAAATTTCATTTTTAAATATTCTACGAATCCCGTTACGGGCGATGTCGACTACGCTTTCGATTACGTAATGTTCTATAGGTGACTGACATCTGTTATTCCGTTATTGCATATATGATATTGGCCGATTTGTCGTAATAGGAGAATAATTTTGCTAGAATATATATGTTTAAGATATATGTAAAGATATACAGCTTATTTTATATAGAATTTACATGCTCTATTTGATATTTGATATTTGATATTTCACACACAATTATTTGTTTCTTTACCTTTTTTTTTTTTGTAATAAATATTGCATAAATCAACCAACATAAAATGCTTAAAATGTTTATGAGGCGTGTTTGATTAATTTTACGTACCGTGACACGAATAAATTTTAATACCATTTTTATTTATTCGTAAATAAGAATGTGGCATGGAAAGTTAGCGTACTTATGCAAGATGAAACATCGGTGCGGAAAAAGAATGCTTAACGCATGAGAAATTACTTACTGCTAAAAAATTATAGGTTCTCAGAAAATATTTTACTTTTTACTACACATATATATATATATATACACGTGCATGTAGTTGTATAAAAAATGACAAGTTTTATACATAAATTTATAGAAGGTATATATGGATGCGTGCATGACATAATTTATACTTCCCTAAGTACAGGTAGTTATTTAGCTATGTCGATATACATATGTACTGTAATCATTTCAGAGAAAACTCGACAGCACATACATTCATAAACTCCTTTTTATGGAGTATTTAAATAAAAATAACAAAAATTCTACCTTTTTTTTTATGAATATTTAGATTCAACTTTAATCATTATAACAGCGTGTGAAATAAAATATTATCACTCAAAAAATTCAATATTGTTACATAGATTTAATTGGAAGCGAAATTTTCAATTCATCATTTAACATGCAAAATATCTATATATACATACTAGTCACTATTTTCTAACTATTTAATATTTTTAATAAATAACCAGTGTACGAAACTCGCGTGTTCGATTCGATGAAATTCAGCGAGTCGCCTGTTGGTGACTAATTTACAGCCCCGTTGAAAGCATAAAAAAAGCCGCCTGAAATCTCCCAGGAACAGCGATTAACGCGCGTTTTGCGCGCGCTCCGCTTTTTTTCCATCGGAAAGTGAAACCATTCTGAAAAATCATCCCGACGTGTAAAAATATCCCGTCCATCGCGTTCGCCAATTTCATCGTGCCAGCAGCCACCGTTTGCGAGAGGCGGCTTTGAAAGTGCTCGCACGGTCTTTTACGAATCCTCAAGGGCGTTCGCCGTATCCTCTCGCGCGAGCATACGCGTGTACGTGTACGCGCCCGATAAGAGGATCATTCCGAGTAACGTCGTATGTATAACCGACAGGGTAATGTGGCATACGGACATGGTTGCGTTTCGCGCGAGAGCCCGCTGACGGAGCGAGATGGTAGAAAGGCGATGGTGATGCGCTGACGGCGAGTGGAGTGTGCGGAGGGAGGGGTGGCCACCGCTACTACCAACGACTAGTTATACGTATGAAATAATCTATTATCTGGATGGGGAGTTATCTGGTGCGGGCATTGAATCGCCAAGGCCGCGTGAAGGAGCGGCGGGAGAGCGTAAGAGACGAGCGAACGAGATACACGTAGCGTTGAATAAGGTGGAAGGGAGCGGCAAGGGGAAAGGGAAGGAAAAGGGGGAGGAGGAGAAGAGCAAGATAGAAATGGCGAGAGAGAGCGAGAGAGGGAGAAGGAGAGATAGACGAGAGTCACACAGCGGTCAACGAACCTCCCCCGACATCGAGCGCGGACTGCACGTACGTAAGTACCGACGTACTAGCTATGTTACCTGCGTACGTACGTAGATACGTAAGTACGTGGAGAGAGAGAGAGAGAGAGAGAGAGAGAAGCCCCTCTTCTCTGCCTACCGTTCATCCGTTGAGACGGTGTTGCTTTCGCGATGTGTTCCACCGGCAACGGCGACGGCAGCGGCGGTCTGTGGGCGCCCACCTTGTATATACGCGCCTCGAGTGAAGCGCCTGGCAGCCGAGAGCCCGAGAGTCTTTCCTCCTCTTCCGCCTTCGTCTCTCACCTCATCCACCTCCTCGGTCATCCGCTTCTTCCTGCCCTTCTCCTCCTGCTTCTCCGTGTCTTCCTAGTTCAGTTCCTCTTCCTCCTCGCCGCCCTTACGGAGTAAGGATGCCGCGCCGGCGAGAGTGCATTCGCACAAATAGACTCCATCTCTTACTAAATAACCGCTGCCTAGATTTTTACCTAGCTATCTTAGCTATAGGCTCCGACCCACCACTCCTATTTGCCTCAGCATCCTTCCGGCGTACCCGAAAGCCGTGTATCGTTTGCGAGCGCTGGAGACCTTCTCTGTCTTCTTATCGGCCATCGCCGATCTAATAATTAGGAAGAATATCAGCAATAGAAGCACGTAATTTCATATCAGATGCCTTCGATATAGAGCTCTGCGGCACTCGTCCTGTCTCCTCTCGCGAGGAGGTGTCGAGGATGTGCTATGGTCTCTCTCTCTCTCTCTCTCTCTCTCTCTCTCTCTCCTCGAATCCTACTGATGCCTGGCGTTTCCGCTGATTCAGTGTGTTTGATTCGCGCTACGAGGCAGGTCGTGGGTGCTTAATGCCTCGCCAAGTAGCGCCGGCGTCTCCCTAATGCACTGCCGTATTACTTGCTCTTAATTGGTTCCGCGTTCGTCGAATTACTTGGCTGCGCGCTGTTAGATTCCTCGACCGTACAATTGATTATTATCGTTACAGCGGATCATGCTTTGTTAACCGACGTATCGGACAAATAAAGGTAGAAGAATGTGTTGCGCTTTATTGCGCGGATTGTACAACTTTTATTGCGCCGGTAAAATATAACCGACGTGAGAATAGGGCCCGGGCTCTCTTAATGCGCTCTCTTTTACATCGCTCGCACTTAATTAACCGCTGAGCTCTCCTAAATTATGCCATTTCCCGGTATTAATAGGACGATTCGAGGTAGAAGTTCTCGACCAAGCTCATGACGACTCGTTTGAGGAAAACGCGCTTGAACTTAATCATTCTCGATTAATCTTGTAACATCTTTGCAAGATGCAATTAATTTATCTTACATAACTGAAAATATGCATTTTTTTTTTTCTTCAGCCTCTATGGTACTTTATCTATTAAGGTTATTTCTCTGCCGAGCATGCCGTCCGTTACAATGTATTCATTGACTCGTCCGAGACTTCTCTGATCAAGATTAATAAGCAAAGGAAGTAATATGGTCCTGAATCATTACTGCGCTAAGAAATATGAATTTTCAATAATATGCATATTAGATATCCAATTTTATATGCGACAATGACAGACTTGAGCTATTTCTATACTAAACTCATCAAGTTATAGCTCTTCTCCGTCAATTTATCATTAGACTTAAATTAATAGCAAAAAAGGTAATTTCCTCCAAGGTATATATGCGTTCTAACATGCTGTAAAAATATACACAGTTTAATAAATGTATAGTTTAATAAAAATATATCATTATCAGAATCACAAACGTGTCATTGAATAAAATGATAAATGCACCGTTATAATTATTCTTGTCTAATTAGTTTCAGGATTATATTGTTATTTATAACGATCGTAACTATTAGTGATTTTCCGTTATAACATATTGTAAAGATACTTTGTAATTCCGTGTTAAAAAATTAAAATTTTTTTCTCAAAGTGGTGTCTCTCTCTTTCATTATACGCACAATATTTCGCGCGATCATTATAGGTTCAATTGCCAATAGCAATCACAAAGATGTAAGAAAATTTCAAATACCTGTTTTCGACTGTTGGCCGGTTTTTACTGGGATATTAGTTTCTTTTTTTTTCTTTTTTTCTTTTTTTCAAGAAAGAATTTCTTTATCGAGAATTTGAAACGACAAGTCAGCTTTAATGCCATGTGGTTTCTTTTTATCTCCGAAACTAGTAATTCAACTCAACGGTATTTATTTCGGTACTATCAAGAGAGCGAGAGAAAAGTAGGATAGTTTTATAAAGAATAGAAACTGACGAAACTTTTGTATACAATGAAGAGAAGGAATGGGATCGTTTATATGTATCGGCAGAAAGATCAGAAATTCATTCTCATCATTTTTAATATAGAAGATGTACTAAAACAATTTTTTTTTTTTTTTTTTTTGCGTAACTGTATTGTTAGTGCCTTTGTACATGAACCCTACGGGGTTCGGTGACGTAAGCGCACGCAAGACTGGTCTCGGGCTCGACTTGCTCGCAGATCTCGGCAGGCGTGATCGCATTCGTGGAGAGAGAGAGAGAGAGAGAGAGCGTTCTCGGCTTTTGCTGCCCCGAGGCCGCGAAACGAGCCCCCGTATCTACAATTATAAATGTTTATGTCATTACGAAGATTAGAGAGCCGATTCATCGTGACACATTGAATATACGCGTAGTATTATATGCGCATAATTGCGGTAGCAGAGTAATATAGAACTTAATCTTGCGTAAATTCAGGACGTTATGAACTCTCCCCTCGCTTCCCCCCCCCCCTCGCTCCCCCTCCTCCTCCTCCTCCTCCCTCCCTCGTGCGTGCAGCGGTATAAATCGCGGCGGACTCTTCCGTCGCGGAGAATAATGCATTGTTGATTTAGGTTCAAACCCAATCCGATCCCCAGATTAGCCTGGAGCGTTACATGTAGATGTTACCAGCGGACACAAATAGGTTACATGGAAAACAGACTCGGAACATTTAATCTTCCGATAGTCGCTTCCTTTCTACGTCTCGCGATCACTCACATCGTATGCCGTTATTTGTCATTGAGCAATACAATCTAATGTGTCACGTAATGACGATATATATAAGTGATTGGAGTATGTAAAATACATATATATCTTGAAATATATATATATATATATATATATAGAAGCATCTGCGAAGATCTCTCATTTAAATTGAATTAATAATATCTACAGTTTAATAAGAAATATTCTCGTTGAAATCAACATGTGCGCACATGAATGTAAAAATGAAATAGTCTCGCTAGTAATTTAAACTTATCTGCCTACTCATTCTCAAGTCCTCTTTTTTTGCATTGCAAAACACAAGCAAAGGAGATATTGTGTGAAATTTTAGCATCAAAGGGCACAATCTCTATACACATACACACACACACACATTAAAATAAAATAAAATATTTCTTACAGTGTAGCATGAAGTATTTTTAGATATTTTATTTTCTTAAAGGCAAACACATATCTGAACTTTCGAATTCTCCAATTCACAATGATTCCCGAAAATTCCCGAAAATTCATCCCGCGTTCTTTCGACCGAAGTCACTACATCGCGAAGCTGGTCAAGTGCTCAAGTACTGGTTGGCGCGGGATACGGCAGGGGAAACTCGTTTCGCGAAAGTGATCGTACGGTAGCGCGCTCGAATTGAATTACGATCTGTCAATTATCGTATAACATCACATGGTCCGCCAACTTCTGTAAATAGCGCTTATGCGAATCTGTGATTAATCAAATCGCCGCACGCAAACGTGGTATTTCATTTTCGTCGTTACTCGCGTAATGTTGTTCTTGCTCTTAGAGAAATTCCATTTGACGCGTATTGCCAATAAATCTCACCGAGCGCGAGCGCGTAACCACGAGAATTGCGAATTTGACAAAGTTTGCGGGCAACCCACGTGTTTTCGCACGCGTGCGTGCGCAGGTGTAAGGGAAAAGAGGCAGAAAGAAGGCGCCACGCCCGTAGGAGATGGCCTTTTCCGTCTTTTCAACGATGCAATTTTGAAAATATAGGCTAGCCTAGGTAAAGACGAAGCTGAGAGTGGTTCAACACTTGGATCGCATTCAAATATTCTTCGATAAAAGTCTTCAGGTACCTTTGTGTTTTGCCGTGGTAACAGAAATTTTATCTTTTTCGTTTTATGCCTGCACACATCGGTTTCGACACGCAAAACATTTACATAAAGGTTGATAAACACGCGTGTGATTTCAGGGTCGATGTGTATATAAAACTTCCGAACATGGTAAAATCTCATTACATTTCACAAAGTTTTCAAATATGATGAAATAAAATAATAAAAAAAAAAAATTAACAATAAATATGTAAGAAATAATACCGATTTAACGATCATAAAGATCAAAATTAAAAGTGAATAATGTCACAGGAAATGATACAAGGTCGGACATTTGAGAGTTTTCACATCCTTGAAGTCACTAATTAGATTTTATGGCAACTTTCTTTTTTTTTATTGGACACATTTTAATGTTAAATAGAATCGTTTGATTTTTATTTTATTTAGTTTATAATACAAAATAACGTGAAGTTTACGAGTAAATTAAAAAAATTCGGAGTAACGTGATCAAAGCTAATTGCAGCAACGGACGTGGATGTTTTTTGAGCAGTTGAGGATCTAAAGGTGACTAATTTGATTAATGATTCTGTCACGCAATTTTCTGGTTAGGACGTTAGGAAGAAGCATAATCGATTTACATCTATTACGATAAAATGGTTATTATGTACCGTGAGCTAGTCATTCGGGACGAGTTTTGCCGGCAATCACTGTAAAGCTGCGGTATAACCTGCGCGCTTTTATCAATTCATCATTCCTCCTGTCGTTACTGTACGACAGCGCTAAAGTGGTTTACATTAACGTGTAATGTATACAGGCGCAACGTAAGAAAATACAATGATACAAAACATCGCAATGCGCGTGTCTGAATATTATGAATTATTAACATATCGTTTGTAATGCTATGTGCATTCTCTTTAACATCAAGCTATTAGAATCCGATAGGTCCATTAATATTCAATACGTACAACACGCTGCTTTCATACGTAGATTGATCAAGATTATGATCAATCTCGGCGGCATAACTCCGAATTCTTTCGCGCGGGTGAGGAATGCGCGTCGATACGGTTTCCCGCACGTTGTCTAGCGGTGCCAAGGTCAAAGTACTGTTCAAGCGATCCACGGACTTTCGCGATAAAAGTCGATCCGGAAGTGTAAAATTCCAGTCTACGTAGTTATGATCCCGAGTAACGTACCTTCCGTTTCCTCGCGCGCGCGCGCGCGCGCGCACCTATGGCCGAGGGATATAAATACATATTCAGAAGCCGCGTTTAACGGACTAACGGCATTTATACGTGTAGAAATGGAATAGCGCTAACACAAGCGGCGCTGGCCAGGGTTAATTGGACTTCGGCTTTGACCCTTCGACGTTTCGTGCTGATATTTCGCGTTGAGAATTATTCTTCCCCGCCGTCTATAATTATATGGCGAAAAGAATCGCTATTGCATCATATCCGCTGTGCCGTACCGTTGTTAGACGTAAAAAGGTCTAATTTCAACTTAAGGAGCTACCGAGTAACGGCAATGAAATTTTGTGTCGTAATATTTCTATTCGCGAGAGTCTATATAAAATATGATTGTATATAAAGCTCTTAAGTAAAAATATGTATATGACGTAACGCAAAAATGCAAAATAATATTGTATCAATTCTCTGTCATTTGAAGAAAAAAAAAAAAAAAAAAGTACGACGAGTAATGTCGTCCAAAAGCAGATATGAAATTTATTCAGATACATGGCTAAGTGCTGTTACTAGTTTAGCCTCAATTGCAGTTGCAGAATTTGCGCGCGCACGACTAGCAACACCAAGTTGCGGTGCAAAAACTTGGCGTGCCCGGTTCGCATTAAATCATGATGAGCATCGTATTTTCTCGTACTATCTAAATGTGCAAATACATGTCGGGTAACACATGTGCGTAGATATAAATCAGGTAGATATCAAGTTTATCACATTTGTTATGTAACGAATAAAAATTGAAGAATATTTTCTTTTCACTCTTGCGGGATGTCTTTTTTTTTATACTATTCTTATTTAAGTTATTCTTTATTTAATATCGAGTTTATAGGAATATCGAGGACACGCCGGGTTAGAGAAAGTAATTATATATTCAGTAAAAAAAATATTTTGTGAAATATATTACAAGACACCGCTATTCTAAATCGTCTTCGTTAATTGGCGTATAAATCATAATCAGCCGCACATGTGGAATTTATTTTAATCTCAGGAAAATAATCTCCAAAATGTTCCATAAATTAACAGCTCGTTCGATTACGAGTAGCTGCGCAGTTATAATAATCCTAGTCATCCGTATAATTCATATGGAAAATCTGAAAGAGTGACTTCAATGCAAACATTTTGATAAATTTCTTATACTAGTCTACCCTGGAGAAATTGTCCAACGCGCTTTCTACTGGTTCATGCACAATATCTCCGATTGTCGTGCACGGCTCGTGCACTTTTGCAATCGGTAGACGGTGCAATTTTGCAGTTTTTTTATCGAGCCGACCAAGGTCGTCCACTAGCAAATCAGAATCCTTGTCACGGATGCATGTAATTATGGTACGACGATAAGACGAGGGCATACCTTGCTTCGCGGAAACACACGCGCCAGCGCGAGCGTGTACTAACGAAGTGGCAGTGAAGAACGATGAGAACGCTATATAGCTGACGTGCTCGACTCGCGTGCAAGCATTCTACTATGTGTAAACAGTGCTTAGAGCAAGGCATATAAGTTTCTCATGTCCCGCCATGCGAGACGCTTTCCGCGAAGGTATCGGTAAATGTTTGCTAGGAAGGGGACGACTTTTGATTTGCTTAACTCGGCCGCGATGTGTTGTGTGTTTTCATATGTAAGTTTAACATGTTTCTTCGGGGACACATAGTAGCCGCCAAGTGCCATGCGCCTTAACTATTACGATACCACGAAGCCGGGCTTGTATAATACTTGTTTACACTAGTATAAATAGGATGCAATATTGTTATATAAATCGCAAGATCGCTGCGAATCTGGACAGCACTGGAAGAGAGTATGACATTGGTAAACAATATCTGCATAAAATGCAAGTAGGGAATGTGACCTCAACATCAATATTTATAATAGCAATGTGATAAATGACACTTTATGCAAAAAAAAAATTCCTAACATTTTTTAAATTAATAAATTAATATACGATATACGAAAATCGACGAATATGTCTAGTCAATTTGCTGTGTAGGAAAGATATAGTATAAGATTTTTTCGAGGATATACGATGTACACATGGTACATGATTATAAAAAATTGCATTGTACATCAAGTGCACTCGCAATAATATATTACTTCATTGTAAGATTTTACTACGCAACAAAAATTTGAATAGTCAATTGAATCATAAGGTTTCTTATTGATCTGTTAACCAACACAGTTACAAAAGCAGTAGCATCATTGTATAAGAAATCAAGAATCGATCTTTGTTAGATAATAATTTAAATATAATATTGTTGCATTTGTAGTTGACTTTACAATGGCATTTATTCATTGACTTTGAATGTGTTGTAATTAACTCGCATTATATAATCATTAATATGTATATATTATACATAATATAAATATATTCTTTCAGCGAATAAAAAGTGATGATGACAAAAATTTATTGTAATTCTATCCTTTTTTTATTATAAGAGATATTATGCGCGCGTTGTGCATTTTATAAATACTTTTTGCAACACTGTAAAACAAAAAAAATTAAATTTGCCAATAATAAATTTATAATTATTCTTCTCTCTTAGTTCTTCGTTTTACATTTACCATCATTAAATTAACTTTTTCGTACTCACGGACGAATTATCTTGTATCTCGGTGTCATTCGATTGACGCTTTCCCTTTTGTGAATCACTTGCAAAATGCACCGAAGCGCATGCATGAATTCAAGTGCGAACGCTTGAATGAAACAACTGCATCACTCGAGAACGGAGGCAGATAATTTTTTCCTCTCTCCTGTGCTTTCATTCTCTTTCATTCTTTCAAAATTCAAAATATTGATTAACTTATATTTACATTGCTATAAGAAATATTTTAAATATCTATTGATTTTTCTTATTAAATTAGGCATAATGGCTTTTTCTAAACTTTTAGGAAATCAAATAATAAAGCAGATAGAGTGAAAAATATTAATATTTAAAACCGATATATTTATATATACAATTTAGAAGTAGCTGAGATAATGAAGAAATTTGCAAGTTTTCTTTTTTGTTCAGATATTTTTATTTAGTTAATCGTTTCTGTACCGTAGAAAAGCTGAGAGCTACGAGATACTGAGAGATAAAGTGTCTAACCGGATCATGAGTTGCCACAGGCGACAGCGAGTGAGCTGGTGTTGATTTATGAGGAATACATGTACTAGCACTTATTTTTTGAGAATTATTTTCTTAAGGGATATTAAAGCGAGAAATATGTAACTTCCGATCACGAAGAATGTTTATTATATTAAACCCTGTCGTGTGAGAAGTCGCTTACAAATGCGACTTTATTCTATATCTCCCTATATCATATGTATGTTATATATGTGTAAATATTTTTAAATGCATTTATTATATCATCTTTTTACGTTGATGTGTTTTTATTTAAGTGCGACTGCAAAAATCTGGCATTATAAAATAATTTTTCCAACTAACACATATTTTCTGCATGAACTTCTTGCAAGAGATATTCATCATAATTACACAAGAATATGTATACTCTTCTTCTTCATTTAAACTCTTGGAAGTTTTTATACAGGAGCGAGCATAGAGCGTTTCTCGGTAATAACTATGTTAGGTGAAATTAACGAGCAGGAATAAAGATTAAGCGTGATATTAATAAATACATGATATTTAAGAGGAAGAGAGCAAGAACATCATCACTTAGGATAACCAATGAGGATAGCACTCGGCCCTTGAAAGCGTTTTCGGTGGCAGATCGTTTGTGCATACGTTTAAAAACGTTGCGAGAGTACAGCATTCATAAAACATAAGTTGCTCGTTGCCTTCAAAAAAAAAAACACTTTTCCCCCTTTTTCCCGCTCCTCTTTTTACCGACTTTAATTGAAGCCTCGTATAACTTGAAGGATCCTTCTGCTCTTGTTGTTGCTCTTTTTCTACGCTGGCCGCATTACTGTGCGCCTCGATGGAGCACCAGGACTCTATGAAAAAGTTTATGCTTTTATTGCGTAGAGAGATGCAGACCGAGTGTACGCACACCATACGCATCTCACCGATACTAGAATCCGGACGATGCATTTTCGTAAAAAAAGACGATATCCATGGATTCTGCAAACTGTATACTTTCTTAGGATGATTCTTGCTACGCAGATATAAAGTAAGGATCTTTGCGACAATAATAGATGTAATTATGTGCGTTTCTAATGCTTTAACTTAAAATTCATCGTTATCTGCATAAAATAATCTTCTGAAAAACGACTATATAAACGATATCTCAAATTCTCTTAACCGCAGATTCTTTGGCGAATTTGAAATCGAGTCTTTCTGAAAAAAAAAAAAAAAATCTTATTATACTTAAACCTCTTTTTTGTAACTTTTGCGAAAAATCTTAAAAGAAAATTTTTTTCTTCAACGAACGCTAAATTTTACAGTTTGACTGACGTTCAACATTTAACATCTGAAAGGATTGACATCTTTCGTTTGACATCTTTCGGAGTTTATACAACAGCAAAGAACTCTTGGAGACTATCGTAAGCCGCATTGCACGCAAATTGTTAGATCTTCTTTGCTTGCGTTTGACGCTTCTGAAGCATTCTATTGCTTCTTTTTTCATGTAGATATTTTCGATATTACATCGCATGATATTATTATTATACGATATGTTTGTGTGCTATGCGTTGAACGTTACATATATATGTATATATATATATATTGATAATCTTTTAAATAATATTTTAAGTTATAATTTTTTTATATAAAATTAAAAAAGAGATGAATAAAAAAAGAGATAGATAAAGAGATATAGATAAACATACAGAAAAAAAGAAAGAGGAATAGAATTATTATATATTCAATAATATTAAATATATTG
This sequence comes from Cataglyphis livida, assembly GCA_039654365.1. Classification (NCBI taxonomy): domain Eukaryota; kingdom Metazoa; phylum Arthropoda; class Insecta; order Hymenoptera; family Formicidae; genus Cataglyphis; species Cataglyphis livida. Next base: position 2,440,914 of record JBCEZV010000028.1, on the reverse strand, counting down.
TTGAATATTATTAATAAATTTTATTAAATATTAAATATTAAATATTATTAAATATTATTAATTTTATTTGTTATTTTATTTTATTAATACTATTAATATTATTTAATATTATTAAAATTAATAACCTTCTAAATTAACAATATTTAAATATTTTTTTAACTAAATGATCTTTTATTTAAAGTGTGGGGCAATGCTTTAAGAGTCGCTTCTCTCGATCCCTACGACCCTTACTTTTTGTAAAGAGAGATATATCTCAGAAAAGTTACGCTTGAATCACGAAGCTCGTTTCTACGTATAGATCTTTATTTGAGATACGTACAGATACTCAAGTATATATAAGTTCTATCTACAGGCTTATTTTTATATTGGTTTGTAGTGGCCCTGAAAAAGGCCGGTATAACGCTGGTGGACGTGCTATAGACGGCGTTCTCGCCACTGGAACGGCGGCTTTATCGTTGTGTATCGGTGTAATCTCCACTTGATTCGAAGTGCCGGAGACGTTTCTGGAGGAGTACAACTCCTATCGGACAGCAGCGAGTCGTCTGTCTGCGTGGCGGAATGACGTGGGCTCAGGTGGTGTGTCCTCTCAATCCGAGAGATCCGACTGCGTGGCATGTTCGGTGGTGATCTGCATGTGTTGCCTTCTCGGAAGTGGAAGTCTTGGCCTGGATCCCATGCTGCACTCTGTGGCTGGTCGTCTGCTTCTCGGTTTCCGTTCACTCCGCCTGTGATGGTGGTAAGGGAGAGAACCGTGGAGGGAGCTCCAGCCGTACGTCGACGAAATGTAAATCTCGAACAATCCTCACGTCCCACATCGAGAGCAAGGTTGCCAGGGCGACTAAAACAAACCGATGACAGATCCAAGAGCTGCAGTCTCCAATTCCGAAAGAAGAAACTAATATGTCGCCGAATCAAAAAATTTCCGGTTGCTCTATTGCTGCTCTTCCACAATATGGGCCCAAGTGATGCGGTTGGCGGTAAGGGACGTGGACGTTCTTCGTGTGATGTGTGTCATCCTGTAGGCAAGAAGTGAAAAAAATCTACGGATAGACTTGACTTCTATCCGCCGTCGCTACGCTCACAGTCTACTCTAGAAAGAAGTCCTCGCAGAAAAGTCGCGACTGATCTGATCGGTTGGCTCGCGACTTTATATCCCTCTTTTGATGGGGAGTGGCGCACATGGACACAGTACAATTGGACACGGTGCAAATGGACATGTTACAAATGGACACGACATTTTGCACACGGTTCTATTGGACACAGTAATTTTGGACACAGTAGCTTTTGGACACTTAAAAAAATGCATCGTTTACTTGGATACCGTTTATTTGGACACTGTTCGTTTAGACACAGAAAGACGCGCACCGTTCATTTGCTCACTGTTCGTTTGGACATCGTTCATTTGCCCACTGTTCGTTTGAACACCGTTTATTTGTCCACCGTTCATTAAGACACCATTCATTTGCCCACCGTTCGTTTGGACACCGTTTATTTGACACACACAATGTAGCATGTACTTTGTAAGTTGTTAAGTTATTCACCTTGCCTACCGGAGGTGCTGGAGGGGGGCCGAAAACCCTTGCATCCTACCGTGTGTGTGTGTGTGTGTGTGTGTGTGTGTATGTGTGCGTGCGTGCCTGCATATGAGCGATGTTCAAACGAACGGTGGGCAAATGAACGGTGTCCAAACGAACGGTGGACAAATAAACGGTGTCCAAACGAATGGTGGGCAAATAAACCGTGTCCAAAAGAACGGTGGGCAAATGAACTGTGTCCAAATGAACGGTGTCCAAGTGAACAATGTGCGTCTTTTTGTGTCCAAACGAACGATGATCAAATGAACAGTGTCCAAGTAAGCGGCATTCAAGTAAATGATGCGTATTTTTTTACGTGTCCAAAAGCTACTGTGTCAAAAATTAGTATGTCCAAATGCGCTGTGTCTAATTGAATCGTGTGCAAATCCTCGTGTCCATTTGAAACGTGTCTATTTGCACCGTGTCCAATTGTACTGTGTCCAAGTGAAGGCCACTCCTTTTGATGGATCCCACTTCCGAGTAGTGGCTTTGCCGAGTATCGACGCCGCGTTGTAACAAATCCGGGAGGCTGCTACGAGTTTGCATGTGTCAAGCGCGCAATCACCTGCCGTAAGCTTGCACGTACTAGGCTAATCGCTGTCTAGCTTCAGGGGCATCTTATGTTTTTTGCGCGGCTCTTGCTTTTGTGGTGGTAGTCCGCCAAAGGACCTCTTTGGTTGAGGAAAAGCCCTGCTTTTTTAGGATTCGTATGAAAATCTTACTGATAAAAATCAAATGCGTCCGTTTGTTGCATTTCCGTCTTTTGATGTTGTTGGCGTTGCTGTTGGTGTTATTGTTCCTACATCTGATTGTGGTGTTTCTTTCTTCAAGTTGTATGTAGGTTTCAGTCTGTCGATTGAGATGTTGACTGCTTCTTTGTTAATCTGAACTTTGTAGGTTCTTTCATTCCTTTGTAGGATTTCTTGGTATGGGCCATCGTACGGTTGCTGTAATACCCCTGTAAGCGCGTCGTGTCGCACGAAAACTATCGGTTTTGTCTCCTGGTTGTTGAAGGTAAAAGTTGCCTTTTCGTTTAAGATGTGGGCGTAGTTCTCCCATCGTAATTCGTAAGATTGTCGACCATGTCCTCGTTATTGTTATACGTTTTGTCGTTGTCTATTAGGAACTGACCGGGTAAACGTATTAGTTCCCCGTATTACATCAGCTCTGCTGAGGTAGTATTGAGATCTTCCTTCCAGATGACTCGCATTCCCATTAATACATTTTGGTAACATTTCGGTCCATTTTCGTCTTGTGACATTTAATGGCGGCTTTAAGTTGTCTATAAAATCTTTTCATCAAGCCGTTGTAAGCTGGGTGATACGCTGTTGTCCGAAGGTGAATTGAGTCTATCAACTATGCTAGTCGCTTGCACAAGTTTGCTTCAAATTGTCGTCCTTGATCAGTTGTTAATCTTGCAGGTGCCCCAAATCGTGCTATCTACTGTGTGACGAGTTGTTCTGCTATCGTTTTTGCTGTTAGGTTTGGAATAGGAATAACTTCGGGCCAGCTTCTCATGAAGCGGTCGACCTTCGTTAAGCAGTAACGACTTTTTTTCGACATTGGCAATGGTCCCACGATGTCTATGTGCAAATGCCGGAATCGCCTTGTTAGTGCCTGAAATGTTCCTGTTGATGCTGCGTTGTGTCTTGTAATCTTGGATTTTTGACATACTATACAAACGCGTGCCCAGTTTCGGCAATCTTATCTTATTTGTGGCCACACGTATCGTTGCGCGATGAGCTTTGCCATTGCTTTGATTCCCGAGTTCAAAACCATGCAGGGATTTAAAAACCTGCCGTCTATATAGTTGGGTTACGAATGGGCGTGCTATCGGCGTTTTTGCATCAAAGTACAGTTATGTGGTTGTTCCTAGTATTGATTCCTAGAATCTTCTCCAACTTCCGGTTTTGTTGAGCGACGATTGCAATTTTGTATGTTTCTCTTGTGATTTTGCAAGATCCTCGTATTATAGTCATTTGTATTTTTTCTATCTGGGATAGTATGTTGGCTACAATAACATTCTCCTTTCCTGGACAGATGCTGTATATCGGTCGTAAATTGGCTCATGTAATCGAGTTGACGTGTTTGACGGAGCAAACTGCGCAATAAATCTTACTCGAAGGCATAGATTCGCGATTTATGATCTGTGTATATCACGAATTCTCTTCCTTCTAGCATGTGTCGGAAGTGTCTGATGACTATATATACTGCTAGTAGTTCACAGTCGTATGGACTGTATTTTTTCTGTGCTGAGTTTAATTTTTTGTTCATAAATGCTAAAGGTTGCCATTCCTGCTCGACTCTTTGTTGTAGAGGGAAGAAAATATTCACTACAATCGATTTAGTACATATAACCAAATTCTGATACACGAACAAGATATTCCCAACATCTATCACAACACCATTCAGACTATATGAATTTCTATGCTTTTTGAACTACGTAACGCTGCACAAATGTTCCAGAGATTCATAAACAAAGTAACTGACTCGATTACTGCTATATAGACGATATTTTAGTAGCATCCTGCTCAGAATAAGAACACAGGAAGCACTTAAAACAACTATTCGAGCGACTAAATGCGGTATTATAAACCCAATATAATCTAGCGAAATGTGTATTCGGAATAAAAAATTAAAATTCTTCGGATACCTGATACCAAAAGGTATAGGAATTTATATAGTGCGAATGGTATCGCGATAGATGTTGGAAATATCTTGTTCGTGTATCAGAATTTGGTTGTATGTACTAAGTCGATTGTAGTGAATATTTTCTTCCCGTGAAGTGTTTGTGAAAAATCCTCAATGTGCGGTATTGGGTAACGATCAGGTAGTGCTAGTATTTAATCTTCTGTAGTCTCCACATCGTCTCCATGTACTGTTTCCTTTCGGCTCCGTGTGTAATGGTAATGACTATGGATTTTATGAGGAGCGAATTATCCCATCTTATTTTAAAAATTCAAATTCAGCCTTTCCTATTTTTAATTTGTCTGGTGCCAGTCTGCAAGGCCGGTATGTTTCTGGCTCTCCATTCGTTGTTTTTATGTAGTGCACGGTGTTGTATTTGACTACTGATTGTTCTTTGTTGGATTGTGTAATCCTTGTGTACTCTTGCAGAATACATAGGGCACTGTTATTCCTAATTATAGCCTTTGTGGATCCTATTTTGCCTTCTGTTCCTGGTGATGCAAATCCCGTTGCTCAGTCTAACATCTTTTTATTACGGATGTCCGTAGTAACAAAGGAAGTCTGATTCTGGATTGCGCTACGTTAGCAATTATAAAACGCTATGGAAACGCTCTACTTTTGTATTGATATCGTGGAAGATATATATGATTTAATACGAAGAAAAATGTTTGTTAAGGAAGTTAAATGTGCGATACTTATTGCGAGAAATGTTGATGTTGACGATCAATAAAAAAGTTGTTGAGTTATTAGATGTAAGTAGTAATATAGGACCGGTTCTAAGGTCTTCCAGATCTTCTGAGGGGGACTGTGGCGAGGGGTACCGCGCGGGAGGTATGATGTCATGCGGAGAGATCGCGGCGTGATTGTAGAGCGAGGGCTACGCGGGGAAGAGGGAGACCGCAGAGCGACCAATTGGCAAGGGGTCCGCGGGGTAGAGGAAGTCCGCAAGACGCAAGAGAGATAGCGCGAGGCGTATGCACGCGAGAAATAGCGATAATGATCTCATATATGTGGGAGAAGAATAGCGCGAAGCGTCCGCGTGGTCATAGGAGAAAGATAGCGCGCGAGTATGAGAAGGATAGCGCGAGGCATTAGCAATGAGTTGAAGAAGGATAGCGCTAATGATTTGCATGCACGTGGATGCGACGGTCGCAAGGCTGTGTGAGAAGGATAACACACGGAAAAGGAAGCGCAAAAATAATTAATAATTTAAAATAATTTAATAATTAATAATTTAATATTAATAATAATAACAACATTTATTCAATAAAAATATACGTGTAAAAATACATATAAAATGTGTGTTAAAAAATAAAAATTAAAAATATATAAAAATAAAAAAATAAAATTATGTAATAAAAATATGCTTTCCATCTATCTGAAACAGAAAAACCAAAATTTTATTAGCTAAATAATATTATAATCATTTATTATAAATTTAAAAAAGATACAATTATTTTAATTTTTGGAAATGGAGTACATGTTACACGGCAATATTTGATGAAATGGCATGCGACATTCTTTACAAAATGGTTCTAGAATCAAAGCACAATTCATAGTCTCGTGTTCTCGTACACATGTATATTGAAAAATAGACCCGTTATCCACAGGAAGCATAATGTGCAGTATCTTACACTGTCAGTTGTGTAAAAAAAATATATACAACACATTTTTGATATTTCATCCAAGCTATTTATTTCCGCTTAGTTTAATGCCTTGTGGATTCTATCATTTGAAATGTCACTTTGTTCGCTATCATAAACAAAATCCTCCAGTGGTGATTCTTCTACATCGGAATCCTCTTCGTTTTTTTCTTCTTTTTCAACAATATTCATATCAATATTTTCTTTCACTATAACTATGTCATTATTAGGGTTGCCACCATTTTTTAAAACAAATAACGTATGTAACTCTTTTAAGAACTAAAAAAAGTACATATTTTTTATATTATTTATTTTTTATATTATTTATACATATTTTTATTACTTTTAGCAATATCTAATAAGTGTTTGCCTTTTTTAAGGACTTTTATTGCATCTTTACAATCGATATTTAAATTTAAATATATTAGCAATTCATTTTTAATTAAATTTAGAAAAGCTTTTCCGTTTCACGCATTGAACGCATAGATCGCCTGAAAATCTATAAATTATAAATTTCCAGGCGCTTAATGCGTGAAATGGATGCATTCATAGTAATAAATTACGTGACACGGTGACATCTACCATAAAAATTATAATGAAAACTTAGTATTCGTAAACTAAAGTATTTTAGCGTACTTTATTACTTTTACAAAGTATAAAGTATGTTCGTCCAAAATAACGTACAATACTTTATTTTAAAATACGGATGGCAATCCTAATCCGGAGCGCCAGTGACACGCGAAACTTGAAAATACCGGATTCCACCCGTTTCCAAGAATTTTGATTTGTTTGTCTTCAGCAAAAGGTTTTTTTATTGCTAAATCGTGATCTGCTTTGTTGATCATCAAGGAAACAAGGCGAATTACGTGCCCATTTTCGTAATACGAATCCGCCACGCTTTAATATGGAGTTTAACTGATCGCGTGCTTGCCGAATTCGAGTCATATTGTCAGCTCCGAAAAGTAAGTCGTCGACATAAATATTATCGGGATAGGAATTGCTAGCGGAAATGTTGATCTTCATCGATGACTAATTGTTTCAACATCCGAAGGGCTAGAAACGGAGCACACATTCTACGTAACCGTTAATAGTTGATAATCAATGGAGCACACATTCTACGTAACCGTTAATAGTAGTAATCGAACGGAAGTTCCGAAAGCGATGATTTCCATAGGATTTATTGATAATTTATATCACGCGGATCAATACGAATCTGGCGATACATTTTCACATCTAATAAATAAACGTATTTATATATACGCCATTGTAAGATGACGGACATGAGATCGGTTTGTAATTTCGGCCCGGCATTTAAATGATCATTTAAAGATGTGCCGTTTGTCGCAACGCTCGATACGTAGAAAACAACGCGAAGACGCTACGTAGAGCTTCTTTCCCGTATCACTCCGTGACGCGGGAGATAAACATGTTGTTTGATTTGATTTTGAGCTTTCGGCGCAGGTTATATATGCCCAAGCCGTTGATAATCGAACATGAATTTGCGATATTCTTTTGTGACTTCTGATTTGTCGTGAAATTTGCTAAGAATTGATGTGTGGTGAATTTAACATTTTATTCACACGAAATCTTGAATTTCCAATATCAATTGCAGGATCCTTTTTAAGCGGTAGCCGTACGACGTACCGTCTGTCACAGTGGCGAGAATGAGTTGATCGAAAATGCTCTTTACATTGCTTCTCGTGCGGTGTGAGATGAGTTTGTCGTGGGGGTCCGTCAACCTCTCAAAAGCGACGAAGTTCCTCTTCGAGGGAAAGCCAACAATATGATGAGTCGAAACGCGAGTGCAGTTTCCGGATAGAATTGTAGGCGAAGAATCATCAGTCGTTGGTGACGTAATTGGTCCCGAAATTATCCATCCGAGGATAGAATTCTTGATTGAACGATGGATTGTCCGACGCTTGCGAACACCGTCGAGAATTACGTCATTAAAGAGATCTGTTCCGATTATGAGATTGATAGAATCGAGACTCGTCAGATCCGCGTCTGCTCGCGGCAAATCAGAGAGATAAGAGAATGATGAGAGATCCATGTTTTGTCTTGGAGTGTAAGAAGTTAACGACTTCATAATGAGCGCAGTGATCAAAAACAATGATCGTCGGAGCGTGAGAGTCGCGAGGCGATATGAAAATATGCGTCGCTTGTTGAAAAATCCCCGCGTGAATTTTGTTGACGGCGGAAATCCGCATGCAAATACGTTTGACGCGCAAGATTTGCACTAAATTTTCAGAAATGAATGTCATTTCAAAGCTTTGCTCGAATGACAGTGGTGCGACCAAACGGCCTGCGCACCGTGACCCAGGCCGTCGCTAATAAGACGGATGATTGCTTTCTTTTTGAAGCGATCAATGAATTTATTTTCGGAGTCGTTTTGGAAATTTGAGGTGCCGAGGAATTAAGCTGTGCATTTTTCGAAGCACTTGAGCTGGAATCCGAGTCAACGTGTAGCATCGAATGATGCTTCTTGTGGCAAACTCAACATGAATATTTGCTCTTGCATTCTTGTGCAGAATGCTTCAAACTCAAACAATTAAAACAATGTTTCTGTTGCTTCACGATATCTCGACGTTGATTCGCATTTTTGCTCACAAACATAGGACATACATTTATAAAATGTTGAGCTGGACATAATGAGCACTGAAATTATGTGCCAGCAGATTCGGTGGCGGCTTTAACTCGCGAGGGTTAAGGGTTTTACACCGTTTTTAGAGGCTGACGCAAGAGCGGATGCTTCTAAACGTGAGCGCGAGATTGAAGGAATCGGATTAAGTTTTCGTGAGACTGCGGAGCGTTTGTATCGCTGATTTTAACATTCCACGCTTTACGCGTCGCCGAGTCTAATTTTTGTACAATGAAGTAAACGATAATGTTGTCCCATAATTCTTCCGACGTTCGATTTAATTTTTTCAATGACGCTAACACGATGTTGACTTTATCGCATAGAATTTGCAATTCGGAAACAGACTCGCGCGTTATACGAGATAAATTAAGCAATGTCGAAAGATGACTGTTTATCGATTGCTGTTTGTTCTCATACCGCGAGGTCGTTCCACGCTATTTCAAAATTAGAGGCGGTTATCGAGATATTCGCGATACATTCCAGCGCGCGATCTTTAAGCACGATGATAAAAAATACATTCGCGCAAAATCAGTAACATCGGGATTTTTGATAATTAGCGTGGTAAATTTATCGCGAAATTGTTGCCATTCATCGTAATTACCATCGAACGGAGGTAATTTAATGGGGGAAAGATGCGATAACGAAACGTTTCCGTGGACAGCCTCGAAGATAAATATGAATTTGGACTCACAACCGATTCCAACTCCTCCAAGATCTCCGCCATGTAATCCAGAACATTTTGGTAGATGCGTAGATTGCGTCGAAATGATTTTCCTTGAAGTAGATGAAAGATAACGAGGTGGCTTCCGGGATTCTCTGCGATTCTTTTGTATGTCTGTTCGAGTATTGTCCAGAGCTTCTCGCGCTGTGAAATTCTGGAACATTTTCGCTGGTATTAGATTGTTCCTTCCAATCTTTTTGAAATTATCAAAATAGCGTTCGATCGAATGCTGAAGTTGCTGCTGATGTACAAATTGTTCAGACATGTTGCCACATAATATCACTCGCAAAATTATTCTCTACACGCACTTCTATCCGGCTTGAAGGATCAATATATTCGGGAATCGATGCGATCGTCCGAATCTTTTAGATATGAACGCTCAGAGATGAACGAGAAGCGGCGTGTAATGCGAATCCGCAGATTCGCTGGAGGATAAAGAATATGAAGTGAATACTGTCATGACGTGTAATTAATAATTATTTTATTTGTTAATAATAGAAGCGAGCGACGGCACGAGCTCCGCGAATCCGATCGGATATCTTGATAATATCCTTTTCTTGTCTGCCTTTCTCCATGATTCGGAAATCTTGAAGGATCTCTTGTTAGAAATTCTCGCGAGAGCGGAAATCTTGCACTGGATTTAAAAAGGGAAAAAAAATTTACGTTCAGATATATTGTCATATCAGTGGTCAAAGTGTCTCCTAGGTGTCATTTGAAAGTCAAATTATTGATAGATTATCACACAATATGCAGTGGGTGATATCGAGTGAAATGACCCAAACAAAAGTTGTAGGGATCATGAAGAATTATATTTTGATGAACTTGAATTTAACCTTGAGGTCGATTGGGTATTGGGGATTTGTTTGAGTCATTTCATTGGGTCACATATACATCAGAATAATCAAAATAATGTATATATTTATAAAATGTACTCGTTTTAATGCGACCTGGGTACGCCAAGCTTTTATACCTTGCTTTGATGTAAGTTTATTTTATGCGATGTAGATTTTATAAGAAATTTTCCTGCAATAATTATATCTCAAAGATATAGATGTGTATATATTGTGCATTTGGTTATTTACAAAATAACTCTATTTTAATTATACTACTACTTTAATTATAATGCGATTTATTAAATATAATTTTCCTTAATATTGAAAACAATAAACAAAAAATATTTTACAACATAAATTTTTATTTAGTTGACATAATTTTTCAATATCAATATTTTTGTAAGAAATTTAAATTTAAATAACTATTTTATACAATTTGATTAAATTGTTTTTATTTAAATAATAATAAAAAAAGTAAATTTTATAGGTTAAGTTTTTATTCTTTTGGCGCAATTTTTATTATTTTTATAGAAAATTTAAATAATTATTTTATACAAAAATATTTTTATTTAAATATAATATTTTTTAACATAGCGCGTGTACTTGGCGCCTTTTTCTTATCTTTTTTTTAAAAAGGTAATTTTTTTAGAGATATCATTTTTTTTTCATCAAAATACAACAGTTCTTCTTGCTTATAGATATCTACATCCTTCAAATTTTTTATCTACTCTTAATCTAAGAATAACGGATAATTACAAATTAGTGTACCAGAAATATACATTATTCACAATATATACTTCTAAATTTTTGATGATTAATTCTTGTTATTTATGTAGTTTTACTATTATTAATTATATAAAATATTAATTAAATAAAAAAATTAACTTAAATATAATAATAATGTAACTATATTTAATATAATGTTCTAAGAATAATATTCTTAATAATAACAATATTAATAACAATATTATAACTTTTAACTTTTTAACATTATTTAATTTAATTTACATTGCATGGCCAATGTTTTGCTATTTTATATTAATTAGTTAGTTGCATGGCCAAAACATTGGCCATATAGAATATAGAATTCATATAGAATAAAAGTTGCCTGAACCGAAAGCCGAATAACCAAACCAATATACAATAGCAAAACAATGGCCATTCTATAATTAAACAATATTAAAAAATTAAAAAGTTGTAATTTTTATTATATAGTTTATATTTTTTATAATATCGTATATTATTATCTTAGAATATTATATTATTATTATTTAAGATAATTTTTTTTATTCTTTAATTTAAGAATTTATAAAAAAGTACAAGTTATTCGTAATTTTCTTATTTAAATAAATATATAAATTTATGAAAAAGTACAAACTTTTCGTAATTTTTTTATTTAAATAAATATAAATTATTTGTAATTTTCTTATTTTACTTCTTTTCAAATTATTATGTTTTTCCTAACAATTTCTATTGGTTCTGCCATGTTTTTTCTAAACTTTATTTCGATCAATAAAAAGAAACACGCACTATGACCAAATTCAATTCAGACTTGCACAAATGTAGGCCTTTAGTGTAGATGCGGTTACCATGGTAATTTTTAAATCAATCAATCGCTAACTGCAGATATGCTAAAAAGAATTGCGTTACTAATATAACTCAGAACAATACTAGCGCAGTCTTTCGTCGAAAGCACTAAAAAGACTTGAAGTTTTATTTTACATTATATTATACAGGGTGGCCCCGAACATTCCAGCCAGACTTTGAGATCTTATAGAAAATTTAATTCTGAACAAAAAATTTCATATATGAATCGAAAAATGCTTCTTTAAGAAGTTATCGCTCAAAAATCTCTGATAAAAGAAAAGCAAAAGGTAAAAAGAAAATGAAATAAAAAGAAAATAAAACTTAAAAGGAAGAGCAAAAGATGAAAAGAAAATGAAAATAAAACTTAATAAATTTCTTGAAAAAATGATAAAAATAAAAAATAAAAATCTTTTCTTTTTATGAAAATAAAATTTTTTCTTTAATGAAAATAAAATTTTTTTAAACTAAAATAGCAGCACACATAATAGTAGAAAATGAATAAAGATGTGAAAAAATTAACTGTTCTCAAAATTGTAATTAACGTACCGTACATTACGTATGTGCATCTAACAATAAGTAACAAAAGCACTTTTTATACGTTTGAAACTGGTTATATCAAAATCTATAAAATGTACAACAATCATTTTGATCTCATTTGAAAGATAATTTAATTTCTTACAACTTTCGATACTTTTTGTTTAAAGACGTACATTTTCCATGATATTTAAAAAAATGTGTTAAATAATAATGATTTCATTCAGAGGTTTTTAAGCAATAACTTCTTAAGAAAGCATTTTTCGACCTATGTTTATAGGAAATTTTTTGTTCGTATTTTTTTTATCGTTGATGATGATGCTGTTTCTTAAACAAAATTTTCACATTTTGAACCTTTATCGTAGCTCTGATCGTAGATCATGTAGAGCAAAAATAAAGATATTTTCCTATAATTAAGATCTAGCTATTCATTAAGCCTATTAAAAATTCGATCGGTCCAGCCGTTATAGAGAATCGTAATTGTGAGCTACTTGTAACTGACTGACTCGCGTATAAATACACGGTATGCCTCGTGTTATAGCCCAAATAGCTATAACCGAACTATTATTAATATTAAATAGCTTAAAGAAATATTTCTTAACACGGGTTAGCGAGATATTGCGAAAGGCGTGTAATGTTACCAGCGCTGTATGAAACGCTGACGAAGCGAGCCACGCGCCTAAGCTAAGCGATTGCGAAAGGATCGAACCACCGGAAATGCAAGGAATTTCGATCGAACGATCTTAATTTGCATTTCGGCCTAACAATTCGAAACAAGCGACACAACCATATATGGTCATGTCGCTAAGGGATCCCCTTCAAAAAAATCAACCAAACAGAAGGCAATAAAAGACACCATCCTGAATACGCGGCGGGCGTCATTACTATCAATTATCAGGCAATAATTAACGTTAATCTTTATTCAATCTTAAACAGTTATTGTATAGTGAACAGTGAAAATATATGCTTTTGTATAAAATAATTAAGGAGAGGCTACATTTATTATAACAAACCAGTTGGACATCCTGACCATCCTTGAACTTCCTAGTTCTCAATCGGCTAACAATCCCAAAATTACCCGTGCCTTTCCAAAGGGCACAACAAAATTGATGGCAGAGGTGGGATATGCCGAAGGACAGCAGGAGCCAGATAATAAGGACCTGCAGAACACAAAAGTGATAAAAGTACGGACACGCCAGCTATCATTTAAGGCTGATAGGTTTCCTAAACGAAGGAAAATAACACAAGGACAAGAAGACGAGCATCGCCAGTACAGCCGTAGCAGAAACATGAGCCGCCAAGCACTGCGAACTACGACAACGACCGACATCGTGCATCAGACCGCCAGCCGTCGAACCGTCGAGCGACAGACTGCAGCGTAAGCAGCCTACTGACCCAGCGTACGATCAGGCGAACCGCCATATCATTGTGAGTCCGAAATATATTAATTATAATTGCATGAATGTCGGAAGGTTCTAACGTATCGAAGCGACCAATTGCGAACCGATCGTGGTTACATAGCGAACCGGCTCGACGAGCAATTAGTTTATGTTTATCGTCGCGAGACAATTTAGATAGCGCACGAAGAAATTTAGAAACACAATACTCGAGCGAAAGAGAATCCGAACTATCGGAAAATGTCGTCACCGAACGCGAATTTCCGTTTAATAGTTTCGAAGAAAGCCTATTTGAATAACACGACTGATCCCACTGACAATACTCAACGCGAGACTAGACGCACGCGACCGTACCGTAGCAGGACTCCGAGTAGAGTATCTTTACGACGCGAATTTTCGTTAACCTCATATGAAAGCGATCGATTTGATCCAGAAGAAATTTATAGTGCACAGGCAAATAATATGCCGAAGCAGGATTCCCGCAAGATCACACTCCCGCGAATATACCACAAGACGCAGTAGATGCCAAAATCGAAAATATGCGGCGATCCATCCGCCAGATGAGCCAAAATATAGTGGAGACGGATCATACACCTCTCGCATATCGCGAAGACAGACGGGAAATAAACGAATTGACCAACGACATTAGAGAGATAATGCGCGAAATGATACAGGATATGAGGCAGGAAATGAAGCAAGAGATCAGAAATATGCGCGCCAAAATTTGTGACATCCGAGATAGAGAACCGCGACAAGGTCGACAAAACGAGGATAGAACTCCGCCGAGAGATCGAAACGACACCGCGTTTGATTTCACGCTCGACATCAGCGAAGACGCGGATTTTTGTCATTAAAAGAAGCTCGCGGAATGATTCCAGAATTTGACGAATCGCATAAATTACAAGAATTTTTAAGTGCAATTACCTATGCAGTAGAACATATTGATCCTTTAGATGAAATAACTTTGCTAGGAGCTGTACTTTGCACAAAATTAAAAGATCGAGCAATGCTAGATTTCCAAACACGCAAAATTCAAAACTTTGCACAATTGAAAAACGAATTAGAAATTTGCTACGCAAGCAAAAAGAGTACGACTCACTTACAAATCGAGTTCAACACGCTAAACCAAAAACCAGGAGAGAGCACGCGAACGTATGGACTCAGAGCCGACACATTAGCTATGGAACTCTATGAGTCGATGATGGAAAAACGACATCACACGGTAGATAATAAACTGGCGATAATGGAAATAATTCAACAACAAGCATTAGAAAATTTTCAAATAGGATTAAATGATGACATCAAAACGATAGCCCGATCGCGAACATATGCAACACTGCAAGGAGCTATAGCAGCAGCCAGCGCGGAAGAGAAGGTCAGGGGACCATCCGCAACCAGCACGCGACATAGAACAAATTCCGCACCGATCTACAAAAACAAAAATAAAATAAACGTACAATGCAATAAGTGTGGCAAAAACGGGCATTATGATCAAGATTGCAGAACTAGCCAATACGCGAATCGATTTTCATTGTCAAAACTTGATTCATCTCGCGTAAATGCAGCAAATAAATTTTGCAATTATTGTAAAAAAAACCGGACATAGCCGTAACGAATGCTGGAGTCTAAACAAAAAACCGAAAGCAAAAATAAATGCAAAAATAAATGCAAAGCAAAAGATGACAATCATAAACAATGGCGCGAAGGAAAAATATCAAACAATTTCACGACGACAAAAAAGCATTGAAAGCACGAGTAGTAGCAACGACGAGCAGGATGAAGTGAGAAAGAAGTCACCGCGACCTGCGGCCGAGTATTACATTACACATATCAAAGATATGCCGAATTCGCAGAAAGAAACGGAATTATTATTAATAATACTATCTATGCGACAAGCGAAAAGGGAAAAAGTACAAATGTACGATTCAGGTTTGACAATCTCGTTAATAAAATTAAAGCAATTGAAGAACGACACCCTTATATACGAGGATAAAATCGCACTCACAGGCATAACTGGTCACAAAGTACATACAATTGAGAAAGTGTACGTGACAATTAGAATAAATAATCAAAAAGTAAAATATGCATTTTACGTGGTAAAAGACGATATTCCAATCGAATATAAAGGGATTTTAGGAATTGATTTTCTTCATCAACATTCCGTAACCTGTGACTATAAATACAACCAATCAAAAATAGGAAACGCCGTGCTAAACATCCATCCATTTAATAAAATAATTTTAAAGCCACGCAGTGAAACAATAATAAAGGCAAGAACGGATCAGAAGCGAATAGGGATTGTTCGCGCAGAAGAAAAAGCATATAGATCGGGATTGTATAGTAAACGCCGCGGACTACACATGTCCCGTTAGCGTCATTAATACTACAGACAGAGAAGTCGAGATGCAAACGCTTCTTATCGCACTCGAAGAAATAGAGAGCGACACGACGTCTGAAATGTATACGATATACACAAAAAATAATTTAAAACCTCGAAACGCACACATCTGACAATTGTTGCGCACCTAAATATCGAAGAAAAACAGGCACTCTTATGGATAAGATTTTTGTGATATATTTCACGTGGACGGAGAACCACTGACATGCATCGCGACGGTCAAACACGAGATAAACACGCGCGCCGTTACCTCGCCGGTGAACGTGAGACCGTATCGCCTTCCTGAGAAGCACAAGACGGAAGTAAACAAACAAGTGCAACAAATGCTAAAGGATCGAATTATACGAACCAGCACAAGTCAATAGAATGCACCATTATTAGTAGTACCGAAAAAGGCAGATGCGTCGGGAAAAGCTCCGAGTAGTAATAGACTTCCGAAAGCTGAACGACTTGACAATAGGCGATTCATTTCCACTGCCCAACATTATGAATGTATTGGACCAGCTAGGAAACGCTAAATATTTTACTACTCTAGATTTGGCATCAAGTTATCATCAGATACCAATGACCAAAAAAGATAAAAATAAAACTGCATTTTCAACACCCTACGGACATTATGAATTTAATAGAATGCCGTTTGGACTAAAAAATGCGCCAGCAACATTTCAACGTCTAATGAATTCAGTGCTAATAGGAATGCAAGGACTTAAATGTTTGGTTTATTTAGACGACATTGTGATTTACGGATCAAGCCTAGAAGACCACAACAAACGACTCAAGGAAGTATTGCAGAGACTCCGAGAAAATAATTTGAAATTACAACCATAAATGCAAATTCTTGCGCAAAGAAGTAATTTATTTAAGTCATATTATTTCAGAGAACGGAATATCTCCGGGCCCGTCAAAGCTAACAGCGATAAAGGAATTTCCAACGCCCAAAAAAGTAAAGGACGTACAATCATTCATAGGCTTAGCCGGATATTATAGGAAATTTATTGAAGACCTTTCCAAAATAGCAAAACCGTTGACAAAACTGACGAAGAAAACCGAAAAATTCGAATGGACAACGAAGCAACAAAATGCCTTTGAAATACTAAAGGAAAAATTAATGACGACACCAGTGTTAAGATTTCCAGACTTTAATCAAGAATTTACAGTGACCACCGATGCATCTGACTATGCAATCGGAGCAGTGTTGTCACAAAGAAAGGTGGGCGATGACAGGCCGATTGCTTACGCAAGCAGAGTATTATCTCGCTCGGAGCAAAACTACAATACGACAGAGAAAGAATTGTTAGCGATCGTATGGGCCGTAAAACATTTTAGGCGTATACGACACAAAATTCAAAATCGTGACCATAAACCATTAATATGGCTTTTTAATATCAATGATCCTGGATCAAGATTAATCCGAAAACAAATTAAAAGAATATGATTATGAAATCATACACAAGGCCGAGTGAACACGAACGCCGATGCACTGAGTCGCAATGTAATCCGAGATACGAACGAGGTAAAGGAGGAAGAGCGAGAAATCGCGATAGAAGAAGAGACACACTCCGACGAAGAAAAAACATACGGAGGAAGAAAAGAAACAGATATTATATGAATATCATGATGCACAGGAGGACATCAAGGAATCGAACGAACTATACGAAGAATTCGTCTAATTCATAATTGGCCAGGATTAACAAAAAATGTTTAGAGATATATAGTCAAATGCGAATATTGCCAAAAAAATAAATTATCGCGAAAAAATAAAGTACCATTAATTATTACGGATACAGCCACTAAACCGTTTGAAAAATGCGCCCTAGATATTGTAGGACCGTTAATCGTCACAACAAATAAATATTTATTAACCTTCCAAGATAATTTAATGAAATTTAGCAAAGCGATACCAATCCTTAACCAAGAAGCGAACACGATTAGTAAGGAATTTATTACAAAAATTGTATTAGAACTCGAAATTCAGGATAAAATCCTAACTGATCAAGGCACAAATTTTTTAAGCGAAATATTTAAAAATACGTGCAAATTATTGAAAATAAATAAATAAAATTCAAACAACCGCTTATCATCCGGAAAGTAATGGCGCGTTAGAAAGATCGCATCGAACATTATATAAACGAAGACCAGACAAACTGGGACGAATGAATACCATTCGCGATGTTCACATATAATACAACGCCACATACGGGATACACACCCTTTAAATTAGTTTACGGACACCAAGCGAAGTTACCTACGTCACTAACGAGACCGCCGAAACCAACGTATAATTACGACGATTACGCGCAAGAACTAAAGGAAAGGTTACGAGCCACGAACCAGTTCGCAAAAGAATATATAAAGGAAAAAAAAATAAAAGCCAAGAAACAGTATGACAAAAATACTAGGGAAATAAAATTTAAAATAGGCGACAAAGTATTAATGCACGACGAAACACTCCGACGTGGACGTTCTAAAAAACTCGAATCCCTATGGATACCGGACCATACACGATAATAGAGAAAAATTCAGATGTAAATTATACAATAAAAAAAGGGAGGAAGACAATTCGCATACACATTAATAAATTAAGACAATTTATTGAAAATTAAAAAAAAAAACTCACCCTATGGATTGTTAACACGAAACATATAGTCCAAGTAAAACGGACATCTATATTACGCAAACAGTATACAAACCACCGACTAACAGACGCAGAGGACTGATAGACGGAATAGGCTCAATAGCAAAATCGTTATTCGAAACAATAGACGCGAATGACGAAAAACATATTAAAACATAATTCAAGTACACGATTTTAGATAAGCATAATTTTTAAGAAACGATTATAAGAATATTATATACGAAAAATTGTATTAAAATAGAAAAATCATACTTTTTTAGCGAAAAACGTCGCTCCGAACCTCCGTTTTTCTTTTGTAACGGGGGAGGGATGTTATAGCCCTAATAACTATAACCGAATTATTATTAATATTAAATAGCTTAAAGAATTATTTCTTAACATGGGTTAGCGAGATATTGCGAAAGGCGTGTAATATTACCAGCGCTGTATGAAACGCTGACGAAGCGAGTCATGCGCCAAAGCTAAGCGATTGCGAAAGGATCGAACCACCGAAAATGCAAGGAATTTTGATCGAACGATCTTAACTTGCATTTCGACCTAACAATTCGAAACAAGCGACACAACCATATATGGTCATGTCGCTAAGAGATCCCCTTCAAAAAAATCAACCAAACAGAAAACAATAAAAGACACCACCCTGAATACGCGGCGGGCAGTCATTACTATCAATTTATATCAGGCAATAATTAACGTTAATCTTTATTCAATCTTAAACAGTTATTGTATAGTGAACAGTGAAAATATATGCTTTTGTATAAAATAACTAAGGGGAGGCTACATTTATTATAACAAACCAGCTGGACATCCTGACCATCCTTGAACTTTCTAGTTCTCAATCGGTTAACGATCCCAAAATTACCCATGCCTTTCCAAAGGGCACAACACTCGCTATACTTGGTGCGAGACACTACCGTGTCTTTTGATTTAAATAAGTATGTCACTCTTTTTTTCTTTTGGAAAAAATATAATTAATTGTTGTCATACAATATTTATAAATTACGAATTACAAATTCATTATTTTGTCTTTATACTAATAGCACGTGGGTAAAATAGAAACATCATTTTAATCATGCGTAACTGAAAAGATATTTCAATAAAATGACAGAATTGAATGATTCTAGATGATTGTAGATTACATAAGCAGATAAAAAAATAAAATTGTACTAAATATAATAATATATTAATAAATAATTGGCATAATAATCATTAATATAATTAAATAGCTCCAAAAGTCAGCGCGAGAAATAAAGCGCGTACATTACTATAGGTAATTATATTGAATTCATTACAATTTTCGTTTAGTAACGTACGTTTCGACTCTTTTTGGGTCTTCTTCAACGTGAAAAAAATTTTTTATTAAAATATATCTGATGATTAAGTATTGAAAGATAGATCGCAAATATTTTATCGAAAAATGACTATCACATGTTAAATATATATTTCTTCGCTATGAGATGGTACTGAGGTTATATTGTTCATGTGATGGTAAATTCTCCAGATGTTATAAAATCTCCTCCTCGATTGATTAGCCAAGAAATGAGAGAAATTATTTGAATTTATTGTTTTTTTATGAAACATGCTCTTCAGTTTTTGCTTAAAACTATTTAATTATATTAACGTTTTTTAAATAAAGAGTGTACTTCAATAATAATAAACATTTTACTTGAAATATTAAATAACAAATAATAATTAATATCAAATTTCAAATAAAATGACAATATATATGGTGTCCTAGACCATCCGTATACCCTTTTTCTTTCAAAAACTAAATATTTTAGGGAAAAAGTTTTGAACAAAAATTGTATGGTTTTGAGGAAAACATAAGATGGTGTCAGTAATTTGACCTTGAATGGCACCGTTAAGGTCAAGTCAAGGACACCTTTAATTTCTTAAACGGAATTTTTCCCTATTTTTTATTGCATACTCTTACAGTTTATGTCGAGAGCTTTTCAAAATACTATAATAAAGTATTTTTTCATTAAGAATTTTTTGAGTTATTTTGTATCTTAATCTGACATATTATAGTATAAAATATAAAATATCTGGAAAATTATTTAGTGTTCGATAATTGTATCGTAATACTTTTATGTACAGAGTAATAAGATGAATCAAATGGCGTACAGAAAATAATTATTTAAAAAAAAAATATGCAATATATTTTTTTATAACAATTATTTATTTTTTCTTTACATTATTTAATTCACTGAAAAAATATTTTATTATAGTGTTTTGAAAAGCCCTCGAAATAAGCTACAAGGATATACAATAAAAAATGGGGGTTCTCATTTAAGAAATTAAAGATATTCTTGATTTGACCTTAACGATGTGATAAAAGGTCAAACCAATGACATCATCTTATGTTACTCTCAAAACCATATAATTTTTGTTCAAAACGTTTTTCTTTAAAATGCTTAGTTTTTGAAATAAAAGGGGTATACGGGTGATCTAGGACCCTCTGTATAATGAGAATATATAAGAATGTATATCACAATAAAAAAATCTCACAAAGGTAAAAAAAAGTACGCCAAGTACATAAAAAATATTCCTTGTACACAACAAAAAGTTGAAAAGATATTTAGTTCTGAAAAATAACTAATAAAAAAATTTTTCTCTAAAAAAATAAAAAAAATAAATGAAATCAATAATTAACTGGCTAAGTATTTACAAGTAATTCAACATATTTTGACGTTTTTATATAAAATTTCATAAAATTTTGTATAAAATACAAATATTTAATATAATAATACTTTTATTATATAACATAACAATAATTTTCATATAACGTGAAATATTATATGACAAGTTTGGATCCATATACACTACTAAAAAAAATAGGGAACATTTTTCATATTTTAAAAATTGGATTATTTACAAACAAAATTGAAACTCAACTTCATTGTACACAAAATTAAAAAACCATTTTAAAGCTTGCAGTTTTAACTTTAATGCACTATCAGTAATTTTTAATATTTTTTTATCTTGTTTGTTTTGTACTTTAAAAAAGAACTCATTGTTTTGTACTTTAAAATTACATATTTTTGACACTCTGCAGCTCGGTAAAAAAACTCTTGAAAAATTCAACTTTAGTTCCATAAACTACAAGATTTTACCTACAAAATGTTTTTTTTTAATTTTTCTATAATTTTTTTTGACTGAGTTACACGAGTTTAAAATCTGTATTTTTTTAAAATGATAAAAATTTTTTAAAAATTACCAATAGCATTAAAGTCAAAATTTCAAGCTTTATTATATAAAAATGCTTTCTTATTTGTTTAATTATTGCTTAATTATTATCATCTACGATGATTTTTGGTGGAGTATCGACATTATTTCTACACAAATACAGTTTCAAAATCGTGTAACTTATTAAAAAAAAAAAAAAAAAATTTAAAAAGCATTTTGTAGGCAAAATAGAAGTGTTGTAGTTATGGAACATGAGATAAATTTTTTATAAGAAATTTTTTTATCGAATTGCAGAGTGTCAAAAATATGTAACATTAAGAAACTAAACAATGTATTCTTTTTTAAAGTACAGCACAAGGAAGGTAAAAAAATTTTTTAAAATCATCGATAGCGGGTTAAAAATAAAACTTCAAGTTTTAAAATGCTTTTTTAATTTTGTGTACGTTGATTTTTCGTCGAGTTTCAACGATTAGAAAAGAGCTGAATTTTTAGGATATAAAAAGTGTTCCTTATTTTTTTTTAGTAGTATATTTTAATGCAATCTAGGCACAATAGGTCAAATGTTTATACTTTGCTTCGGTATAAGTGTTTTATACAACTTAGAGTTCACGAAAAATTGTTTTTCAAATTATACATTTTATAAGACATACTTTGCAAAATAGAGAAATTCTAAACACAAAACAATATCGCCGCATAGTGATGTATGACTTTGTTCATATATTTTGCGGTATGTCAATGCGGCGTAGTGGAATATACATGTACACATACTTCCCCTCCCCTCTCACTTTCTCTCACTCCCTCCCTCTCTTTCTCTCTCTCTCTCTCTCTCTCTCTCTCTCTCTCTCTCTCTCTCTCTCCCTCCCTCTCTCTTCCTCTCTCTCTCTCTTTCTCTCTCTCTTTCTCTCTCTCATTTATCATATATAAAAGAGTGTACACAAAAGAATAATCAAATTTAAATAGTGTGAATGCCTCTTGAGGGACAAAATCGCTTTGCGTGTGTGCGGGCGAGCATACGTATGTGAGTCTGAAACTTATCCGGGAAAAAAATCTCACGTTTGCTATATATGTCTTTTTCAAACTGGTCGCAATAGAAAACTTGCATTATATTATAAAAGTATAGTTAGATTTTTGATTACGGCTCTAGTTCCTGAGATATTTTAATCGAAATTATTATAGACATAAAACTCTGGACAAGTTACTTGGTAGCGCCGCGGTCCTTGTACATAGACAAAACTCTTGATAAGCCAGACAGATTTCTTTTATAATTGGCGTTTTTTTTATGAACTTGGCGTCGCGACGCTCTCGCGTCACTTGATATAATTTTGGTGACAATATTGTAAAATAAGGATAAGAATGTTAGGATAAAAATAAGGAATTAAAAGAAATTAAATATATAATTAAAATATATATTCAAAAAAAACTTATTTTATTTCTATTTTATTATATGTGTGTTTCAATATATGGGTGTGCGTGAGCGTGTACGTATTCGTGAGTATGTCGTGTGTGTGTGCGTGTGTGTGCTTTGGTATATTATTTATTATTTATTATATATTTGGTATATTATTTAAATCTTTTTTTGTTAATAAATTTTTAATAAACAACGAGCGATAATTAAATTAAAAGAAAAAGTTATTCAGAATTATGTCCTTGATAACATATAGAGATCATTGAAATCAGAGGAATCGATGCTAATATGCAATATATAGGATTTTTATGTGTTAACGCTGTTACTGTCTTTATACTCCATTTCCTCGAAAACTATTATTCGTATGGTGAAAATGTATAGAACCTAAAATGTTTATCTCCGTGAAATATAAAACTTTTGTCTAAAACATTTATCATGATTTACCGTATTTATTGAGATAAACGTAAAAACTATAATATTATGGGTTTTTCATGGTTTTTATCATGAAAATCAAATAGTCGCCAATTTTCACTATAATATTCCTAGTCGGCGCGTCAAAATACGTAAGAAGATTGAATTTCAAAAAAATCGGAAGTGAAGACTTTTTGGAAGTGAGGAACTTTAGTCCAGTTGTTTTTCGAATCACTTATGTGTTCAACATTATTTATGGATATTTGGCACAATTTATAGTAATTACTAAATCCTAAATGTCAGTGAAAAGCAATAACTTGGCTCGCATTGAGTACTGAACATTGAGCAAAAAGTAGTGATATATAAGATATATAAAGAACTACAATTATCTTACTCTCCCTTTATCATATATGCTACCATAAAATTACAGAAATCATAAAGTAACTAAATAAAAAAAATCGCACCTATAAATATCTATTGCAATTATTCAAGCATTTGTATGCACTAAGCATATATTTTAACTTTATTTCCGATCGTGGCCTAGGTATCATTATCATAAGGAATCAAATACTTGTTCACAAATAATTAATGCATTATTGATTGTACTATTATTGATTGTATTATTCCGTTTTAACCTCCCGATTTTGTTCTCACAGTATTTTTCCGATGTGTAATGTCACGCTCTACAGTTATTCAGGACATTTTATGTAATGAGCATTAATGTTTTAATATGGCAATCATTCATCTAAAGTTTGAACGAATATTTTATATTCTCCGAATATTTGGAACTTTTACAAACACATGGCCGGCACGTCCGGATATTGAAAGAAATGAAATCCTTCTTCGCGATCTTTATTATTATTTTGCGATTTTTATATTAATGACAGTGTGGATACCAATGATAATAAAGACATACATATGTCGAAATGATATCGGAATATTAATGAAGAACTTGTCTCATATAGCAGCCTTAACCGAAGCTATTTTCAATTCAATTTTATGTAGAATTAAAAGAAAACAATTGCAGGTAAATGTATACATATATTATCTACATATGTACATACGCATGTGTGTGTGTGTGTGTGTGTGTGTGTGTGTGTGTGTGTGTCTGTACGTGCGTGCGTGTGTAAGCGTGTGTGCATCGGGCGTGTGTCGGGTGCGTACACCCGCGTGTGTGTGTATTCTTCACTCAAATATATTATTTATTTTAAAAAATATTATTAGATATTTAAACTAGATAATAATTATACTAAAACTGTATAAAAGGTAACACATCTCCGATTTTATTATCACTTAAATATATTGTAGAGGAGATTCTTTTGAGTAATTTTTTGCAAGAACTTTATACGGGATTGCTTTGGTTTAGAAGATATAACAAGTTAAAGTTTCATAATTTTAATGCTTTTTCTAATAAAATGAGGAAAAATTAAGTTTTTTTACGTTGTATTTATGTAGAGCAGATGTAGAAAAAGTGTTTACATTTACGGAAGGTACACATTCACACTTTATCCTCCTATTTCTGATTTAAACCTAAAATTTGGTTAAAATTTCTTCCCTCTATGGAGGGAGGGAGGGGCACCATTTCCGGGGGGAAGATATAATCTAATCCAAACTTATTTTTGATTTAAAATTAAAATTTATGTTTCTACACTTCAAAATATATAAAATATGTAAGTTTTAAAAAATTTCGTTCTTTGAAGATTTACCATAAAAATATACTTGAGTTGAATTAGATCATATTCTTTTTGGGAGGATACCGGGGGAGGGACTTCGCTCCTTCCCCGCCCGTACGTGAGTATAATAAACAATTTTTTTCAATGAAAAAATAACAAAATATACAATATATACTTGAATATTAAATCTCAATTTGTTATGTCTCCTAAATTAGTGGCATCCGTCACAAATTTCTTGCAGAGAATTACTCAGAAGAACCTCCCCTACATATTTTAGTGGCGATAAAATTGAAGGTCTGTTACTTTTAATATAGTTTTACTTTAATTATAAAAGATAAAGTTATCACAGAATTTATTAAACACATAGAAAATAATTTATGAAAAATCCAAAAAAAAGAAACATCCTGAAGTTTTATTAAATTAAAATCATTCGCTATTTATTATTCAAGCTCTTCTACATCACAATTATTTGAATAACAATATTGATAGAGATATTTTACAAGCACAAATAATTTTATTAAAAATAATAATGAGTTCTTTTTTATACATGCTGATAAGATTAACATCATGGTTGCATTTAATAAATTGGCTTACATTAATAAAATGGAAGAAATACTTAACAATAAAAACATATATGGGGTATTATTTATGAAATGAGTTATTCAAATTTTCAAAGTTTTCCCATCATGCTGAAATTTAAACCCAATTCTTTTAGACAATGATTTTACTTTTAATAGGACTACAATTTGTATAAATTACAGTTTTGAAAAGATCAATTAATAGGACTACAAGCTTGATAGAATTACAAGTCGCGAGCAACGGCAGTGTTACGTCCGGACTCTTTAAGAGCCAGCGGGAGGGCGTAACCTACTTAACTCCGCTAGACAAACGCTAGACAGCGA
>JBCEZV010000028.1:2353306-2387378 GCA_039654365.1 Cataglyphis livida | reverse complement strand
GGAGTCAGAATTGAAGTAATGATAACAGGCAAAGAAGATTTCAGTCGCGATTTATTAAAATCCGAAACTTGCAATATATATATATATAGATAGTGTAATCCATTTATGAGAATTTAATTAATAATTATAGCTATTAAACTGGCCTTTAAAAACGCGATGTAATACAATATATATATATAACAATTATATAATTAAATTTTATATATAGTTCTATATATATATTACGCTATTTTATATACTATTTTTTGTATATATTATTATCAATATTGATAAAATATTAAAACATCGATGCTTAATATTTTTATGTTCCGTTAATAATTATTTCAATGTTTCTCGCATCGTTTGCCCTTTTGTATAACAGAACGGATTGCGTTTTTGAACGGGAAATTTTAAATCGGGAGATCTCATCCCGATTTCATTATCAGTAAGTCGCCGCGATCTAATTATTGCCGACCGGCGTTATGCATCCACAATGAAGGATAATTATTTTAATTATCCCTTGCGCTCTTGACGACAAACGAGCTGCATCTTTACGGTGGTGCGGACAACGTCTCTTCCTTCCTCTTCGCCGCTTTTCTTTCGTTAAGTGGTATTTCCGCCACCCTTCCTCCCGACGTCTTCTCACTATCCTTACGCTTCGCATAATCCATCGCTCCGGGTTAAAATCTAAAATCCACAAGCGTTCTATCTCTTCCCTTTTCTCTTTATCTCTACGCTTCTCTCTCTCTCTCTTTCTCTCTCTCTTTTTCTCTTTCTCTCTCTCTCCTCTCGATCTCCATAGCCCTGTCCCCTTCCTCTGTCTCTCTCACTCATATATGTTTCGCTTTTCATATCCCTTCTAGTTTTTCTTCTCGTTTTTTCCTTCATGTATCCTCGCGTCGACAAAGTACGAGGTTTTACCGGCGTTTATACGTTAACTCTGTCATTTGCAAGAACGACAGACAAAAATGTTTCTCGCGGCGTACATTTCAAAGGCCCGTAGCGTCCGTCAATCTCTTGCCATCATGGATGCACGCAACGCTATTCACTTTCTCATGCTCTTACACGTCCTTCCTCTCACTCTTCTCCTCTTCTCGTTTCTCTTCCCTTCTTTTGTAAAAATATTGTTCTCTCTCGGGCGCACCATCTCGCTCTGTTCTCCTCGCGTTAGCTTTGCGGCTGGATGAAAAAAAATGAGTGGGCGGAATGAAATGGCAGGGGGAAGGGGAGGGGGAGAGTGCGAAGGGATGGCGAAGGGGTGGCGAAGAGAGCGGAAGCGCATCGTTCGCGAAAGCTTATTTCTCCACGCTCCTTCGGCAAGAACGGATAGATCTCCTTTATCACGCTCGCAATATACACCACGGAAGGTAGCTCTGCTACTCGCAAAGGTATCCCGGATACGAAGCACGCTGCTTTTAGAAATATCGTCTCCGCTAACCGACGACGACGATGCCGACGGCGTTGACGGCGGGCGGCGGCGACGGCGGTCGACGCGCTCGACGGGCGGTCGTCGCGACGCACTCGTGGGGCACACAACGCTTTTTCTTGCCTCATATTGTTGTTTCACCGCGATATAAGCTCGCTTGCCTGACGGCAACAAGCTTCGCGAGAGAGTAAACGCGCCAGTCAAACCGTGACGAAGCGATGTACTCCCTCTTTTATGTCTTGGCCGTGTTCCTACATTCCTCCCATTTAGCATGTTGCATCAAATGACACGATTCTGCTCCACGAGTGCAATTTGCAAGTTACTTTTATATTAGAAAAAAAAAATAAGATAAAATCCTTACAATTACAGGGATAGGATTATAGGATTTATGCTCCTATTAATTGCAAGCTCGCGATATACCATAAAATGTAAAGATCTTATCTGGGTACATATTTTTGCGAACGAATTTTTTAAAAGATATTTGAAAAAAGTATTGCCAGTAATAAAATCATGGAATATTTTTGGCTCACATATTTGGAAAGCTGGATAAACGATATGTTTAGTCTCGTTCAAGTTTGCCAAATAATGGCACCGAACTATCATATTGTGTCTTCTCTCGTTATAGTGATATTGATTAAATAATGATGTGATAGAATATCAGAGTGTCTTTCAATACACTGGGCCAACGTATCGATTACATGATGAGAAACTAACAACTGCCGGGTCAGTTTCTCAATAAAGAATTCATATGGGAGCAGATTTCACTAAAAATAACAGTCAGTAATGTCGTATGAATCATGATATGCATGACTGTGCAAATGTCATTCATTCAATTCGATTATTATTCATGCTGTGATTTTACTGAACGCGCTATATTATTCATAGAATTGTATAAGCAAACTGTTCTCTAGGGTCTTGATTTATTGTATTGTTTAATGTAGTTATCGAATTTTTATAAAGTACGACAAGGTGTTGTAAAGTTTTTATTACTGCTACAACAGTGAGATTGCCCGGAAATTGTCTCTCCAAGGAAAAATATTTAATTGATAAAAAATATCTCAATTGCAATATATTCTAAAATTTTTTTAATTGAAATTGACATCATAGCTACGAAAGTGTTGCCCGATATACCATCTACACTCTGAATCGTATAATTTAAACAGGCTCGTCACGCGTCTACTCTTTTTCTCTCGGGAATGCTTATAAAAATCGTAATCATAGTTTTATAGCGGATGTCTCCTGCGAGAGGCGCCATTCCGACCCTCCTCCGGTGACCTTTGACCTCGCGCAAAATATTCACCGGGTCCGTTTGTCGAAGGATTCCTTAACGGTATTGTCGGTAGTGACGGGGGAGCGGAAAAAGGGGTGTCGAGGGGAGGGGGGAGGAAGGGAAGGGGAGAGGAGGGGAGAGGAACACCATTTTCAACACGTTTGTCCTCGCATAGAAACACCCTTTTACGATTCTGCCGCCAAGCTCTGCGAATCACTCCTGGGAATTCAGGTTTTATAGACCTTTTGCTGCACGAGCGAAGCCGCTCGGACCAGAAAATTACGCGGCACTGTGTTCCGCCACGTTCAAATGGAATCTTTAACGAAACGAATTTAAGCAGCCGCAGATTTTCCTGTGTGATATATACGTATATGCTCAGCCGCGAATCATATTTATATTCGCCATTCGCTATATGATTTCCATTTTCCATTTTATTGTTTTGATGGTCTCTAGAAAAAAGAGGCGAGAAATTAAGTTGCACGAGATTCAGAATTCGTTATATATGTGCGACACATTCCCGAGCGTTTTTCTGTTTGTCCTTTACGCGGTACAAGGCACTTCCGTAAGGATAGCGAAATAATTGAAGGACTCTTACGCGCAGCTGCAGCGACTGCGCGCGAAATAATTCCAGGTTGCCGTAAGAAAATTAGATTCGCACCAAACAGAAGTTAGGAGACGAAAATGGAAAAAGCTGGCTCTGAAAGCTTTTGGATGTAACTGTTTAAAGCGTCCCCGTTTTATACACCGATTCGGGACACAAATCCGCTTGCATAAATCGGGCCATTGGCTTACAGTTTCTTCTCTCTTTCTCTCCCTTTTCTCATTTCCATCTGTTTTTACGCGCCAAGCATCACATGTCAGTTATACAATCTGTCATGCTAATCAACCTCATAACTTTGCATGCATTATATTTCTTTTACGGTATATATTTGTAATTGAATTGTTATAATTGTGACATACTTATCGTTATTGGTGAGTTTGAAATAAATATTCTTAATTATAAATATTTGTTTATTCTTCTGAATATATATTTTTATCTTGTTATATTTATTCATAATGGCTACACGATCGAAAAATATTATTCTATAATTCAAAAAATTTATATGTATAATAAGTTATTGAGAATGTGTTTTATATATATATAATATTTTGTGAATTTAAGATAAATATATTAGATAAAATGTGTAAATATTTTCTGATGGAGAAAAAAAGAGAAAGAGAAATTAAGGGAAATAATTCTGACTACAAAATATCACGGAAATTCTAATCACATACAGATATCGATTATTAAAACTTTTCAATTTGAGAATACGAATATGATTTTGTGTTTATGCAAATACATTTTCGTATACTATTTATGTAGTTTTATGATGTTGGTTCTTGCAACTAATTTAGCGGTTATAACTAATCCTGCAGAAATTACAATCTTTACATAATTCACTTGAAATTATTCCTGTCTAATTGTGAATCAAATCGCTTCATGTCGGTTTTGTTGTATACCAGCACATTTTAATTAACACATTTAATTTTTGTTCAATTTTTATCATCAGTATCTCTATAAATATATATAACACGATTACTATTTACTATGTTTGAAATTATTTTAACTTTTAAGCGATATCAAAACGATTTTATTTTATAATATAACTTTGTTCAGATTCAAGTTATTATGTCCGATATTGATAGGTAAATTCCTTTCAGTTTATCTCATCTGTTCGATATCGTCAGTATTAAGCACCATTTTTAATTTCCTCTCTCTTCAAAGTTTCCGAGGAACACGAATGTTTTTTTTATACACATAACATTGAGAAATTTAATTCTGTAACCTATCAATATTTTGATGAATAAAAGTGAATATTTATCAGAAATCTTGGAAGAATCTAATTTACTATCATTTATATGCACATAACGATTCGGTGTGCGATGTGCTTATTTGCACTTGATAAAATTCCTAACATAATTTGTAAACTTTCTTTCCATCTCGTGAAAAACTTTTACTAACGAAGAAGCTACTACGTTAAAAGATTAAAAGAGGGATAAGGTAAGACTTAGCAGCATCCACTAATCCACTGTTGGCATTTAAATGTACAGGGCAGCAGTAACTGCCGTATCTTGGCATCCGCACGGCACGTACCTGGCGTCTGTCGATCGTGCCAAGACAGTGACAGTTTGGGGCGACCATGTTTGACAGGAGGAGTGATCCCGGGACAGACGATTATTGTTTCACGCATGAAGATGATCTCATGCCGTACTCGAGCTTCTCGCAACCGTGAAAACGAAGCGACCGTGTGCGCGCACGTGTTCACGATTCACGTCAGCAATGCAGCGAGAAAATCACCCAGTGAACGCCCAGGAGGAGGATAATCAAAATCGTTGGTCGATTTGGCCGCTCGGGTTGTAAAGCCTTGTAAGGATGCCGTTTCGAGACTGTAAAGCGCAGACACTGCACTGAACAAATCCAGAGACGGTAGAGACTATTGTACATAAAATTGCACTTATTGTTACTCCCAGGTTGTAAAGATTCCCTTTTTAGAATAGTAAAACGCCGCGCCGCGCCGTCTACCCGCAGGAAATTTAAGAGATTATTGTAGTTACTGATGTTTCGAGATTCGCTAGGTATACGCTTTTCCTTGCTATTTTTGAAAATACAATCGCGTATCAATCGTCTGTACCGGCAAATTGGGCGCTCTCGGGATGGAAAGACTAGATGTGACATCCATGGTATTGCGGTAGAACATTCTTTTTGCACGAGTGAATATTTATAAAATATATGATCCCTAATTTTTTTTTTTTTTTTTTTCAACAGAAAGTCAATTATTGAAATATTTTCTAGCAGAACTGGATGTTGTCAACGATCGAGCACGATAAATGATATTTTTTGAGATATAATGAGATAAGTAAATATAAATATATAAACACTAATGTAAACGCGCTAGATTTGAATGAGATTATTTCCTCAGAATTAATTAGCATTATTATCAAGAACAATTTAAGAACTATTTCATGCCTACAAAAATAATTAGCATTAATTTAGTTATTATTTTCCTTGCATACTGAAAATTATCTTATAGACATCAGGTAATCTAATCTAAGAACTTTGTTCCTATAATTTATAAGATTAATTTTCACTGGAATAATCTCACTCTAATTTATGACATCACTTGTAATTCGATTCGTCATCAGATTCTCCAACATCAGTGAAACTCATATGTCTTAATATGAATCTGATGGAATGGAAATCAGAAATATACACGGATTGAAGAAACAAGCACAATAATTGTACGATATTGATACTAATTAATTACGTTACACATGATTTACATGATTAATTTACACAATTTAATTATTTTTACTTATAAATGCGATAATTAGTTAATTAATATTATTTACATAAATTTTTTAAAATAAACTAATATTAAGATATAGGGAGGATTAGAATCGCGAATGGGCTCTACCAATATAAATTAAATGTCGGATTTTTGCAACTACGATAGTTGGCTAAGTTTTTAGCATTTTTGACAATCACATAAATTTTTTTATTATCATATCGCGCATATAATAATATTTTATTATGTCCATCATTTAGGAATAATGTGCAACTATCCGATTTTATATTTATGATTACACAAATATCTCTCAATGCTATCTATTTCGTAATACTTTTATTTTTTTACAGAGCTCTTTAATTAGTGGATTTGATATTTATAAATATATTTGCATAAAATTATTAGTATTTTATGAGTAGTAGTTAAAAAAAATAACACGATTTTGTTCTCAAATTTATATATCGTTTTGTGAAGCAGCTATAAAAAAATATTATTAAATTTATTTAATTGCGTGTTTATATTATATATATATATATAATTAGATTATTCTATATATAATACTTATTTGCCAGTTGTTAGATGTGATTAATTTCTAATTATTAAATAAAGAATTGGTCATTGGTTCGCATATAGTGTATATTTATATTAATAAAAGAATTAATTTTTTCAGTATCAGAGGATCTGGGCTACATTTTTGAAAGATGGACATTATTTCGTAATAGCAATTAATGAACATATCTTTTTGTTATTAATAATTAATATAATATAATAATTACCAGCTCGTGTTTCGAGCAAACAACTGATTGCGTCCAATGTATTGTATAATAATTTTAATACTGTATATATACTTGCATCTCATTCTGATTTGTTTATTTAGCCATATATATTGTACTCTCTTCTCCTCTCTATACATACAACAATAATCTTAACAGAAATGTTATATATATATATATATATATATATTGTTTACATATGTAAATATATATTAAACGTTTCCCTCTTGTATTTTGTAAAAAATGCGACTTGTTCTTTGAATTCCTGAATTATTCCAGTAAAATATCATAATAAATTTTTTAATTCTCTTACTCTCTTGCATATTTCAGCAATCTATTCGAAACATTTCTTGATATCAACAAAATATACAGTAAGTGCTAATATAAATAAGAATAATACAATCACATATCACAACATTTGAAATACATTGGTGAATGTCATATAAATATAATCAAAAATTAAAATATCACAGAAGCTACTCGTACATTATTTGATTTAAGATTACACTTGGAATTTTCAATATAGCCGTAAAATTGCCAACAATTCTATACGGATCATTTCGCTCCACTTTTTACACTCTCTGTTAATCTTCATTCGAGACAAGTGGGCTTGTTCACCACATTCTAATCCCGGTTTTCGCTTCTACCATCTCTTCGACATACGGTATGTGATATGTATAAACGCACACTTGTATCTATACATATGTATATACGCGTATGTGTATCACGAGATCCCCCTCACAGAAACTCTCCGCGGCATTGCACAGCAACCGTGTACCTGACAGTACCTAATGTGCTTTCGAAAGCGCTCATTAGTCACTGAAATGCGGTCACGAAGTGACAACTCGCACGTGGAATATTATACGCTCCAAGAACTTGCATCGGACTCATATTGAGGCCTGCGTCCGCGTACTCGCGCCAACACGTCTCTCTCTCTCTCTCTCTCTCTCTCCTCTCTCTTTCT
Source organism: Cataglyphis livida (assembly GCA_039654365.1). Classification (NCBI taxonomy): domain Eukaryota; kingdom Metazoa; phylum Arthropoda; class Insecta; order Hymenoptera; family Formicidae; genus Cataglyphis; species Cataglyphis livida. The sequence continues at coordinate 2,379,640 of JBCEZV010000028.1, read as the reverse complement.
CTCCTCTCTTTCTCTCTTTCTCTTCCTCTCCTTCCCTCTGTTTGTAACTTTCGTATTATACACCCTTTGTCCGCGATTCGACAGTTTCGACAGTTTTGCAATGGAACGTGAGAACGCGACAACCCGCTCGGCCGTTCGAGAGAAGCCGCTTGCAAACGACATTAAAGTTCGATCGGCCGGCCGCATCTGCGACCGCCGAAAATTTTTTCCCGCTGTGATATACGCGCGTACACTGGATATTTTACGAAAGTGTATACACGGTTTCACAATCAGTACGTATTTATTACGAGTGGCGAAAATTTCTGCCTATTCATTACGCGACAATGATAAAACGATCTTAGTTTATTTTCGCAAATCAAAAAGTTTGACAGTCTTTACAGACAAAAATAGTACTGTCTGTGTGACGATTATTTCCGAATAATTAATGTATTATCGAATTATATACAAATTATCTACAAAGGTTAATAAATCAAGTATCATCTGATATCGCTATTTTACGTATTTTTATCGCGAACAACAGTCAAGTAGCGAATTTCCGTCAATTGTTTAAGTCAATTTGAGAGAGAAGTTAGGGATTATTATTTTCATAGTTCCCGGAAGTAATCATCCGCTCAGTGCAAAATGTTACTTTCTAAAATCAACACCTTTGTAACGCATTTATTTAGGTATCTCGTTTCGCTTCCTCGTTTCGCGCTGGTACCTGCGAGAGAAGTACCGTTTCTACGATTACAATCCGCACATTCGCCTCACTCTTGGGCCTAACCAACGTCAAACGTCCCTATTAACGGTTATTTCGGTCGTTTATTTCAAAGATAATGAGAAAGAAGTTGGCAGGGCTCGAGAAGAGGAAATTGTGTATGAGAGTGGAGAGAGTGACAAATTAACTCGCGCCTTGACTTCCGTGAGATTCAAATTCTTCCTTTACTTCGCAGATAGACCTTCGCATATCACCAGAGGCGGAAAATCTTACGGAAATGCCGATCGTCGAGTAAGTACTGGCGGCACAAAGTTTAAGCGGAATGTTTAACCTCTGATGTAGAAAAACGTCTTGACGTAAAAGAGCACGTCTACGTATATGTATGTATTTTATCAAATCGTATGTTTAGCGCTTTAGACTCGTTGCAATCGATCAATCGCGAAATGAGATTTTTTTTTTATGTTTTTATATATAAGGTAATAAAATATTCTCAATATTGCAAACAGTTTTAACAAAATAATGAGAAATTTATATTTGGACAAAATTATGCCAAATATAATTTTACTTCCATCATGAAAACGTCAATATGATAAAACGCGCAAATTCAAAAATCACGGAGGTGTGTTCAATTAGAACGCTAATATGTCGGGAAACGGCGGAAATGAAGCGGAACGAGGCTTTATCGATAATTTTCGAGGCATGCGTCAATCACTGTACCGTACTTCGAATGAAGATTGGATATTTATCTGGAGTCGACTCATCCTCAATTAACGTAACTGTGCGTGATATCCAGATGTTTCCCAGCTAAGAATCATGATCGGCAGATTTCTTCTTCTATCCGAGATAATTTGAAGGATTCGTCCAATTTAAAATGAAGGAGAAAAAAAAACAATTTGTCATTGATATTTAAAAAATCTCTCAAGAAAATCATGATCACTAGAATACTTAATCTTTTTACTTATCACGCTATGATTATCACTTGTTCAATATCTGACGGAAAAGTTTGGAGGCGAATGAAAAAGATTTTGAATAATGAATATTTCCCAAGTAGAAATGCTCAATCTTGAAATTTATTTATCGAAACGTAGAACATGAAAGTGAAAATGTTATTCTATGCAAATTGTGAAATAACAGTCATAAATTAAAAGAATATTTTTATTCAATCTCTGTAAAAGATGTAAAAGGTTTTAAGAGAACGTTACACACACACACACACACACACACACACACAGTACAATTATTTTTAATTAAATTCTGAATATTTTGATTATTTTATTTTATTAAATGTCATTCTTTAATGATGCAAGCATTCAATAATACGGTAAATATTATATAAAATATTACAAAAAGTAACACGTGTATATTGTGTATTGATGATGACATACTTTCTCCGATTGACACACTTTATCAATATTAAATGTTTTAATAAGAAAGGTTGTAAAATATAATCTGCAGTGTCAAAATCATGAAAATTGTCGCGATACTTGATATTTATAAATGATTGGAATTGTATTAATATACGCTTTTGTGTGAAGCTTTTAATAAAAAAAAAAAAAAAAAAAAAAAAAAAAAAACAATATATTCTCAGAATCTGCTGTAAACTCAATAAGAGAATACGCATGCACGAAACTATAAAGAATTTCCTGCGCGTGGTCTATCACACATATGTCAGTCAGTTTAGATAAAACTAAAAACGTAACGTTATGACTGACAGGCGATCGCATCGTCAACAATGTGTTAATGATCGTAACAGTATCCGATATCCGGTGGATATTGATGACCGGCGATCGACTCTACACTCGCACCATTTATGCGGAGATATGCTTGTCGAGTGAAACCAGAACAACGATCGACCATTTTTCTTGTCAGACACATTTTTAATTACCAAGCCGGGCTGTCGCTTTTTGCAAATCTCCGCCGCTGGGCGGCCGAATGCACTGCGAATCTTGTTTCTGCCCGGATTTCCTTTTACCACTTTCTTGCGCATGCCACCTGCGATTATCCACGGCTCGTCATTCATACCTGATCAATAAGCTACAGTTAATTGCACATGCCGCGGGTAGAACGAATTATACGTGAGAGTTCAGCGTCCCAACTGGGATATACCTTCGTCTGGTTTTAATTAGCGCAACGCGCGCTATATATTCAATGAATCTGATCTATTCCAAACTAGATTAAATGGCCGTTGAGCTTTCTTGCGAATCGAGTGCTCATTTGAAATGGAAACGAAACGGCCGAGGCAATTCCGCATACGTTTTTTTTTTTTTTTTTTTTTTTTTTTTTTTTTTTTTTCTCTCCACCCTTAGACGTGGCATGAGTAAACGCATTATGTGGTATTCGAGATTCAAAGATGAGTTTGCTAAACTCGAATGATAAAGCGTGTAAGCAAAAGCACGCAATTTCAATTGAATCTTATTTATCAGAGATATTTGCAAGTTATTTTCCGCTTTATTTGTTCGCGCTCAGAAATCGGTTTGATAACAAAAGTTTCATTCGACCTCGTTACACCTTGCTTGGCTTAATGTGCATAATGCTTTCCAACACGATATGCACTGTGAATATGAACTCGAATAATCGATCAAAATCATCGAGAGGAATATTAGGCCACGGATATCGGCGGATATCGGCCAACGCGTTAATTAACGCATCTCTCACGGTTCAATTAAGCACGCCAATTCTTTAAACGGCTTTTATAATACATGATCATCTCTACATGTTCGCATAAATCTGCGGAATGTCATCAATATCCATCAAGCTGAATCGTAACATCCGCCACGACGAGTATAGTTCTCCAAACTATTCGCGTCCGACTTCTACGTCATGTTAGAGTCACGTTAGAGTCATTATACGAACTTTCTCGCATATAATCTCGATCCAATCGTCTTCTCATATAAGTGCTGAATTGTGCGCGAAGCGAAGAGATCGGTCGCCTTAATGCCGGGGGATATGTCCGTCGTCGGTCGTTAATCGCCAATAGAAATGAAGTAAAATGAAGTAAAATTATGCACGGCGATTAGGAGGAAAGCTTGCGAGAACGCGAAAGCTCGCGTTACATAGCGGGTTACGTGTGTACGTAAGGCATCTACTCTCTCGAAGCTTTCTTTCTTCGCTTCTGACGTGCGGGCCCCGGGATATCGATATTGAAACGTAAAAAAGATTCAATCAGTCGCGAAGTTTCAGCGCCAATCAATCACTCCTTCCCTCCCCGCAGCCCTTCATCCGTTCAGCTTTAGGACGCGAAAGCTCCCTCGCGCGCGCAGCCCGCACTGGCGCGCCTGATCGCGACGACGACGCTAAAATGGCCGTGAGGGAGGCAAAGAGAGGATCTGGGCATGGGGGAGAAACGAAGAGAGACGGAGATAGAGAATGATTAGAGTGTGACGGAGAGGCATCGATGAACTACGTGAATCGGAGAGAGAGAGAGAGAGAGAGAGAGAGAGAGAGAGAGAGAGCGAGTACCGCGGCTGAGAGAGCAAGAGTGCCGCGGGGCCGAACGCGAGAGTGAGTCGGAGAATGAGCTTTCGGGTGCACGACGGAGTCGACGCACTGGAAGCTTGCCGTGCTTGCGGCGGGAGCTTCAGTAGCCGCTCGTACGTCGACCGGAAAACTTTTCACGTTACGTCGTCTTTAGACGCGCAGCGCGCCATCGTCGGCGAAGGATCGCAGGGGGTCCCGCAATCCCCCCGATCGTTCGGTGTCGATCCCTTTTTTTATTCGTTTTCGAAAGTTTTATCACCGTCATCGTTTGCAACTCATTAAAAACTAAGCACAAACAATCGTAAAGAAAAAAAAAGAAAAAAAAAAAAAAAAAAATCGAAGGAACAGAGTCTATCGAGGAATATATAGTGCAGTGTCTAAATCAATGAATCGTCTCCCATCGGAGATGGATCTCGGAGCTTGAAAGTGTCGATATGAAGGCAGATCTGTGACGGATGAATGAGCGCGCGCGAGTATATATGAGTGTGTAATCGAGACGAGAGCATATCCAAGCATCATGCGAAGTGCCGCGAGATACCGAGATGCGCGTTCTACCCTTTCCGCGTCGCTTCTTTACGTTCTTCTTGTCGCCGTCACCGGTAAGAAGTAGAGCCGCGTAAAGTGAGATACGGGGGAGATTTAATCTGTTGTTGTTTTATTTTTAAGCTGAAATTCTTTTTAATCCCCTGATGCATAATTTTAAAGTGCAATTGTGTTGCGCGTCAAGCGTCCAAAATAATGGATAAAGAAATAATATTGTCTCGCTTAGCGCACAAAAAAAAAAAAAAAAAAAAGAAATTCGCGGGCTTTAATGAAACAAATCGGCGTGATTGCACATTATACATGTATACGCATCGCTGTTACAAAAACAAGCCGCAGCTAAGCGGAAAATGAAAATTAATTGATCGCGCGATAAACTTGAATAATCCATTAACGTAGGGAATAGGAAAAAAAAAAAAAGAATAATAAAAGAAAGCGTCAACTTGGAGGGGGATCTAATTTCAAGTCTGGGAAAATATAAAAAAGGGCAACTTTGCGTATGAAAGTGGGAAGACGACAATGCCGGATTTTATACGGGGACCAGTCGCCAATGGTTCCACATTGGCTCTATAATCGAATGTAACAAAAAGCTCGATTTACCGTGAAATACGCAGGTATTCTCAACAATTGCGCTCGATCCTCCGCGAATGGAGAAATGGAAAAAAAGCGGATACATATAGTCATAAAAATCGAATATTTAAAAGTATCTCGTAAGTCCGGTTCTCGAGAGAAGTACCTTCGGGGAAGAGTCTCTATTCCGTAAAGTCTCCACCGAAATTGGAGGGCGGGTCAAAGAAGTTGATTCGAAACAACTTTTCCGGTGTTTTAAACAAAGCAAGCGGCAGTTTCGATCCATTCTCCAAACACGCCCAGATCATCAGTTGTAAGGGTCGGAGTTTGAAAACGGTTATAGAGTCTAAGCCGCGGAGAGTTGCGCTTCACTTAAGAAAACTCCATAAAGCTACCTCCCGGGATTGGGATAGAAAGGGATACAGAGAAGGGGTCAAACTCTCTCTCTTCTCCTTCTCGTCCGATCGCATTCGATTTCGTGAGTGTAGCCGAGGGTGATCATCGTTCGATGACCGCGTCTGCCGTTCAATCCTTTCAAGGTAGCGGCGAGGTAGCGCGATATACTCTGAGATGAGAAAAACTACCGAAGCGAACTCTCCTTCCACGACGAAAGATCGGTATATCGGATCTAGTGAGTCACCGCGATTTCCGTCCTTTTGTCCGCGGCAAACCGATCGACGGATAAAATTAGAACGCCTTTTGTATCGTCTTAACGAGATGGAATGGCAAATATCCGACAACGGAAAGGAAGGCGAAACGTATCACGTACGCGCGTCGTGCGTACGTTTCTGACAATGAAATCCGTGCGATCATGTTATGGAGTAGCGGAGTAAGCAAGAAAATCAAGACTAACGGAGCAATATGTGATTAACAAAGAATCCAAGTGTTTTGTATCTCGACGCGACTTATTTCAGCCACTTGTCGGGAAATTTTGTAGAAAAATTTTGGAAAAATTGGAAAAAAAAAGGCAAAGCACAATCCAATGGGGATAAATGACGCGTTAAATGCGCGCTGAAGCGAGCAATTTAATTGCTTTCTAAAGAGTTGGAAAGATATGGATGGAAAAGCATCTTGAATAAAACTTGATAAAACACTTATAGAAAAAAAATTTGTAATCATTACTTTTATATCGATTCATTCTTAGAGATTCTATTTCTTATACTCGACCTATTGTGGTTTTCTTTCATGAGAAATGAGAATTATTAACTTGTAACAGTTTTCTTTCTCTCTTTCTTAAAACTTAATACTTCATTTTATATACATTTCCCTGTTTATATATTGCTATCACGTCATTTAATATTTACTATTGCCATCATATTTTTTAACATTTATTACCGTTTAATTTTAATAATCGAGATGATTTTAATATTTTAATCACACTTAAAAAGGAAAAAATTGACGAAATTAAATTAAACGGTGAAAAAGGTGAAAAACGACAGAATGATTGTTCGTATGTGAGATAATGAGAGCTACAAAACTTAAATTGCAGTCAAAGGAAATACGTAAAACTTCTATTCTAACTTTGTAATGTAGTAAACGTTAATCAAACTACACCCGGCGCGCAGGAACCATTCCGCTGAAGTGTGACAGTCGTCGGAACTATTAAGCTACGAGGAAGAAATGATTCTCTGCAAACTTACTGCATTTCTTGCACGCGATCTTTACGAATAGCGAGCTTATCCCGTAGCATAAAAAAGAAATCATCTACCTTTAATTTATTTGCTACGGACTTTTGCTCGCGTTTCGGCTCGGCGTAAATCAGAGGAAATTATGTGAGAAAAACGGCTTTCCTTACCGAACCGTTAGAATATAAGAAAATTTAACTGTTTGCCAAAAAAAAAAAAAGCTAAATTCTTTTAGTCGGTAGTTCGAGAGAGATTAACGAAGGGCCACGCACGCGCGCTACTTGATCTAAATCATTACCAAGCCGTTTATTCATCCACGCCATTTGCCTCGAAAACGCGATGGAAAATTAACTCTCCATCCGCGGATCCGTGAAAAGAATTCGATATTGATTTCGAATTGTGCCGGTAGTTTCGAGAAGGATACCGTCTCATTGTCAGATAAAAAAGTAATACTATAAATGCGCGGAATGTGAGTGAAATACTATATAAATACATAAAGAAATTATCTATCGATAATCGAATAAAAGAAAAAAAAAAAAAATACGTTTGTCTGATTATATTACCGTTATCTTTCATTAATCTATTGCGTGATACTCTGATCTAATATTCCTATTATATTCGACAACAGAATGTTCCAATATTTTTATATAATCCGATCCGATGTAATGATTATCGTCAGCCGTTATTACGTGTATTTTAATCGAAATTCAACTCTTTATTGTTTTATTTCTTTACAGTATAATATATAATACATTTTACTAGTATATTATTTAATTATACAATCGCCGATTGAAGAATCTATGCAGGAGAATGAAAGCGGATTTGCAATCCATCGCCCTTCAAATTCATATTAACCAGAAATTATCGAAAGAAAAAGAAATTGAGGAAAAAGATTTTTATCATGAATATTTTATGCCAATTTTACTATGACGCGTAAAAAGATAACGTTCGTATCTTCTAATCGCATTATAGAACAAACAATCTACGGAATGCAGTTAGAATGCTATTAATATAAATGAATTTAATTTAGCACGAGAATTCTTGTCTTGCGATTACCTAGGAATCGAAGCCAAAGTTTATAGCGATTCTCCTGTGGTGAAGATACTATACATATATAAAATTTATATATGCAATTCTTTTATAATATTGCACGAGCTACTAAACATACAATAACAATAATAGCATCGTTTTGATAATAATCATCAAGTCATCATAAAATTATCTTATTTAATCGCTAACTGCTTTAGTGAGATTGACAAAATAGTGCAAACTTTAACAATGATTGTTTGTAAACGTTGTAAATTTGAAATAGCGTTTACGACTAACGGAGAAAATGGTGCACGCTGAATATATTGCAGCATTATAAATTGGCGATATGCAAAATTTTATGCGTAAAGAAGCATTTAAATTATATAATTTTTATTCCAAATATATGTCTTTGCATTGCAATCAGCGCAAATATAATTTGATGTTTTTTTAAAATGATAATCGATTAAATATATAATGTTAATTATTTTAATGATACTTTAACGCGCGCGTAATCAAGATCTTTAATACAGATTATTCTTCGATATCAAAAAATGCACGAAAAACTATTTTTATCAGAATTTTTCAAATTGTCAAATATAATATATTATGATAACACATCACTCAATAAGTCCCCGGTCTGACACATGGCAACATTGTTGACAGACCCACGTGATTTCTAAAAAAAAAAAAAATTTGTTTTTCTTAGTTAGACCGGAGACTTATTGAGTGATGTGTTATATGCATTAATCTAAAACATATATTATCTAATTTATAAACTTTCTATAAAATTGTTTATGATTTTATGTAAAATCAATATCGCGGGTAGTTATTTTTTGTAAGTTAATTATATTATCATAGTGATCTAAATAATGTTCAAAATATATTAACAAACTTTATAATCCATTATTGATTTACTCGAAATACTTTGCATAAGTTGAATTCTTTTCTTCGTAAAGAATGCAATTATGTATTAAAATTTTTTATGACGTGCGCGCACATAAGATAAATGTATACATTCTTTATCTATAAATATGTAATAATAAATAAGTAAGAAATTATATATATATAAAGAAAAACGTGCGCGCGCGTAAACACGTGAAATTTAAATAAGATGTTTTTGTGATTTCGTGATTTCGTGAACTTTTACATTGGAAAATTCTTTGTGCAGCGCGAAGGACAATAATTCATTTTACTTGCTTCTCATTCATATTCGCAATTTGTCGAGTCGCTTTTGCGTCACCCATGATGCAATCGCGGTGATAATTTGGCAGTTTAATAATTAAAATTGGATCACAGTGTGAAAAGAGCTTTCTTTTATCGCGACGCGTCCCTTATGCCTTCTGTCCGATTTTCGTGACGGTATAATTAAAGTGTCACGCGAGAAGTAATGCTGATAGGGTGTAAAAGTAAGAAGACCGAAGTAACGGGTGCATGCCTTTGTTCTTCAGTGTTGGCGGGAAAGGGGTGAGGAGGGGAGGGGAGGGGTGGGGAGGGGAGGGGAGGGAAGGAGGGGCGGCAAGACGAGGAGGAGAGCGAGCTTAGCTGTGAGAAATTAAGCAATTAAGCCGCGTATTTTACTACTCGCAGATCCGAGGTTCAGCCAACTCTAGTCTTCCGATCTAGACTCGCTTCGCTGAAACCGTGAGTGGAGGATGTACCGCGTTATTAAGATATCGCGTAACTGCAAACGCGGACTATTGCGAAAGAAAGCAAGAATAAAACGAGTATGAGAAGTCGATAGAAAGATAGAAAATAAATAAATAGCATCGCATTACAATGGCTTTGAGAGATCTACAGCTAATGTGATTATTATTGGATGTCCTTTCTGCGTTTATGAAAAATTTGGAAGGATTATTGATCTCCATTCCAGTCATTTATTGACTTTAAAGTAGTAAGGACATTTGTTTTCTTTCGGATTATAGATTATTTCTCAGAATTATTGCGGAAAAGTGGAGAAAAATGAGATAAAATTGAATGAATTTTTATTATTACTACATTTTCATTCACTTTAATTAATGGCTTTTTTCTCGAATAGGGAGTTATTTTGCCATTAAAAGCTTAATAAACTTTTCGTTCAATTGTATCTGCTTTAATTATCGTAAAGAAGCAATTTAAATGTGAATAAAACATAGCATTCATATGGTATAATTCATACACTATCATCATACACTTTTCCTAGTTGCTATATTATGTGCTATTTTAGTTCTTGTTTTATTGAAATAATTAATCGACAATAAACAAGCGGCATAAGATAGTCCCGTAGTTAATGATCGAAAATATCAATTAAAATCAAAAGTTATTAAAACACTTACTAAGATATTCATCACGTTATCGGAATAGAGATCAGAAGTATATATACGTCAGAACATAAAATGCTAGCGAAAAAAAAAAAAATAAGAAGGATAAGATGGCAACTCTCAGACGTTTCAGAAAAACATCTCATTAAGAATACTTGTAATTGTAACTAGAAATCTAATGAGACTATTAATAAATTTATCGAATAACAATTAATGTCTTCTTTAATTACCAAGGCACTTTAGATGCCAATTATGAGCTTAAGCAAGCATCTACGCACGTGTTTGTGCAAAAACACATTGATAATATTATGTTGTGATGCTCGCGATTGATTGATGTGATAAGTTTATTACGAATATTTAAACATGCTTTTTTTCAACGATAAAAAACGTGTAATGAGATTATCACGGTATTACATAGGCGAATGAGAAACGAAACAAGGGAACGCGGAATAGGAAGTTGATGAGAAAATAAAGAGAAAAGATGTTAGCCAAGTACAGCAGTAGTTTCAAGATCGGATGGATGATTGTAATTAAACGTTATTCCTGGGAGAATACCGAAGCTCCGATTATTGATAATTTCATCGAACAATGTTCAATATCTCTTTTTTAATTATATCATAAAAGCACTTTGAACACCGCGCTGATGAGCTCAATCTAGAAGATAAAGTCACTATGAAGTGAATGCGAAACAAAAATTCACTATTCTTAATTATCGTAATAGTCATATTATCACAAATGATTAACAAGATATATATTTTTTATTTTCATTGAAAAAAGCAAGTATATTGGAATTATTAACTTATTTAAAGATCTAATTATAAAATATCTCGAGTATTTTTTAAACTCAACTTCTTTCTCTCTCTTAAAAAAAAAAAAAAAAAAAAAAAAAAAAAAACATAATTTTGGATTATTTATATTGTTACATTGTATAATACATATACGCGATATCGTGATAGACGCATTGTGCAAAACAAGTGATTCAAAAGAAAAGGAGTGCAAAGAGAAGGAGTGCAAAGTGCATAGTAAGTTTACGAAAAAATTAGGAAGAGAAGAAAACGGGAGAAGAGCAAAGTGAAAGTTTCGAGCAAAGGTCCGTTAAATGGATGGTCGTAATTAAATTCTTGTGATTATCGAAACTTTAAAACGATTATTAATAAGTTTCTCGAGTAACGCTTAACGTCTTCTTAAATACTGCATGAAAGCACTTTAAATGTCAATTATGAATTTAATTGTAGAAGATAAATTTACACCACATGTACTCATAAGAAATTTAATAAATTTATAAAGTTATACATATCAAAGAGAGAAGAAGAGAGAGAGAGAGAGAGAGAATGCATAATAATTTAAACAATTTATCTATAATAAGAGTATAATTCAAAATAACATTCTTATTTTATAATTTTGATAAAGACATTATTAAATGTCACACAGTATGTAGTATAAATTTAAAAAAATTTTATACTTTTCTTTAATTAACGTAAAAGCACTTCATACGTCAATTATGAATTTATGTAAAAAAGTGTCCTTTATCTTTCCACTAATGTGCCAGTTCGCAAATAGGATATGAGAGATGAACGGTCCATTTCCCATTCTCCGGTCATATAATTTTAGAAGCACGTTGTAACTTTGCACAGAAGTCGTTCTTTTTTTTTTTTTTTTGAATAATCCTTTGACATTTCTCCGGAGAGCTTAAATTATCCCACGCATATTTCTATTTCTCGCACTTATCTCCATTTCTAGCGCAAGGCGTTTCGCGCATATTGCTTGACTCCACGCGGAGCTCTTATTTGTAAATTATTTTTATCTTCGCCGTCGGTTTTGCGCTTGCACGTGTATGTACGTATGTATGTATGGCCGATGAGAAAGTGGTTAGACTCGTCTCGAACGAAATGCAGGCGCGGCGCGGCGCGCAATGTGCTCGGGCCGATTTATCGCGTGCGCAGCGACGGCGATAAGAGCGCGTCTGTCGTAAAATAATACTCCCCCGACCCTCATTATGCGAGAATAACGTTGACGGAAGGAAGGAAGAGAATAACGAAGAAAGTTAGCGTTTGTATTAAACTTTTGATAAAATGCCTCGCAGTACTCTCGACGGGACCGGCGCGAGCAATTCCGCTCCGTCGAAAAGGATCTCGCTGCCTATCCAAACAAATCGTCCAACGTGCCACGTCAGAGAGCGTTTCTGCTATTCTTATAAGAAAATGTGCTTGCACGATTTTGTGACGGGCGTTCCGAATATATGTAGAATACTTTAAAATATAAGAGATGCGGACTTTTCAATATGTCTGCGGGGCTAAAGATTAAACTCTCTTTCAAACCTAATTCGACATATTTCATTCCGACCAAATATCGCCGAAATGATATGTCGTGAAATAATAATAACGCATTTTTAGCAAAACTATTATGACACAAAGATAACTTATAATCGCATTTAGGAAAAAAAAAAAAAAAATAACATTCTTCTCGAAGAAATAAAAAATTATTGTGTGAAACAATCTTTAATACATTTTGCTTTATCTCATTAATATTTGGTCAGAAGATAATCAAAAAATTTGTATGTAATGAAAATTTTTTTTATATATATTTTAAGTTACTCTACAATATTTAAATTATTATAAAAATTCTGAAAAGAATGAAATAAAGACAATTTGGAGCATGAATTTGATTATCATTTGTGATCGAAAATTTTATCTCTCGAGGGAATATCAATATTTTAGAGAGATTTGGATGGCTGCGTGATTGTTATGATATTATTATCGTTATTGGGGCGTGCAAAATGGAAATTCATAAATAAATATAAACCGTGACCATTTCAAACCGATAAGTGGCTGGTGGGATCGATCACCAACAACATTCCACTGGTGTGAGAGACGTCGTAAGTAAGAGAACGGTGAAGGAGCGGAGGAGAAGCTGAATTGTAACAGGGACTTCGAGTGTCATAACCCCGATAAGCCCTTGCTGATTCCTACGGAACTTTAGCCACATTTGAAAGGGAATCGCCGGGATTACCATTACTTCCGGCTGAAATCCTTTTCCCAAACAGCGATATCACTCCTTCGTTCGTGGATGAGAGAGAAAGAGAGCGAGAGAAATAGAAGGAAGAAAATGAAAATCGGGTCTACAAATAATCTACTTCAATTTGCAGTAAACTATTTTGCGAAAATGGGAGCGCGTTCAAAAATCGATAGAATGGCTAGATAGAGAGATTTCCAAAAGTTTATCAATCACATATGCTGAGAGAATTTTTGTTCGTTATTAAATAAAATACACTTATTTTCGACATTTATTCGCTTACCATGCAACATGAAATAAATAACACATCACTCAATAAGTCCCCGGTCTGACACATATGTGGCAACATTGTTGACAGATCCACGTGATTTAAAAAAAAAATTTGTTTTTCTTAGTTAGATCGGAGACTTATTGAGTGATGTGTTATTACTCGACGTGATTAAGAAATTATTATTCTTTATCACATAATGATGTACTACTGAGTGTACTTTAACTAAAGCAGATGCAATGAATAAATTTATATATATGAATATGCGCGAAAAGCATTTAAAACACAGAAAACTTTACCGATTATCACAAAACTAACATAATTAATTTTCTGCAAGTCTCCCATAGATTAAATTTCTTTAGATTAAATTTTGCTTTTGTTTAATGACAGTTTGAATAATTGATGCAATAGTAGAATGAATGCGGCTAAAATGTTTGCTTCTGTTTTATGTATGTACATACGTCAGAAATGATGTACGGTTGATTCACATAGAAATCGACATAACAATTAAAAGATTTATTCTCAATTTTTCCTAGTACAAAAAAATTTCTGCACATACGATATTAAACAAATATAAAACTGAAAAACGTACACAAATAAAACTTTTTTCTCCTTTTATAAATAAAATATTAAATCATATTTATAATCTAATATAAATTTGATAAAACTATTGAAATTGATGTAATAAATAAAATTATATTATTCGATACATATATTGAATATTTAAAAATTTTAGGTTAAAAAAAATAAGTTCATAATTTATATAATTTATTCACTTGAGATATGATTTTTTTATATGGTTTATTCTATAAAAATTGAATTTACATCTATATAGTTTTCTCTCATTCTACAAGTTTTTGTACTCTTGTTTAATAAAAATATTTAATCTTTTTATTAATTATTGTCTCATCAATTATCTTTCTTGACAAAAAATATTTAAAAAATGCATAGCTAATGTATTATAATAACCTTTAAATATAATACTTAATAATACTGTATGATTATTATTAAAAAACCATTGTTACTCGATATATGTCAAAATTATAATACAGATTGCAACAGAATATGCAATCGAAATTGGATCAAAATTAAATTGAAATTTGATTGAAAAATAATGTCAAACATGACACGCGATTAGTTCAATTAACAGCTCGCTCAAAATCATTCGACATTATTCTCGCGTGTAATGATATGCTTGAAATGATGAACACGTGGAAATGCCGTTCGAAAAGGAAGCACGAAGAAAATATGAGCGCGGTAACTACTGAACTACGCATCTGATACAGAAAATCTAAAGAAAAGAGAGAGAGAAAGAGAGAGAGAGAGAGAGAGAGAGAGAGAGAGAGACGCACGCGGTATCGTTTTTCACAAGTTGCTCTTTATGTTATCAGTTCCATCTCGCTTAACCTTGCGCCCTCTTGCTACTTTGTTACCCTTTCTTTTATGTTTTTTTATGTTAACTCGTGTAAAGAAAGAAAATGTTGATGGTTCGTGAAACATATTTTACACTTTACTTGCGTATCTTTTCTAATTAATCGTATAAGAAAAGAAGTAGTTAACAAGTAATGATATAACTATGTATAAAGTATGGAATATAGAAGCATATATATTCTTCAAGCATCAGATTGTGTGTGATCACAAGTAGATAAGTAATTAAGAAGACATAAAAGAAATGTTAAGCTTATCAACGAACACGTTAATGTATAATATATTACATATAAAAAGAGAAAAGGCTTGTGTGAACTAAATACTAAATTGTAAAAAAAAAATCATGTGTGCATTAGATATCTCGATGCTAGAAGAATAAACTAATTGAGAGCCAAAGATTGCTTATTATATTAATTCTTTCTCTCTCTCTCTCTCTCTCTCTCTCTCTCTCCTCTCTCGGATTGCTATCTAAAATTATTAAAATGTCAAGGAAAGCAAGCGAGATAATGAAAATAATGAAGCTATCCCTACGGCAAGCAACATACTTTAATGAGCATTTTCTCTTTTACATATCTCAAATATAGAAAAGTCGCGTATTAATGTAATCATCGCGAACTGACGTAAAACTCGATAATGCCGATAATGACTTATCATCGCACGTCGTTAAGCGGCGCGACACCGCGCTCTTTCTCGAGTCATCGGACGCATTTCCGCGCGCGGGCAATCGATGCAGCTGAAATAAATTCCGCCCCTCCGGCTTTAAACTCGGGGTCGTAAACGATGAGAAACGCGAGGACGATTCTCCCGCCGGCGCCTAGTTGCGCGATAAAACTCAAAATCTCCATTCATCGCGTAACAGGGGAAACGCGCTCCGATTCTATCTTCCCCGCTCTGCCTCCGTCTCCGAACGGCCATTGTATCGAATCGTCAGGGAATCGGGACGGACCGTCGCGATTGTCAAATTTACTTGATTGCAAATCGATACCGGATTACGACACGCAGCGAACCATACGAATCGCCAGCAGTTGCTATCTAACGACGACATTGATCAACGTTTTACCAACGTTTTCGTCTCACGATCATATTAGTTTTATCAATAAAAGTTGGGCGCATATTATATATGCACTCATAATCGCATCTTTGTATTGCGCATTATATATATTGGTGCATATTAAAAATAATTTTGAAATGTTCGCGCATTCAAGGAATAATAAAAAAAAAAAGAAATAAAAAAAAATATTCTTTACAGATACAAGCCCATTCTTAATTTTGTACTTTTATTTTTATATTTAATTATAAGGTTTATTAATATTAAAATTGATTTGTGTTTCACGTTGAGATATTATTTTGTCCTAAAATTGTTATTCTATATTTTCTAGATTTTATTATTATTTAAATATAGAAAAAATCAAAGATATCTAATGCTTCTTTTCTTTTTCAATGTAAAAAATAAATATTAATCAAAACAAATAAAATAATAACTATTTACACATGAGGGATACATATTTTTAATTAAAACACTGCTTTCTTGTTTATTTTGTAAAACAATATATGAATTAATTAAAAGCATTTGCTGAAATTAATTTAACAAACATAAAATGTTATTCGATACATAAGTTAAATAAATATCGTTAATGTCAAGTTACGCGAGAAACAGGAAATTAAGCAATTTTCTTGTAAAGTATAGATATTTACGATACGAAATTAAACATATATTATAAATGTTTTATACATTTAATTCAGCATAACAAAATTTAATTTTTTTATATGTTCTCTATACTATCAAATTACTATATCCGGTTTGATATTCGAATTCTATCCTCTGTTATATCCCGATTTTTATGACAACGTCGCGTAACGATTCCTCGGGGACGCTAGTAACATCGTGAGATTTCAAGTTTATGAGTCTACCGTGACACCAGTTTTTCTTTGACATGTGATAAATATGATATTAAAATCGAGATTTTGAGGTTTATCACTGATATCAGCACCTTTTTTATGGCATGTAATAATTCTTCCCAGCCAATTAAATGTCATTTTGCAGGTGCTACCAATATAGTATATTGTACGAATCGATATTTATATCTTGGCGTTTATTATTGTAAGGATTTATAGAAATTGAAAATAAAATTGGACTTTTTTTTTTTTAAGTGCTACGCGAAATTATGATTAATAACTAAGATATTGCACGCCGAAGAAGTGGTGGCAAAAAAATTTATAAAATATTTACGCCAAAAATTTAGAACATATATTATTTGAACGGGAATATTTCGTAAATTGTATATTGTAAATTCTATACGATAATCAATTTCCCTTATAACATGATCAATAAATGAATTTCTCCCTAGTGGTATATGAGCTTATACCGTAATCATCGTTAAATATGTAACAATCCCTAAAGACGTGGTTAACCAATATTTGATGAACATTATCACAATGGATTGACGTGAACTTAATCAAAACTAAATTATTTATTAAATATTAGCCAAGTAAAACATGAAATATGTAAAATTGTACAACATTATTGTATGTGTAAAAAGATTACCTTTTTTTAAAATATAAAAAATATGTATTTTAAATAAAAAAAAATTTCATATAATTTGTAATTTATAACAACAAAATAATACTTTTTTTCCTCTTGTAATTATTATTTAATATTTAAAATAAAAGAAAGCAATATTAATGTTAATTAATTGGAATTATTAAAATTGGAAAATTATATCGTATATAAAAAAAAAGTTAAAGAATTAGATAAAAAATATATATTTTATTTGAAAAATTTCACAAATTTCAAGTTTTAAATATCTTCAAGTATAAATGATTTGTGAGAACGGCTTGTAAAATTTTTATGTTAATGCGAAGAATTGTAAATTTAATATTTTAATTTTTCAATGAAATTTTAATAATGACATTTATTAAATTAACTATGCTAAATATTACACCGGAATTTCAATGTTTATCACACGATATGAGCTACATAATTACAAAAGAATTGAAAAATGAAAGAATAAAATGTATGCATTGGAATTTCTATAAGTTTTTTATTTCATATGTATAAATTATTTTAAAATTAGATAAGGCAATCAAGAAATTAATTTTTAATTTCTAATTCATATCCTAAAAATATGTTATCATCTTTTCATCATTAAACGATTTATGATTATTAAATTATTGTAACACGTACGATTATTTTTTTAAATATCTATAACAATCATTTAGTTACGATATAAGATATGGCATTTTTTGTCAAATAAGTATAATCAGATGTTAAGCATTGGCTTATTTATAGACGATCTAATATTACAGTGGTTCGCTATATAGATGCATCCGATGCCTGACGGGCATACATATATTTCCAGGAAATATTCAGGAGGAAAGCTCATGCGTTTGTGTGAATGTAAGCTCTTCCGTATCTATCAAATGTCCATCAACTGAATGTAATGCCTCCCATTGCATACGAACATAAGCTCAATCTACGATCAACGCTGAGCCCTTCTCAGCGCAGGTTCGCGTAGTTACATAAATTTCTCACGACACAAATCCTTGTTTCAAATTTCGATTCCTAGACGATGATATAGGAAATCTACTTGCAAACTTCAGTGACTTTTGATGTGTGCATAAAATACAGACGGTTTAAAATTTTAAATCGATCCTATATGCGCGTGTACGTATATATGTATGTATGTATGTACGCATGTATGTACATCTACCCGATAAGCTAAATTACGGCAGGAGGCGAAACGTATAAGTTTACCGGCAACAGTATATGCCGAGGATTGGACTGGCAGATAAAGTTACATAGGATGTTCCATTGGCGCTGCACACCTGCTTTAACATGCACACGGAAACACCTGAAAATTTCCACTGTTAATCATTCGCTCGTGTTTACACGTTATTACTATGTTTACCACCGGCCGTGTATATCGATATTTCAGCTGTCGGATAAGATTACGCAATTTTTGTCGCGTATCGCGTATACGCGTGTGGCGAGATACTAACAATCATTAAAAGAATAATAAAACGCCCATTAATCAATGCAGGTTTCTATAAGCTCGTTAAATTTATATTTTGAAGAATCGGAAGCTAATTCTCTCTCTCTTTCTCTCCTGCCATTGCACACACAGCTCTAATCTTGAGATCCAATTAATCATAGTAATTATAATAATTCTATAACTTTCATAGTAAAATTTTAATAACTCTATGAATGTATGAGCATCGCAAATCAATTAATCAAGTATCTAAAAAATTTTTCGTTATTATATAAAAAAAAAAAAATGTTTTTCAAATTTTTAATTTTCATGTTTAAACAGTAATATAAAATATATATACAGTTAATAATTGCTTTTAAATAGTTGAAAAGTCAGTAAAAAGTAAGAAATCAAAGACACGTTGATTAACACTAAGAACAAAAACTGAAATCTCTGGCATGAGATGATCTCATATATTCTGATATATTTTACGATTGAAATCGCGATAAAGTCACGTACGCAGAAGATAATGACATCCATATTGTCAGTTAAATGTCGAGATATTGCCAGAAGCGAGTTGCGGCCGGCATCTAAATATCGTGCTCGTAGCAACGTGAGAACGGTTACTCAATTACCGGATCAAAGCCGCCGTCGCTCTAAATCACAATCAGGTCTATATCGTATAGCGCCCGGCGGCGAAAGAAGGCGTTATGGAGCCGGCTACTTCAAGTTAAGCCATTTTTCGCTAAACCAGTTTACGGTGTCAAACTTTGCGCCAAGAGTTGCGCACCGAATCGAGACGTGCTCGGGATCGATATCGAGAATGGTTCTCGGCAAAAGTCCAGAGATACGGTGATCGTTGTCAATATCTTCTATATGTCTTCTACTTCTGTTTTCTCTTTTACTTTGAAATACCATATCGTGTATCATGAGCAACACAGATACATTTATAGAGCATATTTGTGGAAGCGTTAGTAATTTAGATGGTCACAAATTTGCGTCGATTTTTTTTTTTTTTCTTTTTTTTTTGTATTTTTCTTTAGAGGCTCTAAGTATATGTTATTATATAATTACATTGCTAGAAAGTTGCACATACGGCCTACAATTTTTTTTTTTTTTTTTATTAGCTTCCAAAAGTAATGCTAATTTAATGCTTTTGCGATAGCAAAATAAAAAAGGCGATTTATTTAAATATATTGACACTTCGAAGGGATACAGTTTCATCTGCAGCATGCGAGATATGTGTATACATTGTGAAAAAAAAAAAGGTGAATAATCCTCTTAGGAACTCTTAGTCAGGGGAAGAAAGGTAGGGAAAAATTTACTCTTTCGGATCTTTCTAACTACTGATATTTGTCGAATAAATCAGCTTTCTTTTTTTCCCTTCAATAAGAGAAAAAAAAAAAAAAAAAAAAAAAGAAACCTATATAGATCCATCTACGATAAGCGTTCATTGAAAACTGGGCAGCCAATTACGTAAGATCAAGAATCTTGGTATTACTCGGTGCGGTAATCTTCGGGAAGCGGAGACGTTATCGCGCACGAAAGATTAGATAATGTTTCCTGAGAAGAAGGCCGGGGTGCGATTTCTCTCGCTC
Source organism: Cataglyphis livida (assembly GCA_039654365.1). Taxonomy (NCBI): domain Eukaryota; kingdom Metazoa; phylum Arthropoda; class Insecta; order Hymenoptera; family Formicidae; genus Cataglyphis; species Cataglyphis livida. The sequence goes on along the minus strand of JBCEZV010000028.1, from coordinate 2,359,131 downwards.
AGGTGCAACGTCGGCCCGTGTAAATTCACATTTCCGTGACGAAGCAGTCTACGCTGAGCGAAGAATGATGAGCCGCAGATCGGTAATTCCGGCGGACTAATCCTCGGAAACGAGTTTCTGGACTCGTAAGCGCCTCCGCTTCTCGTATGCTCCGTAATATATGATGCATGATCGCGAAAGGTTGACGTATTAAAGTAATCGAACGCCAACTCGTAAGTTGCTGATGAAAATTCGTGATTAGAGCGTTACGCTTTCGCGATGTCGCTTGCGCGGACCACGATTAATGGTAAAGAAAAACGTGCGTAGAAATAATTAGACTTTGGTGAGATTGAAAAAAAAAAAAAATAAAAATAATTACGCTATAGGGAGATGAAAATTCATGACGTGCATTACATTTATCTCTACGAATTATACGCGGCGAATAAATCGAATAAATGAGGATAATTCAATGTTCGCTGTTAAAATTATCGGCATTTAAAATAAATATGTTTTCATATAAAAATAAAATCTTTAGGTATTGCCAATTATATACACAAGCATACCAATAGTAAGCTAAGATTTGTTATATACTCTATAAAAGTTTTTATAACATTTTTAAGCGTCTTATGACATGTTTTTGTAGCAAAAATTAGCAGGAAATATGTTCTTTTTTTAGAGATATTTAATTAAAAACATATATATATATTCGATGATTTGCTTTAACAAATGGGCGAACTATAGCATTGTAATTATTTTCCTTTTTCTCTCTCTTTCTTTCTTTCTTAATATTTTTTTTTTTTATTTTTAAAAGACATACTATACGGTCTCATTGAACGCATTAGCGTCGTTTCATCCTGCAGTTGACTCATAATAGCGCTGCCGTGACTTTGTCGTTCGAACCTCCCATTTTCTAACCGTGGAAATTAGCTGCAGGCGCTTCGTAAAAGTCATCATGAGCCAGTGTCCCCATTTCCGCCTTGAATAATCGCAGCATCTCGCGCTACTCAAGGTACTCGGCAAACCGAGCTTGTCGTTTGAAATTGAAAAGCTCATTTTTCTTTTTATAAACTAACCCCGAAAAGGCATAATATCTATATTTATTTTTTCTATATTTATTTTTTTTATAATATGTGTAATAGAAAATTGCCTTCACTGCAATAATTTTCAAACATTAAATTGATGCGATATTACTCTTCCTTTCTATGTTTTTCATATATCATTTTTTTTTAATATTTTCTCCCAAAGCAATTAATTATACTAATAATTTAGAATAAAAAAAGGAAGAATTGCAGACTTTACAATAAGTTTTATTAAAAGAATTTAAATTTTTAAATCATAATTGTAAAATTTAAAATATTAAATATTCAAATCTGTTCTTTCCATGATTTATATGCTAAAAAAAATATATAAAAATTAGAAATATTGTATATTGTTATAAAATAAAATCTCAAAAATAAAATAATAAATTTTCATTTGATATGATTTGAAAGTTCCAACTATCGCTTCTGCGTGATGTTTTACTAGATTTTTTCAATTTACTAAAGAATAAATCGAAAGAAAAGTGGATCAAAAATATCAATGCAAGTTTAGTTGTCTGTGTCATGTGATATTCCGCTTAGGACAATGGCTACACCACTACAGCCAACGCAAACCGTTATTTGATTTGCTGAAACCAATTCGTTTGCCATTGTGCAGCGGAAATATTGCCTTCTGTACGGAAGTGATAAAAAGAGCGTTATCAAGGTGCTACACGGTACGTTTTTATCGATAGGAAGTATTCTAAAGCATTCTGATGATAAACGTCAAAATGCTCCCGGTGTGCATTCACATGTTTTGCATATCTATTCTATATCTTTATCCATAATTACAATTTTTTAAATAGTTCAAAAAATAAAATAACATAATATAAATTGGAGTATATAAAATATATCTGATTTTTGATCCTCTTTTTTATTTTTTAAAACCCATGTTGATATAAAAAAAAAAAAAAAAATGCAGATTTTTCCTAACGCAAATCTTTTGCATAAAATTATTTGCTAAAATAAATTTGGACGGCTTTTTATATTTTGTATGAATTTATTTCTCGCTCGCGTTTTAATAAAGTTTTTTATACATTTAATATATCGGATGAGAGTAAACTTTATCATTTTTAAAAAGGATGACGCAACACAACTGATACGTAATAAAAGCAGCTACTACTGATATCTATAGTACGTGCAAAAATTCATTCCAACTAGAAATTTCGTTTTCGATCCACTCCGTGCAATCCAAGAGACTACAGCGAAAGCACCTTTGTCTCGACATTGTCTACGGAAACAAAATAGATTTTCGCTACGTCGGCAATGCATTCTCGAGCTCGCTCGAAATCGCCCTCACCGAGATGTTCGACGTGCCCATTTCCAAGCCACGGATAGCGAGCGAGGGCAAGGATGAGGGCTGCCGTAAAAGTCATCCTCCATCCCTGCTACTATCGGCCAACCCAGCTTCTTATCCCGCCACCCTTCTTTTCTCATTCTCGACACTCTCGACGGATAAGACGGTGCACAGTTTAAAGATGAAACTTGAGTAAAGTGAATCGGCTGTGCTCTCCAAGCTGAGAAGCGGCAATGGCAACAAGAGCACTAACAGCAGCACAAGCAACATCATCGTCGTCGTTGCGCCGAGCCGCGGTTATATGTTATTCGTAATTTTCTGCTGTTTAGATATGCAGACAGGCGAATACGGACGACGGTACTTCGTCCGACTCGGCGAGTAATAAAGCACTTGACCGCGATAAAAAAAGCGCCATTTTTCTTTACTTGTTTATACTTCATTATTTTGCAGCGTTTTACGCACGAAAATGACAACGATTAATCAGATGCGACTACACGAAAATGTCTGTATCTACGCAGCTAGTTTGCGATAGCGTCTTGTGACTTTTGCAACAATTCAGCGCGCAGAGTAAAATTTAAACAATTCAAATGCAGATTTCTTTCTATTTTCTCTCTTTTTTCTTTTCTCGTCTTACTGCGCTGTTACTGTTAGGCTACCATGTATTCCGGAGATAAAAGGTAAATATTAACTATTATACGTGCAACTATTACTGGAATATAATGTAATATCACGAGTAATGCAATTTGCGTCAAACGAAGGAGAAAATAAAAAAAGATAAAAATAAAATAATTAATATTTTTCAAAATTGCTTGATACTAAAGAGAGATAGTTGCATTAGAGATTTCTACTAGATTTGTATTTTAATAAATTTCATCATGCGTGAGCACATACATATACACATTATATTTGACTTTAACTAATTTTACAATGATTGACAAAAGTAATGAAAAGTACAATAATTTCCGAGACTCATGTGATAAAAAATATCCCTTAGATCTAAAATGAACCATAATATTCGCGAAGAGGAAACGTCTCGAAGGGGAGTTAGTAACCGCATATATATCGTCGACGGAGGAAGAATCGTTACGATATAATTACGTAGGCTCGGGCCAATGAAACTCGTTCTGACAATTTTCAATTTCCTCAAGCCGCGTAGTACCTCGCCCTCGCACTTATAGTTGCCTACGTTCGCATAAAGTGCGTGGCGAAGGAACATAGTTAGCTTGCGACCTTCGTGCCGCAACTTCCGCAATACGCGGCCATGCACTCGTCTACTTCGTTATGTAATCGCGACCGACGAATGCAATCATGCGCTCGGACGCCACGGCTCCATTTCAAAGAAGCAGAGAGAATTAAGGAGAAGACATGCGTTCCTCGTTACAAAGCTGCAACGGAAATTCTGTACAACGTGCATGCCAGCTACATAAGCGACTAGAGTAACTACCAACCCGGTGTTTTTAATTACTTGAATCAACACAGAGAATTATTGTATAATTTGATGTATTCTGAGAAAGGAAAAGATTAACTTTCACGTGAGCTAAAGTTGACCACATTGCTGCAATATTTTCCAAAAAACGAAATAAAGTAAACAGAATCGAAAAATAGCTTGAGATATAATAATAATTCTAATTCGTGAAAATTTTGCAGCAAAAATTGAGACAATTAATTCTTTTCTCAATTTAATAATTGATTTTAAATTACCAAACTATTACAAATTAACGATAACTATGCAATTCAGCAATAACATAAAATAAATATTCATTATATTGCTATAAGTTTTATAGATCATGGAAATCTTTCGTATCATAATCCAGAGAGATTACAGCTTTGTAACAAGTTTTAATAAACTACGTAGACTATATATAGATTCTAAAGAGATTACAGAATAATCTTTTTAGACATTCTAAAATAAACTTTTCAAAGAGTCTAGAATAAAGTTTCTCGAGATTCTGAAATAATCTGACTATGAAAATCATATCCAGAGCTGTTGGATTAATATTGTTTACGGTATTACATTACGTAATTTTTTTTATATAGTTTACAGCGTTTCTCTGTTACAGTGTATTTTTCGCGCTGGATTACCCGCGACCCGCCGGCGTTAGAGAGATACATTTAATTAAAAAACACTGTTTGGAATGTGTGTACGACCGACGCGGAAAAAGGCGCTCGCAGTAGACGAAACGAAAGCAATCGCGTTTAGGTGCAGCGCGTGGCGAACTGTCGCATCGTCCTAATTTTCCACGTGGCAATTAAACGTTATTCGTCGGTCATGTTACCAGCAAGGAAATTGCTCAGTCAGAGAGCACTATACATCGTTGTCCCTCTTTTTCCCTCTCCTCCGTCCACGGATTTCGGCCCCGCGATTGCCTCGAGCGAAACAAAAAAAAAGAAAAAGAAAAATCGACCGTACTGCGTTTCAATTAAAGTTCTCGCACGACACGCGTTGCCGTGGTAATGATTAATCACTTTGCTACATTGGTACGTTCGATTTTAGCACGAGTTTCGTTCCAAAGTTTCATCCCAATAGACAAATTTCGTTCCGATAGAAATGCGCGACAAAACGAGCATGCAGATAAAGTGCGACGCATGTTTTTTTTTTTTTTTTTTTTTTTTCTTTTTATTTAGCAAATATTTCAAAAAATTTTAATGAAAAAATATTTAAAAATTGATGTTTAGAGATGAAACTTTTGTTTTTGTAAGAAGAAAACTTTTATAAGATGTTGAATAAATAGGAATAATAAAAAAATATAATATTGTGATTTGCGTCACAATTAGCAATTAAATATGCAAATATCGTAAAAAAATTTTTAAAATTCATTATAAATGTAAAAACAAAAAAATATATATATATAAGATTAATCATACTCATAAGAAAATTTTTTACCAATATTTTAATATTTTATATTACTTTTAACTGTATTGATAACTAAAAGTTTAGCATAAATCTGTTGATAGAATCACAATTTTATTAATGATTATGAGCAAGCATTATTTTAACTTCAACTAAATCCGCCTAACCTGAATTTACAATGTGCTATATTCAGTTTTATAGCTGAATTAATTAATAAAGTTAGCAGCTCTCTCTAATAATTTTGTTGCAATTATATAATTTTTAATTAACGATATCATTTGCTGTAGACATTATTCATTTTCTATACAGTTTCTCTGTAAATAGTTATAATTAATATGGAATTGATGGAGGTTTCTCTCTTCATAGAGAATTTGCATTTATACATCGCTTCACTCATTAATTTTGTAACAGCTTTGAAGAGCTTATCCTTTGAAATAAACTGTGGCAATAGAAATAATCAATCAATATCATTATATCATCAAATATTTCAGACAAACTTAAATACTTTTTTTTATTAGAAATTTTTTACTTTTAAATTTTTATAAAAATTATTAAATATGTATTAAATATGTATATGTATGTATTATACGTATGTATCATAAAATGTTTTATAATATATATA
>JBCEZV010000028.1:2317225-2345005 GCA_039654365.1 Cataglyphis livida | reverse complement strand
ATATATTTAATTGTAACGGATATAAAAAAATTTTATTCAAATTAAATATATATATATATATATTTAATTTGAATAAAATTTTTTTATATCCGCTACAATATTGAAATAATTATTAAGAGACTTAATTATTAAGATATATATTAAAGAGGGAATATAAGGGTGAAGAAGCCACAATAAAATAGTTAAATTATATGTTTTTATACTTAAGAAATAATGGCGTACTTACCGCATTGGTTTAAATAATGCTTGCATGTTATCACCATAGTCAATGACTAATTTTAATTGCGTGCCGCCGTCTTTTTGAACTGTAACAAACCAACCGATAAATCTTTACATTACAAAATATATACTTGACGTAATTAAAAATTGAAAATTTTCTCATACAAGAATTGCTATAATAATTTATATTAGTGTAATCCCTCTCCCTCTTTTCTTAACATGTCAAATATATCCTCTAACATGTCTAATATATAATTATTATTATTATGTGTGTGTGTGCGTGATTACATGTTGTAATCATTGATAAGTAATAAAAAAAGGAGATTATATTTAAATATTATTAAATCCCATTCAATAATTTTGAATGAAATATCATAAGCTCTTTGTACATTATTAATTATAAAATATTACGAAATAATTAGGGCACTTTTAATAGAATACGATTGGATCAAGCAATTTATTTAATTCTTGTTTTATTATTACAAACTTCAAATAAAACAAATCGATAATTTGTTAAGCAGTGATAAGTCGTCGCGGTCATATAATAATATATCTGTCTACAGTTTGAAATAGTATATAATATTCAAGAAATTGATATAGTTGGCATCGCGAGATCGATATATTCAGCGGAAAATAGAATCAAATTTATCCTACATGTCGCGATAGCGTTTTAATAAACAAATGCAAATTTGCGACTATTCGTGATTCTACAATTAGGAATGTGCCGTCAGGACGATTTATAATTGACTAACACGATCAATCGACAATTTGCATATTTTACACACACACACACACACACACACACACACACACAGAATGTTCCTAAAGCTCTTGCGAATTTTGCGCAAAAATAAAAAAAATTTAAATAATTCTGTGATAATATGGAAAATATTGATCCATTATAAATAATGCATTATAAATAAATATTTTTTTTTTGCATTTTTGGATTATAAGAGAAATAATATCTTATGCAACATTTTAATGATTGTTACCAATTTTCTCTTCATTTATTCACGTTACATTTTTTATCAAAATTAAGGGTCTTACATTAAAAAAAAAATCTTCGTAAAAATACTTTTCAATTTTGCCTTTCAATGATTTTATTTCTGTTTACCTGGAATTTCTATCAGAAATCAAATATGTTTAATAAAACATAATTAAGCACTAATTTGCTGTTTTAATTCCAAATTTATTTATTATAATTTTTTATTTATGAAATTAATTGCTCGCTTATCTTTGCGAATAACTCACGTTATATCATTGTATATATATATCTAATCATACATTTTATTACTTTTATTATTATATTATCACACATTTATATTATTGTATGTAATATAGAATGTATATAAAATATTATAGATTTAATTGTTAAGTATTTAATAAAATACTTAAAACATTTAATAATATATTTATACTTAATAATTATATATACAAATATTTCTTAGCATTATTTAAGATTTATACTATATATAATTCTTTAAAATTAAAACTATTATAAAAAAATTATCATATTTTATACAAGCTTATATGAAAAACAAAATTTTGAAAGTTTTTAAAGTTAAATATTTTATTTATTAAATATTTTATAATATTTTATTCTATGAGAAAAAATATTATTAACAATAAAATAAAATTGATAGCGTAAGATTATTATTTTTTTAAATGTTATTAATGTTAACGATATATGTATATATATATTAATATTATTTAAAATATTAATTAACTGAACATTTGCTTTGTATAATTTCGATGTAATTATATTTTACAACTTCGCTTGTGCATCGAATAGTAAGTGTTAATTATTTTTTACATTAATATAGAAAATAAAATCAAATTACTATATTTTTCACATTTAATTCGCATGTGGGAAATAATTTAATATCATACTTATATCAGCTATAATTTTATTTCTTTTTTGATCATTTTGCTATTAATTCAGTCAAATATATTTCGCGACTTAGTGACGGTGTTGTCAACTTATATATAATTGCAATCATCGTGGATAATTAGATTAATTACCATCACTAATTAAAACGGTCCTTGTTATTCTCGATCGAATTGGAGCGGAATATTAATTATTACGGCGAAAGTTTCATTTATCTGTTTCATTACAATTTTTGTTTCCTCGCCTTCTTTTATTCAACTTCATAACATCGTTATTATTGGGTGGCACCCTACAAGATATAAAGCAACTCTTAACATTTTTACGCACAAACTAATGTTTGAGAGATATCTCAATTTTTTGTAGAACATTTTGCAAAAATCTGACAGCATATCTATCACTGGACAATTATATGAATGTCAAAGAATTAATTAATATTATTAATAATTATGAAACTCTTTCGATTTTGAAAGAACAGGATTAAAATTATAGGAAAATATAATAATTATAATAAAAGAGAGCTCCGTAAATTAAAAAGAAAACGCAAAATAATATCTGAATTTAAATAGCATATCGTGAATAATATATTTAAAAATAAAATATGATTAAAAGGCAAATATTTCGAAAAAAAATTCGAAAGAATATTGATTTATGAAAGACAATATTTGAGAATTACAAACTTTATGCGATTAATTAAAGACTATATTTTTATACTCACCGACATGAAGAATCGGCTTAGTCGCCATCTCGTGAAGCAACTGGTCCACGTATTTTGAATTCTTGGGATATAACTCCAATCTTGAGATCTGCAGATGAAACTTCTCCAACGTTGTGCCGTTTTTTCTGCGATAAGAAATGTCTAGATTTAACAATATTAGCATAAAAAATATTATACGTGCGTATCATATGTAAAAATTAATCTGTGTTTCTTTTTTTGCGATTGTACATATAATATAATTTCTTAATATTCATAATTTTTTGGAAAATCTCTTTTATAGTTTTCTCTTTTATAGCTTTATTAAAAAAAAAAAAAATGTATATTTGATTCTTATTTAGGGAATGATTTTTGAAAGAAATAAGCTTTTCTACTCTAGTATTGAGAACGCACCATTTTAACAATGAATTGGCAGTGACATTTAGTTATGAAAAAAGATCGAATGCCAATTGATGCAGTATCAATTCTAAAAAAAATGTTCATGGCGTTGTAAATATTCTCGGCAAATATTTCCTCGCGAACGAGGACAAACGATAAAAATGCAATTCCCGTTGCCATTTTTTCGCGATGTGACAAGATAAAAGAAAAAGATAAGAAATGGTAGAGTAAAGTGTCTAGATAATATTACGAGTGCATAAATATAAATCTGACGTAAATATATAAATTCAAAAGTTGCATTGTGTCACCATAATTTGCAGTCAGTGCGCTTAAGAGTTTCTAGTGTCAGAAAACATAAAACATTTTCGAAAGACGAGGAAAAATGTTGTGTCTTTTTTTTAATTTTCTTAGAAAAGTAAAATAATTATTTCTTTTAATTTTATCAATTTTATAAAATTTTTTTTTAATTTTGTATATCGATCTTACTATCACGCAAATTAAAATAAAAGTGCGCGCTATTAATATTTAAATATGCCTTGAATATATATTTTGAACATCTAAAAGATTAATGTTTTTTATTAATTATTGGAATAAAATTAGAAAAGAATTATATATTATTTTTTATATATTCCTTTTTTATTTTACCACATTACTCATTATTTTTAAAATAGTTTATTCAACTGCACGTTTAAATGTCGATGTTTTTAAAACAAAGCGCATGTGCACGTTTCGGAAAAAATTAGTTCCTTATTTTAATCAAAATTCAAGTTTTCAGTTTGTTACTTTAAGCCGAGAGATTATATAGACATATTTTTATATACTTATATTAAATTAATATCATCAATGTATTATTTGATATTTTATTTATGATTGTGTTTGGTCAAGATGAGAATATATTCTACGAGAATAATCATTAGAATTTTATGACACGATATTGAGTTCTTATATAGGATGGCATAAAAAAAAAGATCGAAGAGACGATCGTGAAAACATAATTCGTAGACGTCATTTGGCCGTTTCAAAATGCATGGAATGGCGTTCACGACGACGATGGCCTCCGACCTTCGTTTTATATCTTAAGGGTGAGGAGGCCTTTATCCGATATGAGAAGATATCGTTTTGACTATCTTCCTACATACATGCGTGATACGCGCTTTCCCATTGTGATGTTGTTTGTATTTTTAAATATGTATGCAAATCAGTAGGAAAAATATCAATCTGTGCATCTAAAAGTTCATCTAATAATATAATTAAAAAATAGTATAATAACATGTATAATAAAGCAAAATATGATAAGTATAATTAATTTGATTTCATATAATTAAATTAGATATAAAATTTTTAAATTATATAATTAAATAATAATTATTATTAATTACACGAATAATTACTTTGAAAAATTTGTTGTTAAATTCTTTCCGTAGAAAAAACTTTTCGACAGTATCAAATCGATTAATTTACTGCCAACGCATCGGCAGCCTTTTATTAAAATTCATCTCATGGCCTTTTCGTTGCCACCCTCCTACTCCCAATCCTATTTTCACCTCCAACCTAAAATCTGAACACTTGTCGATATCCAGTTACGACGTGTTTCCAATAAAAATCCACCACTTTCGCTAAATAAATCATCATATCGTCGAGTTGCTGAAACTTTCAGCCACATTCCAATTTTTTGATTTTTCCATCGAATTTACTGGAAAATCCGCAAGTAGATTTATAATTGAAATAATACATTTTCAATTTTCATTTCGAAATACAATTAATTTAACATTTGGCTTTACACTAATTTTATTTTGATAATGATTTCGATTTATTCATTTTATTATTTTTATAATACGTATATCAATCTATTTTACATATAATTATTTTATTTTTAATCAAATTAATAAAGCCAAATTAGTAAAAGCCAAATTAGTAAAGCCAAATTAATTAAATAAATTTACTTTATTATTTTTAAAAAATTAAATTTACTTCAATTTTATATGTTTACACAATTAGTTTCTTCTACAATATAATTTAAAAAAAAAAAAAAAAAAAATGTTTGGATCTAGATGATAAAAGAGAGATAGACATATATTCTACTACCGGGTAGTTAGTATGCCACAAGAAGTCTGCTATGATGCTTCTTCATCTTTCTTGAAGACGAAAAGTTGATGTGATACTTCTAGACACGGATTTTTCATCTCGCAAGAAAGAGAGAGAGAGAGAGAGAGAGAGAGAGAGAGAGAGAGAGAGAGAGAGAGAGAGAGAGAGAGAGAGAGAGAGAGGAGAGGAGAGAGAGAGAGGAGGGAAGATTTTTAAATTTATTAAAATTATTAAAAATTTTCAACCAATTATTTTTTTTTCTCTAATCAACGAATCATCAAACTTGAAGTTTCAAAAGTTTTTGACAGCTACTGACAAACGCGATGGCTGATTAAGGATTTCATGATTAGAGTATTCTCTCTCTTTCGGATATGTCGTCTACGTCGACGACGACATCGTCGCAACGTCGTTCTGTCTCACGGGCTACAAACCAAATCTCTAGATTGAGTTCTCGGCGAACACACGTGCGAGCGAAACTAATCCGCGACTTCTTCCTCCTCCCCTCTGCCCACCCTTCTCATTCTGCCATCCTATTCCTTTCTCGATGTCGATGTCGAAGGAACTCCGTCGAGACCTAAGTCTTAAGTCTGGTTCTCATGTATAACGCGTAGCGATCCCGAAATTAGTCCAGGAACGAGAGGTGTCTACTGATAGTATTATTGGATTCGCGGATACATACTTAGATCTTTCTCTCTCAGCTTCCAATCTTCCTAAATCCATGAATATCTGGATTTTTAGTTTCCTCCCCCCCCCACTCCCCCTCTTATTACTTTAAAGTAATACAAAAAAAAAGAGAAGCATAACTAATATAATTAAATAATGATGACGAAATAGCTAATCTCCATCTGCTCTTCACTTTTGCGTGAAGTGGAAATGTAATTAGAGGCGGAAATGCGAACGATGAGGTATGCAAAAATATATAAGCGTCAAATCAAATTAATGCGAATCGCGTGTGGACAAGACGTAATCAGTCGCAGCGTGTGAATACATGAAAGGCTGACCTAAGCCTTCGTTATTGCACATGCATACGACCGTGAAATTGCATTAGCGATCGCGTACATATTGAGAACGAAAGCGAGCGAAATTGGTACATGGTATCCCCCGAATGTAATTCGTTAATGTAAATACAAATCAATAATTTAACTATTTTTGAACACGAATTAATTAATAACGTAATAATAATAAATATTATAAATTAATATAATTATAAGTTACATATCGTAATATAATTTATAAAAACGCGGTATTCTCTCTTTCTCTCTCTCTTTTTCTCGAGAAGAAAAGTTTTATTTCATATATTAAAATAAAGTATAAAATACTACTGATAAAATTGTAATCATAGCGAGACGCTCTTGAAATTCTACGATGCAATTTCATACTTTTTTTTTTTTTTTTTTTTTTTTTTTTATCCGGATAAATGCAATTTTATCTAGTTTTTTTTAGAACATAATGTGGTTCACGATTCGAGAGATTTTCAAGCGATGTCCGTTCGTTCGCTACCGCGATGCATAATGCATACGATGCACTTTCTCACGTGATCTCGTAACGGAGGAAGGGAAGATCACCCCCGCAACGCCATCGGAGAGAGAATATCAATCCCGTAAAAGGATATCAATAGCGAATCGCGGATTCAGAGATGTCACTTCCCCGATTCGCGAATTCTATCTACGATGTTACAGAGCGCTTCGAAATATATCTCGCTGTCTCTCAATTTGCATCGCAAAAACAAGAAAATTTATGTTGAAGTAGGAGCTCTATTAAGCGACAGATACATTTTTTTTTTTTTTTATATTAACGCACTAACACATTCATATATATATACCCGCATATAACGCAAATTGTGATAAAGTATTTAGTCAGCCACTATTAGCGTTGACCGACTTTACCAGCTATTTTAATTATCCTGACTTGCATCATTATAAATGGCTCATATCACACTACAATTGATAAACCGTAGAATATTCTTCATTAAAATTATAAATTACATTAATAATAATAAGAATAATAACAATGCAATATGTAATATGATATTATAATATAGAATGGTTAATAAAATAAATATATTGAAAGAAAGAAGTTTTTTAATTGTAAGAAAAAGTATACTAAAAGAAATGTCATCAATTATTTAAAATAAATAAACATTATGCATAAAATCCTTAGTTGAAGAAACAGCAATGTTAAATAAAAATAAGCAAAAAGTAACATAACAATACTCAATAATTTGACATAATTGAATTAATAATAACAACACAAGGTTTTATATCTTTATAAAATATTTGGATGCCACTGCTATAGGAATGGGACCATAAACTTGAAAATGAATAAAAGCGCAGTTTCTTTCCGTGCAATTGCAGATGCAAATATACAGATGCACCCTAGGTACCATACAACACACACACACACACACACACCTTTATACAAAAGCACACACATGCAAATTGTTAATGACGAAAATACGATATACAAACGTGAAAGGAGAGTTTGCCATTCTCGAAGAAATAATTCAACTACTATAACTTGGTCGCGCGAGAGCAAGTGAATTCGGATGACAAGAGAAAAAATGTTATCGTAAAATAGATTTAAATTATATAAATGTGTGTGTGCCTTGATGTCTAAATAATGTTGTTTTTTCCTTTATCCAACAATGAGTTAAAAAAAATGCATGTAGGTACGGATATATTGAGAATGAGCTCAGTGTATGTGTGTATGTAAGTAGATAGGTAAAAGAAATGCAAATATTTTTTCTTATGTATATTTGTCTCTTTAAAAAAAAAAAAAAAAAAAACAATACTACATTTCGTATATATCATCTTTCTATTTTCATTTTTTCCTAATTTTTTATATTAGTTTCCATGTAGCAGTTTTTTATACAATTATCATAGCTGATAATATTGCATTTTTACATATGATTATATTTTATTAGTTATATAAACATTTATACAACTAATATTTATGGCACAATTGTTTTCTAACATATATATATTACATGATAAATAACGTAAATCTTTAACAAGTATATGTTTTAATTTTGTTTGTTTAAAATATTTGCAAATTGTTTGCGTTGAAATAAATTTGTGAAAAAGTAAAATATTGCAAAGTTTACACAATATTCCTTTACAATTTTTTCAAATCGAATATGTATATGTATATATAAATATTGTATATCTGTGTGCGTGTGTGTGTTTATTTGCGCACGCCATGTCATAGAAACAATTTGTAATAAAATTAAACATTTAGGAAAAGTTATATGGGCGTGAGAAAAATCAATATTAGTATATAAAATCAAATCATTTTCAATCTACAAAGCTGGAAACATGTTTTTGATTTTTAAGCTTTTTTTTTTTTTATTTTTAAGTCTCCCATAGTTGATGGAAATAAAAGTATTAAAATAACATTTTATTTTGGGAGAAAACATAAAAAAGATTATTAAATGTCTTTAATTATACGTACATTTATATACGTTTCTTTCCTCAAAAATTATTCATAAATTTTTTATACAAAACAAAAATATTTATATATAAAACAAAATATTTGACATTATCGTGTCTAAATTATCAAAAGTTTAATTATTCAAATTGCTTGAATTTTTTGATATTTTGGATAAAAAGCATCGCAGCCGTCACTGAAATAAGTTTTGCTTATAATATCGACTATGTCACAACACAAAGTGTTGCAAAAGAAATGCTGGCATGCGTTTCCCTAAGGATTACGGTGTATAAACGTTGTCATGTACACAAGCATAGTTCGTGCTATCAGAGGTTACATGAGACCGTGAGCTCGTCGTCGGGGGAATAAGTCATTGTTTTGAGGAAACAACGCGACATCGTTGTTCTATTTTATTTAATTGAATTTTTATCACAAAGCAGAAACAAAAAAGATTAAAAACTTATGCCTTTATTTTAAAAATTCATTTCAATATTAGTAAAATCCTTTGATATCAAAGTGGCATTAATACATGGCAATTTAAATTAAATTGATTAGATGTGTTTATTTTAATATTGACATAATGTCAACATTAAAAAAAAAAATAGATGAAAAAATAGTTATTTTCATATCAAAGATGATGATAACATGCTTTCAATCAAGAAACATAATTTTTCAGAAAAATGTTATTGAATTGGATGGTCGTGAATGATGTGATTATTTCCGCGGAAAATTTTTGCGCGCATGTAAGTAATGAATACGTGCCATCGAGTAATAAAAGGATGAAAAGTAAAAAAGTAATTATAAACACACACGAACATACGTATATAATATATATTGCTATAGAAAAATTGCTTTTTATGATTCAGTTTCTCTCTCTCTCTCTTTCTCTCTCTCTTTATCCCATAAAGGCTATATAATTATAAAAAATTCTAATAAATTAAGTCTCCCTCAATTATATCTTCTATATATATTTAATAGTTTATATTCACATTAAAATTTTGTCTTAATTTATAATTAAAGGTGTAACTTTTATATAAATTAAAAATAAAAAATAAGAAATGCATATTTTTTAATTTATTTGTTTTTAAAAATTAATTAATTATAACACAAGTATTTTATATAATTAATAATAACACTTTAAACTTGTCCGCGGATTTTTTTATCCGTAGCGATTCTGGATTTTAATTTTTTATTACCGACAACTGTGCGATCTCTCTTCTAAAGATTTTGGATAAAATAAAGTATACAAGTTGTATTAAACTTATATCAGAAAAGATAATATAATTCTCATTTTTTAACAAAAAATAATATTTTTTTAATTATTTTTTCGGGCGTTTCACTACGTGGCTATGGAAAAAATAAAAATATTAAAAGTATATTTTTCATAAAAGCGCAAAAAAGATAATTCAATCCGCGATTTGAAAATAAATAGAGGCCAGAGAAAGATTATTGATAGCGGACTTGAGAATTCTTTTCGGGAAAATTTCCTCGATGTCTCATTGGTCCGATCGGATATAAAAACAGCGATGCCCGAACGTCGTGGCGCTGCTACGAGACGACGCGCCATAAACAAGCGAAGATAGAAATTATAGATGAGTTGGCGGGGTAAACAGGCGGCACAGCACGAGAGCCGAGAAAATGGCTTTTCCCCGGGAGAGAAATGCGTCTCCGCATTTTCCAGAGCGGAACGACCCGGTGCGCGGACCCTCTTCCCTCATCTTTTCGCCTCTCTCTTTTCTTCTGCCCCTTTCAATGTTCATCTAATTTTCTTATTATTTTGACATATACTATATATATGTATAATAAAAGACATTTATATATATATATATATATATATATATGGAGGAAGAAAAATTTGAAAACATTTAGAAATAAAAAAAAATATATATATATATTACGTTAAAAATATTAAATTTATTTTGTATATTAAATAATTATTATATATAATTGTATATGTAACTAAATTATATTATAAGAACTTTATAACTTAAAATTACAATTTGGAAATTCAAATAAAAATGATACATTAAAGAAAAAATTTAATTAAATCTCACAAATCTGAAATTTATATCTCTTTTGTATTTCTTTATATTTTGAGCAAACGATCTCTCAATATTAGTTAAAGTAAAACCAATTTCCCATGTTTCTCTTTGCTTCAATCTTGATCGTGTATGACAATTTGGACAGGGAAGCGGGTTGGAGAACACGCAGTTCTGTTTGCCGGAAATTGACGAGAAAGAGAAGCTACTATTGACCTAATTTCGGTTCATTGTGTATAAACCGAAACTAACCGAGCGAGAATCTATAGGTCTATAGATCCTGCTGGCCGTCTGTAGATATACATATGTAACCATGTAAGTAACCATTACATAAGAAAACATCGAGATCATCAAAACAATGAATCTACGCATCTATAAAAGATAGATAGAGACAATTGCAAAATCAAATTTTATTTATAGAATTTGCAGTTAATTTATTATATGGTTACATGTGTTGTGTGCATAATATATGTAAAAAAAAAAGAAACGATAAATAAAAAAAAGATATAAAAAAATTAAATAATTCGAGCAAATAATCCAAGATATTCAAACTCGAATGGCTGGCATATTCTTTGCCCATTATATACCTGTCGTTATTCTTATCTCTCTTATTTGATAAACCACGATAAGAGATAATACAACACACGGCACATTTATTCTCGAACGAACATTTAATTTCAATAACGAGCGTGTCTGCTCTACTGAATTTTAGATACTTAAAACATATTAAAATCGATGAAAAATTATAATATATTTTTATTATAGACAATATATATATATATATATAATTCGTAATATGAGCATGATTTAATTCTGCTCGTATAAATATTATATTTCCAATTTTCAGAAATGAAGACTCTATTAACGATGACAAAATAAGAATCGGAGCAAACGTAATAATAAAAAGTATGATCCCTGAATTTTATATCCGGTTTTATTGTCTTGAAAACATTTGTAAAATATTTTGCTATTCAACAAAGAATTTATTAAAGTGAAAAATAAATACGTGTCATACTTTGTATTTTACTGTAATTGTTACGTTTAATTTAGGTATAAATAGGAAGAGAGCCTAGTGGAAGATCATTCGTCTTCATCGCGCGTATTATTTCAAGACACTATTTCGACGGTCAAGTATATCAAGATGATGAAAAGTTTCAAACCAAAAGCTATTAAGAAGTTAGCGAATCTTGATAGGGGATGTTTATCTATAAAAGCTCACTGCTTTTCCTCCCGTTATGTAAATTACTTTTAACTGATTTTTCGATAAACTCAAGAAGATGGTTACTATATTAGTTTTTAACTTTTAGCATCAAAAAATTGATTTGCTTCAACCACGTTTCTCGACTGACATATTTGTATTAGAGAATTATTTTCCCATATAACGCTCTGATCAGAGAAAAATCTGTACTATTTTTCTAAAAAAAAAAAAAAATATATATATATATATATATATGAGAAAAAATAAATATACATATATAACGTGACTGTGTTGGCAAACGTAAATATACGGTGACTTTGCACCTTTTCTCCAGTGGAAAAGTCTTAGGGAAGAAGAAAAGGACCGACGATGGTTTTGGAAGGATATCGCTGGGGGTTTTCTCGTTTATTTCCTCAGGACAAATTCAACGGCGCGCCGCGCCGTCGAGATATGAGACGGGTGGTCGTACGCAAAGCAACGCATATCCGCTTTTCCGCACCGCCGATTTATTCGTGTGGCTCAGCGGCAAAGCCACTTCGATCCAGCCGACGGTAAAGACCTTGCTCGCCCATTCTCGTATTTGTAGGCGTCCCCAGCGTCCTTCTCTACTCCGCGGACTTCCTATTCCTGTGCGACAACGCGTTACACGAACCGAAAGCGGGCGAATACGGAAAATTCATATTTGCATGTACGTGCCGCAACGAGAAAGGGAGGCTATTTGCTAGCGACTTATATATGCGGTAGGATTTATTTTCATGTAACCCCCGAAATCTTAACAATACGTCCCCAAAGTTTTCGCAAAGCGTAATTGTATGCTGTATACTGAAGAAAGTTGAGAAGATAAACCGTTTACGAGACGTTTCACATGAATCGATTCTCGAAATATCTTTAAATTGAGGAGAGTTAAATTGTTATTTAATAAATACATATTATTGTGAAATAAATATTAAATTTAGAAATTTTTTGCTTTATGTGTGTGATGATTATAACTCTTAATTTTTTCAATAATTTTCAATAGCATTAAATATTAAACTAAAAATTTAAGAATATCTCATATAAAAATGCGAAATATGGTCATTTCAAAATAACGAAATATACATTATTTGTGAATTTATTTACTTTACAATACGCACACAAGAAATATATAAATATCGATTGAATAAGCAAAGTTGATTTATTAGTAATTAAAAGAATAAAGAATGTAGCAGTACCGTGAGAGATTGCACTTTGTGCGTGAAAATAAGAGCAGAGTCACTCGTATAATGAAAGATGGAGATAGATAGTTTGCTCATTATTGCCTAGAATTACTGAAACTCGTTTTCCTCCAGCAAGACAATGGTGTGATACGAAAACGCAGCATAAGAGGTTCCAATCTACAATGAAACAGTATGTATATAAGCGATTAAATTACAAATTTCAAGTAATCACTTTTATCATTAGAAGCATCCACATGGCAGGAAGTTGATTGCTGCCGGCAATGCACAAGACAAATTTCAATTGTACATTGAATGACGTAACGGAATTGTAGCGTCGCGGAAGTAAAAAATATAATATGAAAAAGAGTAATCGTCAAATTATACGTTCTCACGATCGACTAAATCAATAAAACAGAGCATTTTTTTTTTTTTTTTTAATGCGTTTTTCAATGGAATAGGTATTATATATGCTCGCAACTGTTTTACATTTTTATAATTGAATATCAGCGCATTTAAAGTCTGAAAACGCGAATTGAACTGACTCGAATAGCTTTATAAAATATTCAATGGCTACAAAATACCTTCTACTCGATCAATCAGGATATTCCAAGAGATTTTAATTTATCCTGATTTCTATTTAAATATTTCGCTGATAATCGAACGGCAAGCGAGCTCGTAGTATATCAGTTTTAGCTTATAATACTATATTAGCAGTAAAGCTTTAAAATTTTAAAAATAGAAATACAACACTGTGTTATCGATCGCAAAGTGTAAATATTTTTGCACTATTTTCACCCTGCAAATCAATCATTCATGTATAATCGAGTACATTAATTCGAACGTTTTAAACGTACTGAATGAAATGCTCTTGATTGAGTTTTGCGTTTTTAATTCATCTACAGCGAAATTAATATATCTCAAACTGCAACATTTGCGCACCGTTATTCCGAAGGAACTGTCTTATCGAGCATATATTACTGATTTTTATCAGTAAAATATCCAACCTCTTCTACTTTCATGCTATAATCTATAATTGACTATTGATATTTTATTTATTTTAATGGCGTTTTTTTATTCAAGAATAAAAAATTGCTGTATTTGTTTTCAATTATTATAGCCATAAATTAATTGTGTTATGATTCAAGAGCTCATTTAAATATTTAAACAGAATAATAAAGTTTGTTTGCAGGAAGATAAATTCTGAGATGTATCTTTTAATCTTCTGTGAATGTGTATATTAATCTTGTTTTTAAAATAATAACTATTAATAACTATTATTTATTATATTTAAACTAACTATATTGCCGCAAAAATTTATTTTTTTATAAAAATGATGATGTAAAAAAATGTAGAGATAAACCAATTAGAGAAAACAAGAGAGCAGATAATTCTTGTATGTTTGTAAACGGCAGCATACTTTATAAATCAAAAATACACACATATAAACTAATTTAAATACACTTTGTTATAAATAAATCTTTCTATATGACAGTTAATTAGATTTAAAAAAAAAAATACTGAAAAAAGAATACAATAATTTTGAAGAAAATGTATGCTCAAAGAAGAGTTTCATAAAGAATTATATCAAGATCGAGGAGGAAGCATTAAATTACG
The DNA here is from genome assembly GCA_039654365.1 of Cataglyphis livida. Classification (NCBI taxonomy): domain Eukaryota; kingdom Metazoa; phylum Arthropoda; class Insecta; order Hymenoptera; family Formicidae; genus Cataglyphis; species Cataglyphis livida. Next base: position 2,330,250 of record JBCEZV010000028.1, on the reverse strand, counting down.
CTTACCTTTTTTAATTAAATCAGAATAAATATTATATTAGAATAAATATTTTTGTTAATAAAAATCTAATAATAGATTAATTTTTATACAATTTAAAAGCGATCAATTAAAAATAATTATATGATATTTTACACATTTATTTTTTTCAGAAATGTTATTTTCTCGAGTGAATAATAAAATGTAATTACTCAACATACACACATATGATGTATTATTAATTATAAAATTTTTATGAGAATTGTAAAATCATATAAAAGTTGAAGTATTTCGATAGTCCGTATCACTTGATTTTTTTTCAGTCATGATTGATTGTTGTTAATTTAGAAAAGTTCAAAGACATGTCCAGTTTTTGCGATATTAAGTAAATCGAATCAGTGATTTTCATTGGAAACTAAAATCGTTGCGACGCGATTTTATGCAACTGATATTTATGTCGATTATGTTTAAACGCTTCTATTTTTGAAATAAAAAGATCGCTCCGCAAGATCGGGCTGTGTATAACAAAATTATGAGCTAGCAATTTATATGGCTTTGAAGATGAATTTATAACGTACATAATGAAATTTTACATTGCCTTAAAAGCAAGTTTCGCTCGAAGAAGAGAGTTTAGATATAAATATAATGCCTTAAGATATAATCGTAATTTTTTTATACATCCTTATTATATAATATAATATAACTGACTAACCTGTTATAAGTCTTGTAGACTGATATCCTGATACAAGATAAAGTATCTGCATTAAATATTAACAGATTCATTATTAAGAGTCTAAATTCATTGTGTATTCTATGCGGTTTCGTAAGTAATGAAAGAAATTTTTCGCTGAGAGATTGAGTTCATATAAATTCTGGAATACGGCACCAGCTTGTTAAATAAGTTCTAAAAAAAAAAAAAAAAAAAAAAAAAAAAAAAGTAGAAAGAGGTGTCCGTGCAGCTTTCATTCATTTGATACGCGATTCGATCGGTGAGAGCTCGCCAAGTAAAAGGTTTTTGCAACGCGTATTTTCAATATCTCTTTTCCCTCTCTGCTTTCATGAAACAATAAAAGCTTCTATAGCTGACGTTCTCTCGCGAGGATGGGTTTTTCATTTAGTTGAGTTTCGAAGGAAGAAAGGGATCTCATTTCAGAGCACGGGCTCTTTACGCCTTTGGCTTTTCCTTCGGCCTCATGTTTGTAAGATATCTGGCTGTGGAGATATGCATAATGCGCAAAAGGTCTCTCGAATACTCACACATCAACGAAAATATAAATAATTACGCCGCAATTAAAAGTTTAAGATTATTTCACAAATTCAAGACTTATATATATGTATATATACTTTGAAAAATGCGGTAACGCAAATCATAATATAATTGCGATTTTTAATAATAATTCGCAAATGATAACGTCTAATTGCTCATTATTATATATAAGGCTATATACATTTTTATGTTAATATCGTCGCTATCGCATATTATCACATTCATATGTACGTCTTATCTATCAGAATACATGTTACAAAAAAATTAACTATTAAATATATATAAAGGTTTTGAGTTTATTCATACATATAATATGATTAATAAGTGAATTAAATTATTTTTTAAATTTCTTTATTAAATCGAATTCGAAGTCGATTCCAATATAGTTATAAAATGCGCGAAAACAAATATATATAAGTACTAATAGCCGCATTGATTTCTTCCTACATCGTGAAAACCGACTGACGTCATCGATTTCGGAATCAGCTGTTTGAAATAATTTTACATGGATTTTTTTAGTCAAATAGTGTTTCACACAAATATCACTCAATAAACATGCACTCCGCTCTACCTATTGAGTTATTGGAGCTCTTATTAGCTGATTAATGTGCTCAATCTATTACTTGCTTTACATTCGATTATGGAATATTCGGTGCATGTGGTTCGCCATGCTGTTTGTATTTCTGTCTCTATTATCGCAATAATTGATAAATTCATAAAGGAAGATGAAAAAAAAAAAAAGAGTCACAACGGGTGCTTTTGAATCTGCTTGAATATGTACTTGCGGGCTTTATATATTATCCCGCGATAATTTAAGACTAGCCGGATATATTCGTAGAGCGAGTTTATGTGACGCCATTGTCTGGGCGCTACCGTTATTTATGAGAAGGTTTCGTCTTCGAAAAACGGAAGGCCCGCAGCACGGTAAGCCGCGATGCGAATAACAATCGCCCTCTCCTAGCGAGGAGCGGTAATTAAGGATTAGCGAGGTGATTAGTGAATGCCTGGTATTTAAATCTCGATGCAGCGATCTGCAAGTGCGCCGTTGCATCCGCGCGCATTGAGACCAAACAACTGATTATATACGTAGCCCAACGGTGAAACTTTGCGGAGCAGACGTTCCAATTACCGCTTCTAATTACGCATCGCTCTTCTAATACGTCGAGCAAGTTCAAAACTGTGCAGTGATTAGTGATAAAGAGGCGCGCGTCTCTGTAAGTGAAAAACTTTCGCTTTGCTGAGACGGAGATGTTCTGTCAGAGGGAATGGAAACATGCCACTAATGATGCCAATTATATTATGGTTATTTAAAACAAAATTGCAAATGAGAAGGAGCGATACAGAAAATTGCTTTCGTTATTTTTCGTCACTCTAATGACGGTATTAATTTTTTTTCTCATATGTCACATCAATCTCATGCTTATTAGAGCAATCAATATATGTGCATTTACGACCGTTATGTTTGACATCAAGAAAGTTACTCGGACTGTCTATACTGTTATTAAAATGCATTTCACGATTGAAACGCGTCACCGTGATGTCCACCCTTCCTTCCGCCTCCCCTCATCATCCTATTTCCCGATTAATTACTTTTCGTATCAATTAATTATCGTTTAATTACTTTATCAGCACAATGAATACCGACAGATCAAGTCATAAATAATTAATTAGACGAGGATCCACCAAAAAACTGTTAATTAATGATTAAACTTTCGCGTTAGTCTGCTATTGCGAGTCCACGGCACGCTCGCTGGTAGCTGATCTCGCAAACTTGCACGCCCAGTGAAATATATAATCTCTTCGGGTTAAATTTTTCTTTGTTTAAGCCGGAATAATAACGGAGATATTTTGCAATGTCGCCGATAAGAGTTGGAAATTTGCTATAATGACATAACACGCTTTTGCAAACACTTCCGTGCATAATGCTTTTCGGTCATAGCGCTGACATCTCCCTAACATGTTTGATATTTTATGCTGCTAAATGGCTGCAGCACGTATCCTGCATGCATATTAATTAAGTTATATCGGACCAGAATACAGTAAATCATATGGATACATATAATCTTACATAACACATCACTCAATAAGTCTCCGGTCTAACTAAGAAAAACAAATTTAAAAAAAAAATCATGTGGGTCTGTCAACAATGTTGCCATATATGTGTCAGACCGGGGACTTATTGAGTTATGTGTTATAATATATTCTCAAATAAAATTATTTTTTTAGATATATAAGATGTATAAATAAATCACCCGTTTTTTAGGCCCATTCTTTTAAGTCAAGTAAAGATTTTGATCTTTTAATTAAAGATTTTGTATTAATCTTTGAAAAAAAGACTTTGCTATAACGACTTACTTAAGGCGGAGTAATTCAAACTTTCGATGAATAATGCTGTGAATAATGATGTGAGAACATGCGTAAAATGCACTAAAATAGTAATAAGTTTTAAACTCGTCCTAAGCAAGTACGCAATGAATGCTTAAAAGTCGACGGCCGTGATGTTATTTTTCTCGATCTTTACCGACGTTTTCTGGCAAAATGCCCTTTCGCCAGTTTGCCAGTTGTAATCCTCAAGAATGAACAACGTTGACGGGATTACATGGAAAGTTTGAGCACTTGTTCATTTAAGTTATTATAAGATAAGCATCGCGCACAATTTGTTTTCTTTTTTTTTTCCAGAAACAAGATAGAAGTAATTTTTTTCGCATCCAACAGATTTTACTTCTCTCATAAATAATTGATTTTGCATAATTGTTTTTTTTTAAATTATTATCATCTTATTTAATGTGCAGTTTTTAAAACAAAACACTACTTTTCGATATAATTAAATGTATTGTATATAACGAATATAATCTATTAAAATATTTGAAATATACAATTCACAGGATAATCAATGATACAGACGAGTGATAAATATAATTACGATAACTGTTATTTCATTATGTCATCATGCAAAATGAGTGAGATGTTAATTAATGTATGTTTTGCTTTTTCTCGAAGAATAATTTTCGGTATGAAAAACGGTACGTAACATAAAAAAGAAAATATTCATTTATAGTTTGAAAGTACGTATTTTGGTAACAGATTATTACATTATCATTAAGTAATTAAAGCTACATAAAGATCGAAAATGAAGAGGATTAAAATTCCTCTATAATATTTATTCTGAATACAGAACGCATACACATCATTACTTTCTTGATTAACTAATAAAACAAATAACTTTACCGCCGAAATATGACAGAATATTGTCGTCTGAGAGTTGGGTTGACTTTTCTTCTCTGGATTACCGACATTCTTTGAGCGATACACAACAAAGAACGCGCATTCAACGATAAATGTCACTGACTTCAGGAATTTTAAAGAAGTATTAAGTATTCAATGTGAAGTATAATAGTATATAATAGTCATATAAAAAATTATGGTTGACCTATACAAATTTAACAAAGATTTCAATGCATCTAAACAAGATATCTAAGTGTAAAATAACTTTAATAACAGATTTTTTAACTAATTTACAATTGAAATTCGTCTTAATAAATGTATAGAAACATCAACAGTATTCTTCAAATTCTATACATTCAAAGAAAATGGCTTTTCGCGAATATAAAAATACAAGAGAAAGAAAGAGAGAGATAAAAGAAAGAGAAAGAGAGAGTTTAAATAAATAACAAAAATTATTGTTTTTTGTTCTATCTTAATTTTACAAAGAGAGAAATTTTTTGTTTGAAAAATATTTAAAATATTTTTCTATTTTAAAAATATATTTAAGACATGAATAGATACACAAAGATACCTTTTAATGAAATTTGTTCTGTTCACTGTTTGTATATATATATTGTACCTAAATATATGCTCGGAAATATATATTCTAAAATTTCTGAAACTTTAAATTGCACAGCTTAAAATGTATATACGATAACATCAAACAAATTTATATTTGATGTGCTTTTTTCCATTTTTTTATATAATATACAACACTATCTCTGCTACTATATTAACAATCATCATATTAAACATCAATAACATAATTGCAAAATGTATTAAAAGATAATAGAATTTTCTTAACTATATATAATAAGTAAAACTACTGAAGAAAAGTAATTATTTCAAAATAGTTAAATGTATATCCGCGCAATTTTTAATGTTTAAATAAATAATTGAGCTAATAGTTTCCTGCTGTTTCTAGGCGTTCGTGGATTACGCAATATATCGATCGACATACCATTGGCAGTGGCAGCTGGTACAACGGTCAACATGTCTTGCAGATACGATCTACAATCGGACACCCTTTACACTGTCAAATGGTACAAGGGTTCAGAATTTTTTCGATATGTCCCTAAGGAGATGCCACCGATCGCAGTATTTGGAGAACTCGGAGCAAAAGTCATAGTGAGTAATACATTAAATGAAAGATTTCAATAGATTTGCAGGATTACTTGTGTATTGTATCATTTGAGCTAAGAAATCTTTTTCAGATAAATATTTATTGATATTAATCAATAATTTGCTGACCAATCCAAATATCAAAAATTTTTCTAACTTTGTGATTATGTAATAAAGATTCTATAAATTATTTTACTATAATAATTATACAAGTATATGAATATTATAAATAATTTCTTTTTAAATTGCTTTAACAATTAATAATTTATGTCTGTATATAACATATATTCAATTTTTTTCTTCCAATGTTTATTCATGAAAAAGTAGATAAAAATTTGAATTCTATTATTTTTGCAAATTATTTTTAATTAAAATTATGCTTTTATATAATTTTAATAGTTTGGTATACGCAATTGGATTATTTTAACTGCAAACTTTTTATAGTGTCGTACCTATTAAAAGTTTATTCCTAGTTTTTAGCAAATCAAGTTTTATATTCGTATTAGACATATAAATAGCAAAGTACAAAAGATGATCCAAAACTCACATGTTCAAAATTTATCCACAATTTATTCTTCCTTATGTGTATCTTTGCACAAATTGTTTTTTTATTTTATTTTTATTTATTTTATTTTTATTTATTTTATATTTTTATTATTTAATTATATCTTTACTGTTTTATAGAGGATTAATATTTATTATCATAATATTTTCTTAAAAAAAATAGAACATAAGAGATATTTTACTTAAAAAAACTAATTTTTAATTATTTATAATTTAAAAAGAAAAAATATCATTACATTTTTATTCTAGAAAAATCAATCTTAAATTAATAAAAAAATACACTTGTAAATTTTATATCTTTTTTATATATTAAATATCAGAGATGTTTTACGTAACATACATAATTATAACTTTATTCTTATCATTGCATCATATTTTTAACTTAAAAATGTTATTTCAACATGCTTTAAACGGTAAAACAACAATTTCCCTTTTCTCTCAATATCGGCGAAATGAAATGGCATTCATGTCATAACATGCGCAAAACGCATGGCAGATTGCATTCTGTATATGCAGACGAATATTTGCAGCGCATATCTAGCATGCATGAAAGAGGAATAGTCATTGCTTGGCGGAAATTTGAGTCTGTAAAAAAATATATATATAAATCAACAATTAAAAAAAAAAAAAAAAAAACATATTATACAGATTATGTTCAACCATCGAAATTTTCTTTTTCGTTATATGTTTTCTGCCAAATCGCGTACAGGAAAACATAAACAGCTGATCTTTTTTATTTAATAGAACACTATAAATTTATCTATAATTAATTCTTTAAACGCTATATTGTGTTTAAAAATTTTTTAGAATATAGTAAACGATTTTTCATAATAAAAATAAATATAAATAAGTGCTCAGTGTATAGGATATTGGCAAATCGCATTGCCATTCGTTTTCTTTTCCTAACATTCTTTAATGTTTCGCTGTTCAATATTTGAAATCCGTTAGCGCGACGATTTATTCCGGAAGAAAACATACCATGCGCCCATTTTCAGCATACGCCTTTCCTATCGCAACAAGCAAATATAAAACACATTTATTTCATATGTATAGATGCTATCGCAAACAAATATACTTCCGAATCTCACATTTTACATTTTTTGGAAAAGGAAAACTATATTTTTAAAATAAAAACATTTATATGTGATATTTCATTCCGACTTGAATCGTTGTAATTCATGATAGAAATTAATTCGATAAAACAACAAATGTGTTACAGTGTTCTTGCATCAAAGAAGCATGTTGCGTAGCACGGTTAAATTAAATTATTAAATACTTGAAATAATTCGTGTAATGTCATTGCTCATTCGACGACAGAAATTATAACCCATGTCCATTTTGCGCATAATAAATACACGGGGCATATTAGCGTACATTTGCGATATAAGCACGTGCGCTGGGTTACAAATACAGAAACACCGCAACAGTATATGTATACTATAACTGCAAATAATAGCTTTAATATTTACTTCAAAAAACAACTGTAAATTACGAGATAAAAATCCCGCTGATGATGTTTTCAATCTTAAGCTTTATCGCGCGCGATTACTGCATGGTTAGCTGTCATCAAAATTCTTTTCATTAACTAATAATTGAATCCTTCAAGCTGAAGATCGTTTTCTCACGTTTTGACTTGTTGTTAGAAACAAGAATTACGTAAATATATTCAAATGAAAATAATGCATTTACATTTCGCCTTACAAGCTAGCTGGATATAAAATGTCAATCAACCATTATCATTGCGTTTTGGATGCAACAATATCGCATACACGGATGCATACAAAGCTCGCGTGATAAATCAAACATGATAAATTTCAATATTATTTTGAAAACGGGTCGGTTACGTGCTCTGGATTCTAAATGCACCCTTTACCTCGCTTTTATTAATGTAAAAGATATTACTAACCAACACTGTTTGCATCAGCAAAGCTTAGTAATCTGCTTTTCATTGCCGCGCATTTGTAGTTAAAAGGTTATATAAAAATTCACTATTGTAATTCTAAATATATAATAAAGAATTTAATACTTTATATAATAATTAAATTATAATTTATATTTATGTAAATCTTCCATCAACTTCATAGCACTGTTGACAAATTTTCTTTTTTAATTAAGTTATTTTACGAAAAAGATCTTTCTCAAAAGAAATCTTTCAGAAAAAAAAAAAATGTCTAGCTTAATGCGACATTTCAAAGACGACTTTGAATTTATCGCGACATCCGCCCCTTGCCCGCGGTCGATTACGAACCATTATTTCAATGGAAAAAGAAACGAGAACAACGGAATTCAATCCGCGCACTATGCAATATTTCGAACTACGCACATAGTCTCATGTATATGCGTCGTGAGCAAAAAAAAAAAAGAGAGAAATAGTGGCTCCAAAATTAATGTTTTCAGAACAAATTAAAAAAGCTGTTAAAAGAGAGCTTTATCCAAGCTAAACTGAAGCACGTTTAACAGCTTCATTCAATTCGAATTAAAGTCAAAGTAAAGCATTTATACAGTCTCTCCAAATATTTCCTATATAGCTTTAATTGCAGCTTAATATCCTAGCTTTAATGTAATTTTTTTGTTTGCTTCAACATAAAGAACAGCCAAATGATGCGGTTGAAGCAGTTTTTATTAATTTTTTTATTTTATAAAAATATAATAAATATTTCATAATTTATTATAAAATATGTCTTTTAATCAATTTAATTGTAGTACTTTAATTAAAAGAAAATTTTCATTATATTTTCAAAACATTATCAATGCAATTAAATGATGTGATCCATTATGGAGATATTTTTTTTTGTTCTTTAACGTGATATTTCAAGCTAACATAAGTATAAATTTATTGCGTACGCGAAAAATTTTGTATATAGACTTTCAATTTGTTACACAATAATCAAGTTACACAAGACATAGATGTAATTGTCACGGATAAAAATCGGTCAAAAAATCTATGTTTTTGAGAACCAATTGAAAAACAGAAGAAAAAAAAACTAACTAAATCCTTTATGCGGCTTCTGCATAAGGGCCGGCGCAAGTTCGGCCAACGAAGCGTTTTCGTACACGCAATGATTTCCCAATTAGATTTTACCGGCGGAAAGTACAGACAACACTTCGGCCAATAAATCGCGACGCACTCCCCGCGGGGGTGAGAAATATATAGTGCGAGAATTGTGGCTGCGTGACCGCGGATGCGAGGGGATTGCGACTATAAAGCAGAAGGGAAGCGCGGCACAATAGTATGTAGAGAAACAGGCGCAGGGACTGTTTTGTATTTCGCGACAGAGAGAGAGAGAGAGAGAGAGAGAGAGAGAGAGAGAGAGAATAACAATATTAATTTTGCCGAGTGAGTTCGATGAATTTATGCGTAAGCATATCAGGCCGAGCATTGTTGAATCGCTATATTATGTAATCCGGGCATAGAGTAAAACGATACCTCCGTTATGTTGCCTTTATACACGCATGAGCGTGCCAGTTGATCTCCAATATGTTGGATATGTCCGGACGTTATTTTGATTTTCGAGATACACACACGTGGTGAACGTGCAAAAGGATCGATCATTTCACTGGGTGATAACTATTGTGTATAAATTATTCTCGGACAAATATTGTATATTAAAGTAAAAACATAATAATTAATGTAAAAAATACTAATCTTTTGCCACTTGGCTTCTTACAATATCGTTTGAATAAAAATCAATGTAATAGATCCATATCATATAAAAAATAAAAAATAATTCATCACTCACCGATATATATATATATATATGATGCCAGCAAAGTTGTAACACCAACACATTGATCTGTAAAATATAAATATATAATTTAAATAAGAATAACGTCCAAAACAATTATCTAACATTTGAAAAAATAATTGTTGCGTGTAATAAATTTTTCAATTTATTTTTAAATAAATATTTAATAAAATAATTGTTCACAATGTTCTGAAAAAAATTTCTTATCCCAGTGGACCCATAAACTTTTATAAAAATTGAAAAATTAAAATTCTAATTTTGAAGTATACAATCCAGAAATGTCTGTTGAGGGAACATATTAATTTCGCGCACACGCTTGCGATATAAATAATAAATAAACAATAAATTACCCCATGATTGTTCCTGTCGTTCGATGCCTGGTCTCCTCCTTCTCTTCGCCTTTGTGGCACTCACGTAACAGTCTCCCGCGAAAATAAGGTTAATCACGGTCGCGCGCGCACTAATTACCAAAACACGACGATCGTGCGGCACTTTGACACTCCCAACGTTAACCGCATACACACGCGCAGAGACACGTACGCGCGCGCATACATAGATCATCACACACGCATCATGTATTTTATTATATATGAAGAATCTAGAGGAAGTGTGTATGTGGAGTTGTGCGGGCGTCTCGAACAGTAATAACACATAGAATTCCTCGCCGTTGCCTACTCTCTCGAGTTTCCTCGCGCAATTGACAACAAGGTTGTATAATGTATAAACAACAACATGTATAAATAATTATTTACAAAAAATGTTGAGCGCCGTATACATTAGCTGAATATACGACAGATTTACAAAAAAAATAATATGAAGATATATAAAAGATAGAAAGTAAGAAGTATTTTTAATATATGAAAAATTAAAGATATGTCAAAAATATAAAATCTTATTATTATACAAGAAAGATATTTAAGATCGGCAAAATTTTTTCTTCGTGTTAATTTTATTTCTTATTTTAATATACCGGAGTGTTTGAGTACCGCTAGATATGATTAATCATGTAAATCTTGAGAGAGACTCGCTCATTCAAGAAATGGTAGGGATTATTTTTTTATGAGAAAGCAATTTTTTTTTTTATAATAATGGATACGTTCTTTGCACAGACATGTTGTAAAATAATTATTAATAAACATCGTAACGCATCATGGCTTTCTGTCATAAATTATTTAAATTAATTTGTCTATAGAAAGAATAAAACATTTTTATCTAAATTATCATCATTTCCGTTTTCCAACTAGCAACATAGAAATATAATCGAAATACAATAACAGCATTGATATTTTCTTCCAATATACATGATTTCTCTGCAGAAGATTTATTAAAAATACTTTCGGAGATTAGTCGTATCTCCTTTCGTTATGATATCGTCGCTTATCCGTAATATGGCATATGAGCGTGTCGGTGTCACAAACACGAAGCAAACCACAGCAAAATTAATTGTGTGATTTATATGCTGCCACCGGCAACATACAATTAATCCCTGTTGCGAGATATTGTTTGTCGCGGACGAGCGAATGCGTGAGGACGAGTAAGTGCGATCGATTTGCAATAAATGGCACTCGCCGGTTCTGTGCACTTGGTCAATTCTGTGGTTGATGCTAAATTAACTCAAAATTCAGTAGGCCCATCGGTAGAGTATCACTGACAGTCATTTATAGCAAAATAAAATATATAATTTATTCGTCCGAATAACTCGCTTTTTTTTTTCATTCTGCCTCGTATGAAAGTACTCTGAAAAGAAAGTTATTAATCTTAATCTTTTTAACGGCATGTATACATATATATAATAATTTTGCCACGACGAAATATCATCACAAAGAACGTCATCTTTATAGTTGCGATATCGGTTTAACGATGAAATATTGCGAATAATATTATGGGAGTGACTTGTGTAATTATGTAATTTATCTTCCTAGAGCTAGATATATTGTGGAGAAAGTAGAAGATATGTATATCATTTTTAAGTCTCTTAAGATTTTTTGAAAAATTTGAAAAAAATTATCGACATTTATCCTTAAACAATAATTGTAGAAAGATAGGTGTATATGTGTGTGTGTGTGTATGTATTTTCTATAAACTTATATAAAAACATAAATATAAATATTTAAATATAAATATAAACATAATGTATTTTTTAAATAGTTATTATAAACTCATTATATATATTTTTATTCATGTATTGTATTTTATTGGTTATATTTGATGAAGTAAAATAATGAATGCATAAGTACACAATAAATGGTAATAATAATAAATTTGTAAATAATAATAAATAAAACATTCTCTTGAATATGAGAATGAAAGTAATTAAGTAAAGCGCATTATTTATTGAAATGTTTTGAATTAATATAATTTTAAAGTATATCATAAAACATAAAACATACATATTTATATTTTACATCATACATCCTTAATAACATAAATTTTATAATTGCAGAATTTTGTCGATTATTGCATATTTAATGATAATATCGCGGATATACATATTTCATAATTTATATGTGTATATCCTTGACATCATGAGTAATATATGTGAATTACATTCCAGGTAAATCAAAGCGATGCGCATCAAGTGGTCCTGAAGGACGTACAACCCAATCATACTGGCAAATATCGTTGTGAAGTCTCTGGAGATTCCCCTTCGTTTACTACCCTAATGGTTTATAGTTATATGCACGTAGCAAGTGAGTATATTGAGAAAAACGTACTTTATACATCTCAATAAGAATTACATAATATGCGCTGAAAGGCAACGTCCAATGTATGTCTGAGCAAATATAAATAAATATAAATACATATATATAATTAAATAAAAAAAAAAACAATTAAAATCCTTATATATTTATAAATATAATAAAATATAACAATATAATATTGCATAATGATGGTTTTTTTTTTTCAATATATTGCAAAATAATCAATTGTGTGTGTAAACTGATTAATGCATATAAACTTTAGGTATAAATTTAACTGATTAATCCGGATATAATAAAGCTTTTAATAAAATAATATTAAAGCATTGTGTGATAAAAAGTAAATAAGAAAAATTTAAAGAATATACAATTTTATAATACTTATAT
>JBCEZV010000028.1:2288456-2300386 GCA_039654365.1 Cataglyphis livida | reverse complement strand
TATATATATTTATTTATTTATTTATTTATTATACATATTATATATTATGCAATAACATGATTATATTTAAATATTTTCTATTTTTTATTCAATTTGTTTTGAAACGCAAAAACTGAAATATAGAAATAACAATAAATAAATATAATTTGTTAATAAATAAATGCATGCTATCTAAAATACCCAAATAAATAATTATTTTATTTTTGAGCATTATATTTTAGCGCAATATATCGACACTCTACTCTGTCATCAAGCTTCGAAGTTTATAATGAGCTTTCATGCGCGTTAATGACAGTAATAATTTTGCGTACGTTATACGTAGTATAATATAAAATGCTGATTTGGCAATTACAAGGAATGACAAGAAAAAAACGTTGGATATAACAATGTCATTCATTCAAAGTACTATGACAAAGCAATTTTTATTATAATATCTGTTAATCATATATGTATATGAAAAAAATATTTATCTACAAGAAACTATAAGATTTATTCAAAATTTATTGCAAAAAAAATAAAATTAAATGTCAAGTAATATTTTTCCAAAAATATATAATATATTTTATATATAAATTTACTATATTTTAATAATAAGGCATGTACAACACTACAGTAATAATATATATGGCTTTCGTTTCACCATGAAACTTGATTATATTAAAATATTCTTAAAATATTTTTATAATTAAATTATTTAATTATTAATTTTTAATTATGAAACACACTTAGAATTTGTGTCTTTTGATATTAATTTGAATATTGGGGCAGTATATTTTTTTAATAAATAAAAATCTTTATTTTTAATAATTAAAATCTTCGATATTTATAATAAATAAGTTGATAATGCTGATAAGGCTGTTTGTGGGAATGTGTTTCGGTATTTTCTTAGAAATACTTGGTTATTAAATAAAGTAAATTGTCTCTTTCAAATTACATAATTGTTATATTTACATTTACTACATTCAATGCAAAATATACAGAGATCTCTTCTATTTTCTTTATGATGCTTACAATTTGACATTATCTCTAACTCTTATTTTTTATTATTATAATGGATAATTACTATTATATATTAATTAATTTTATTAACATTTATTAATTGTGGAATTCAAATCTGGAATTAGAAGAATTAGAAGATAGACAAGATGGCAGAATAAGAATAAAGTTTGACAATTAAAATTAATCAACGTTGAATTAGTTATTCAAAAATTAAAATTTAAAGTTCTAATTATTTGACAATAGACAATAAATAATTAAATAAAAACTAAAATAATTATAAAAATTAATACAAGATTGATATATTTTTGATATATATTTGTAGCACAAAAAAAAAATTGGAGATTTCAGCGAAAACAAGAAAGTCGTAATCGCGTACAATATCGCGGAAATCGGTGCAAATAATAATATGGAAATGTTTTTCCGTTCAGAGCGAGCGGAGTTTCAGGAATGCGCGATTCCGATCTGGAATGAGAATCTGGAATGAGACCAATTGGTCTCCATTTATCTCCGACGCACACTATCACTTTTTTTCTATCACGCGGGATTTTTGCATTCCGTGATAAAATAACTGTAAAAACGGTTGCCGAGGTTTCTTGACTCCCATTACTATATGGCATCCTTTTTTTGGATATAAAGTTTTTTTGAATATGAAATGAGCTCTCCCTATAACTGCAAAGATTGTGTCAAAACGTGAAAACCGATCGTAGCTGATATAACAATTGCGAATATAATGTTGCTCATACAATCTAAGGATATTATCTATTAAGCTCACAATTAACTAAATTTCTTTAATTTTTTTACTCACGGCCTTGTTACGTGAAAAAAATTAAGTTTATCTTACGAATAACATGTAAGTTATTTCATATGTGACTGATCTTACGAAAGAAATATTGAAATAATTTCTCTTAATTTTTAAAAGCTATTAAAACACAATTAAAACCATTGTACTTTTATAAAATTAGAATTATTAATTTTTTCTAAATACAATAATATAAATATAAATAAATATTTATTTATTTTCATGAAGAAGCCGTGCATGTGTATAACATTATACAACATAGTAATAAGGTAAATATGATATATGAAGCATGAAAATGGTGATATTAGGACATCTTTAATAGATACATCGTTTTGTAATGTAAATTTAAACTAATGCTTGATTCAAATTATAGCTACATTCTCTTTAAGGTGAAGACTCCCGCTCATTGTTCGAGTATTCATTTTAAACGTTTGTACCTGGCTCTCTGCCACGTTCTGTCGCCACCTGATGGAAGTCGATTTGCAACGACCTGGAAATAAAGCGAAGCGCAAACAACAGATGAAATGTTTGCGAAAATTATTTTCTCCTAGTTAAGATCCAGAATGTTGTAGAATTTTTGTAATTTTTTTATTCAAAATTTGCAAAAATTGGACATTTTTTTGCACAATGCAATCATGCATTGTGTTATTTAAATATATTTGTATTCTTAAAAATTAAATTTTTTAAGTGCGTTGCTCAAATTTATTAATTATTTTTTTATCTAATAAATCTTAAAGATAAATAATCTTAAAAATAAATCTTAAAGATAAATTTGCACTTCTTATATGTATTACATATAATTTTTTGATAAAAAAATGTTTGTATACTTTTTGCAGTACTGGAGAAGAATATTTTTCAATAAAATTTTTTTCTATCTATCAACTAAGCCGCGCCGTAAATTGCTAGTATTTTAGTTAGATGTTTGAAGCTGGTCATGATATATTGGCGCACAAATTGGTTCACATCTCTTCTTTATTAAAAATATTTAATATTTTAACATTTAATACTTGCATTATGAAGCTAAATTGATTTCTTTAAATAGCAGAATATATCTTTGCTTTATATAATCTCGAGAATGATCCAATCAGAAATCATTCTTAAATAGATTATAAAACATGAAACGATATGTTCAGTTATCTAAAGAAACGTATCAACTTAGCTTAAAAATATAAACTTTAAATTATTGTAAGAATGAATGCTAACGTTAAATCAAATATTTGTTTGAATTTGATATTTTCTAGAAAAGCTTTCCCGAAGATAATATAAAAATATATGTGGTGATTTATATAAAACTTACTTGCTGTAAGATCTTACAATAACATTTTTCAATATACTTGTCGCATCGTGTGCCAAATAAAATATGTGAAATACTTGCACACAGGTATGTTTGTAACGTAAAAAAGAATGCGCATATCTGCTATACAAAGAAAATATTTTAAATATAAGGAAGAAAATGAAAAATGGAAATTATATATGAATTATATGAATAAATTATAGTAAATGCCTTTTTGTTCTATTTTATCAAAATATGTAAATCAAAAATTATGCATACAGATACACTTTTAGAATATGTTGAAAAATAGATTTAAAAAAATAAAAAATAATGAATTCATAGACATTTTTTGTTATTTATACAGCTTAATTGTACTGACAAATTTATCAATTTTAAAATGATATTTTTATAGATAATATAGAATATGAACATGCTATATTTTATTTGCTCTAGAAAAATGGATTTTTTAATTTTTATTGAAAAATAATATTTAAATTATAAATTAAACGTTAATTTTATTGCTAACAGATTCTGTAATTAAAATTTCAAAAAAATGTAATTTTATGTTTTCAAAGCTCTTTAAAATGTTTTATCTTGTAACGCAGATATATTGTTTGTTCTATTATATTGTACTTTAAAAATTACAAGAAAATAAAAAAAAATATTATTCTTTTAGTTTTAAAGTTTGAGTATCATATCTTCAAAGATAAGTGAACACAAAGGTGGATGAAATATATTGTTTTATTCATATCCCTAAGTAGCAAGGCGACGTCAAATGACGCTTTAATGACGTCTTAGACTTAAATATCTTTAATATCTTTACGTTAGAAATTAAGACGTCATTTGATGTCTCCTTGCTACTTGGGATCTTATATATCAAGCTCATTGATAAGTTTACGTCAACGGCGCTGCAAAAGCATGATAAAGCATGTATAAGAAAATGCTAAATGAATACTGCCTATCCTTCTCGTGTATAAAACATTCTATCTTTGAAAATAAACGATTTACAGGCTTTGCAACTACGCGATATATGCAACGCTATATCCAATCCTTTAGACGAGATATTGAATGCTGATCGATATTGTCCGTCTGACGCTTCAAACGATATAATTCGACGATTTGACGCTGTCTCTTCGATTCGTTAGCGGCAATGCTGCGTTGTCAATGGAACAATTTACCTTTAACATTTTTCTGTGCAGTTGATCATACGAGGTCATACAAGTGAAATATAATATATATTTTATTGGAAAGAAAAATAAGCGCGAGTATTAAAGCTTTTTTTTTGGATAAATGTTTTTAAAATGATATCGATATCTTTTTTTTTATTTGCATGATATTATAAAATTGTGATTGTATTTTGTTCAAAGCGGATAAACTATATCGAATTGCCAAATATATCATGTAAATTGTTATGTTTTGAGAATACTGTTGTGAGAATACTTACAAATATAAAATAAAAATAAGATATTGATAAAATGTCATTTGTAATCAAAAGAAAATATAGGTAATTACCCGAATTGCATGCAAGGATATCGGAGCGTTGAAATCCTGTCAACTCTTGTGTTTCACGACGTTGCACATTTGTTCGATCCATCATGCAGCAACATTTGCAGATTACTAGATCAAAGTAAACTCGAAACCTGAAATAATTATTACGCTCTATGACTCGTGTGGCTATGTCTATAAACAATTCTCTGTTCATCTAATTAAATTAAAGTGTTTTGGATGCAAAGGACTGTGTATGTAAGATAATGCAGTTTGTGCGCTTATACAGATCACACAGAATAAATTGAAGATTTTTATATTTTCAGTTTTATATTTTCATTATATTAGGATCGAGCGGATTAGCACTTTGAGTTCATCAGATCATAATACTCCAATATTTATATTACATATCTATTTATAAGAAATTAATTTAAAAGCTAAAAATATAGATAATTAGCATAATATTAATAAGCAAAATACATTTTATTTCTCTGTTTTTTTTTAATTTTTAAATAATAAATAATAATATATAATATATATATATATATAATTTTTAAATAATATATATAATATTAAATTTAGAAATCGTGCGTTTATTATGTAGAATCTAATAGATTGTGAGTGAGAATTGTGATAACAGTAAAAGGCCAGAAAATAATGTAATTATTGTATTTTACTATGTAATCATTTTATAACATCAACACCAATGACATCCATTTGTGATTGTTATGTGCGCACATCATTTTAATAGAATGATAATTGAATTCACACACTTATTGCAGGTATGCAATGGTCGTTGAATAGACAATGGTGGAGAAAATGCAAATATTGCAGCGCTATCACAGTGGAAGATGTCAAACTTCTAATTTAATCAATTTGTCGTTGCAACATAAGATAGTAAGACTTAGAATTATAATGCATTTACATGCGCAATTTAATGGAACAGGATTTGCAATTGTTAAAATAAATCTAATATAAATATGATAATTTCGACATCATAGAAGTAACTTTAAATTTTAATTGCAAACTTAATTTTTTATTGTAAATTTAATTTAAAATTTAATTGCGCACTAAATTAGATTAATGATAAAAATGTTACAATTGCTAATCATATTTTTATATATTTTTCTATAAAAATTTGTTTTTAATTTTGTTTAAAAATGTTTTTTAATAATATGTTTATTTAATCATATATAATTGAAAAAAAGTGTTTTTAAAGAGTAAGATTATTTTTTATTACTATGTATTACATTATATTAAAATGTTTTTAATTATATTTTATATTATAAAAGAGAAATAAAGAGGGAAAAAAATTATAAGCAATTAATTTTTTTTAGTTATTTCTCTTTTGATCATTCGCAATTATATTTTATTAGATATAGTAAGGATGATTATCAAACAATTAACTTAGAAGATTGCCGAAAGTTTTAACACTAATAGAATTGCCTAAAAAAATAAATGATATAGCAAGCGATAATAAGATTTCTTCAAAGTGTAATGAAAGTAAAGCGTATCTCATCACTGATGATTATATTGCGCTTATCAAACCTGATTGGTTTCCAGAATAAAAAAATTTAAATAATGGAACATCAATAAAATAAACTATTCTGAATCAATATGTGAATATGAGAAAATATATGATTAGAATGGAAGCTCTGTGGTTAATCGATGGATCAATATTATTCGCGTTATCGATTAAATGATGCGGTCACAAAATCGCCAAATGACTCATAATGTACAAAAATTTTATTAAGCTTATATAATCATTATTAATTGTCTCTAATGTAGAGAAACGTAGAAATAATTGTTTTTTTATGAAAAATTTGTTACATAATTTTTTATTACTTTTTAAAAAAATGTGATTATTAACAAAAATTATTAAACATATATTTTTAGAAAAACAATTAAAATTTATAATTTATACTTTTATTTTAAAGCAATACTAATTATATTGAAACAGTGAGATTGTACAATTTTGTACAAAGGTTCCCGATAAAGTTTGAGGAATTCTATTTTTGACATCATTAATCTTAAGTTTTGTCTTTATTTCTTTAATTGCCAGACTGCTTCGTTATAATCTCAAGAGTTGTCCAATTTCAAAATATTATGTTTGATTGAATGTTACTAGGATTTATGTAAATTTCATCCACTCGGATTCAATCAGTTTAATGCAAACGTAAAGTCTCATCAAATATATATCTTTATAACACGTCATGCTGTTAATCTTATTATATTATGTCGTATCAATTTATTGCAAGCCTGCTCTTGGCAATATTCATCTCAAACTTTATTAATTTATGTTTTTAAGATACAATAAATTTTTTTCCACATTTTTCGATCTCATTTCATTCCAATGTGTAGAAATATTATATTGCATTGAATTTATATAAATCTTGTCTGATTGTCGATATTATATTTATCTCATTATTATTCTACTCTAAAATTAAGATGTACGTTCCATAAAACTACTAAATATAAAATACATGTGAAACTGTTTTCTTTTATAAAAAAAAAGTAAAAATTGCATTTCTCTCCTTGTTAAAGTTTTTGGACATTATAACACATCACTCAATAAGTCTCCGATCTAACTAAGCAAAACAAATTTTTTTTTAGAAATCACGTGGCTCTGTCAACAATGTTGCCATATATGTGTCAGACCGGGGACTTATTGAGTGATGTGTTAAGAAACAATACCTGTTATTCATCCAATAATATATAATTGGATTGACCATAGAGTTGGACATGGCGAGCCAATAGAAGCCTAAATATACGTGTTGTACATAACTGCTTTCTGCGAAATGACGATAATGATACACAAAAATAAAGAATCCCTGATATGGCAGCCAACACACCGCAAATATTGTCACCACAATGATAAACATTTTTACAACCTGTAACAAACAAAAAAATATTACAAGATTTTTTTTTAATACATTTCAATTTTCTCTAATTATTATATTTTTTTAATTATTTGACATTTTGATAAATTTGATACTGGTATATATACACTTTTTTAAATTACATTTACTCTTTATAAAAGGACACACGCAATTTATTGATTAGATAATTCCTTTCTTGTTATAAATGTATTGGACAAATTATTAATATTATAAATTACAAATATAAAATTAGTAATTAAAAATTATAAGCAAATTACAAATTTTAAGCTTAATAAAATTTAGCAAATATTTTTATTGTTGCATTTTTTACCGTTATATTTTTACGGTTGATACGGACAATCATTGTATTGTCTGTATCAACCGTAATAATTGCATTTAATTTCGAATTAACAATGTCCATTGCGCTGGACAATAGTATTAGGAAGAGCTTAATAGAAACCTATCCTAAAATTTACAATTCCAACATTTGTCTTGCAAGTTATTAATTTACTACTATCAACGCAATTAAAAGTTTCATGTAAAACATAGAAGTAAATAATTTATGTCATTAAAAATACAAAAGTATTTTTGATATTTAAACAGATAATTATAAAAACTTTTGATTTGCATGTGTAAATAAATTTGCGAACCATCTCATAGTAATAAAGCGGCAGTGTGACTTAGTTTATAAAAGCACATTCTGAAATTTTTGGGCATTCGAAACGTAAAAACTTTTATAATATTTTGTATTTTATTTGTAGCTATTTTTCAAACTTTCTGATGACTTTCTGACTATCTTTTGTGTTTTTACAAAGTCAAGAAACTATCAACATACAATGTACAAGAAAATATTTATTTTTGGACTTCACAACATAACAGACGACATATCGACAGATTTTTGCATATTATATTTATATCAATAATGTTCGCAACATACATATATATGGAAAAAATCAATAACATACCTTACGTTTAGATTTCATCGATTCTTTTTGATAATGTGTAAGTTCGCCAATAGATTTTGAACCCCATAATTTTCTTCCCATACATGCATAACAGACAGCCATCACTGTCATAGGAACCAGATATGTTACAGTGAGGAATAGAAGATTATAACTGTGGAATAGATGATTTATATATAATCATAAAAAATCTACACACAAACAGACATATACACACACACACACACACACACACACACACACAAACACACACACACACACACACACACACACATTGCTATTATATTAAGTTTTATCAAAATTTGTTTCATCAGATACACAGAGCTAGTAACACACATATTACTGAAGAAAAAATGCAGAGAATTTGTTATTTATAATTGAGAATTTATTATTAATTGAGATATACTTAAATGTAATTTAATAATAATATGAAATAAATTATCAATCTTTAATTAGAATAGATTTGTATATTTTAGAATATGCTAAAAAATTAAATGAAAAACTTAAATTACGTAATTAATTATTAATTTTAATTAAAAAGAAAAAAGCTATACATAAAATAGAATAATAAAAAGTAAAAATTGTTGTGCAGATTTGATTTTAATTTATTATTTACAAATTCCAGAATTTATTGTACAAAATTCATTTTATGATATGCAGATAAACAAAATAATTATACCAGAAAATTAAATATTTTTTATTTAGGTAAAATATGTTATGCGATATAGATATAACAACAAGAATGTTTTATTCGTTTCAATAGATCGTGGTGATGAAAAGAGTTTTATTAAAAAAGTTTTTCATGCCATTTATGTAATTATTATTAAAGGCAGAATTATTTAATGTAACTAATTGAAATTGATATCTCTTTAATCATTTGTTTTGTCATTATTTGCTCGAAATATTTCGACAATTGTATTTTAGCATAGACAGCAAATTTCGACCTTGTTTTTGCTATAACGTCCATGTACACTTTTCATAATTTAAATCTTTTAAAATTAAATTACTAATTTAAATTATAAGAAAAGCGTATACCAATCAATACATTGATTTTTTATTTCATTTCATCGCGAGGATCCTATTGCTGATATAAGATATCGGTTATTTATTATATTTCACCGTGGACAATCATCTCCTATTTCAAAATTTCAAAGAGACAAAATTGGGAAGCTTGCCCGGGAATTCTTGTTATTTGCTTTATATAAATAAGCAAGATAATTAGCATACTCATTTATTTTGTTAATTAGACATTCGTTTGTCTTTTATCCTTCACTCAATTACTTACGTTTGTCATTTGTCATAGAGTTATTCATAATTTAACTTAATTCTTTATAAAAAGTAGTTATATTAGTAATGATATTTTAAAGGTAATTAAAAAATTAAAATTTAGTACAAAAACTTTATTTTTCTCAAGATCTTTTTCCTCTTTTTATAAAATTCTACAATCTTATAAATGAAATAAATCAATAGCGAATACCTTGTGATAAAACAAATTAAATTCAAAATCAAATATTTTAATGATAAATTAATTAAAAAAACGATCAGTGTCAAAAATATGAAATTAGAGAATTATTTCGATTAGAATAAAATAATAATTTAAAAGAAAATACACAACCTAGACCTAAACCTGGGTAAATTTTTTAAATGATTTGACCCAAAAACAAATCAAATTTTATTAAATCAAATTGTGACATTGCAAATACTTTTGATCAGAATTTCAATTCAAAGTATACGTGAAAATCATTGTTTAATAAGTCGAATTGTAAGAGAAGCGTTCTGTGAGACTATTTGAGACTTGACATAGATAGAAACTGTGCAAGAACTTGGAAGAACTATTTTGATACATAGAACCCAGCTTCCTTTGCTGAAGTGTTTTAAATTATTCTATCATGCTTTATATCTAGCAGAAATGTCAAAATTAATTTTTGAAAACATTTTATAGATATGTAGGAACAGAGATATTCACTTTACGCATAAACTTTTGATGATGTTCTTCGTAAGAGAAGAGTATTGCTAACTGGCTTTGGGTTCGCAAATTATCAATAAATGAAAATACTTCAAAGATACATATACCTAAAGTTTTATTTATTGTTAGATAATATATATTTCCCTGAATAAGATATAATCAAAATTTACAGAAAAATTCAATTTAAAATCAACATTTTTTAAGAAAAAATTTGGATATCATTGTTTTTTATAACTTTTAATTTAATAAATTTAAAAACTTGGTAATTTAATTTTTATAAATTTATTGAGAGAAAAAAGCTATAAGTATAAATATAATGCAAATAATATAAAATATATCTGTATTCATTTATTTGATTCTTACAGATTACATACAGATTATACATTTATATATATTTTTTTATATACAGGTTCAGTATTTTTTATTTCTTTATAAAATTCTTTAAAATATTTTTTATAATATGTTTTCCTTTTTTGAAAAAAAAAAGGAATATTGATTTTTATTCTACTTTTTAAAATGATGTTATCTTATTTATACAGAAAAGAAAAGCCGGAACCATATTCAATATTGACTTTTTACATCCCCCAATTTATTTTTTCCAAGTTTTTTCTTTTCGTCAGTAATACAATGCAAATTTTAAATCAATTATATTAAAATTTCAGAACAAAATCGTGTTATGAACGATGTTTTGTGTTTAAAATTAGTTTAAGTTGCTCTTTTATTTTTAAATTTTCTCTCTTTTTTTCCTTTCCCTCTCTCTCTCTCTCTCTCCCTCTTTTTCTCTTTCAATTTTTGTCAATCTAAATTTATATTTTTAAAAAATCTAAATTTTTGTTTTATTAAATATTACAAGGATAGAATTTTTTATTCATTATTTATTATTTATTAATTATTATATTTATTCTTTCATCTTTATACTTGAAAGCCAATTTTATTCTAGGAAACATTTAATTAGATTTTTTTCTTTTTTATAGCTTTTTTTAAATATAACTTTTTTTTAATTTTATACATTACTATTATACATTAGATAGTTATTAAACTATAATGTATAATTCTATTAAATCTTAAAATTGGGAAAAGCTAATTGTAGAATAATGTTAAATTCTTTCATTCATCTGCATTAATTAACAATGCTTTGTAATTTTAATATCTTTTTTCAAGCGAAATAAGTCATAGTAAGCCTACAATTAATCCTTTAATAATTAATAAAGCAATCTTTTAATTGACACAGACAATGGATCAAATGCAACCGCTCTAATTAGGTCGAACTACTCTTATCGTTCCCCAGCGATATGTTGATAGTAGATATATGTATACCAATCTTCCATTCTATCTTCCTATTCATATCTTCTTCAGGTAATCGTTGATCTCTTTTCCATTTGTAATGAATCGCGATTGCGAATACAGTTTACAGGAATTTTTTTTTGCACGCGATTTCACATGTACGCTATTTCTATCAAAGAACGTCTAATAATTTCAATTTCTTTCATACACATACACACACACACACACACACACACACACACACACACACATATATATATATATATATATATATATATATATA
>JBCEZV010000028.1:2269281-2281742 GCA_039654365.1 Cataglyphis livida | reverse complement strand
AGAAATTAAAATTATTTATTTTTTTATAATTTAAATTAATAATTAAATTGTAGAAAAATTAAAATTAATTATAAAAATTTTTTTTAAGAAAACTAAAAAGTAAAAATTAATTATGAAGAAATTAAAATTATTTATTTTTTTATAATTTAAATTAATAATTAAATTGTAGAAAAATTAAAATTAATTATAAAAAATTTTTAAGATATATATACACATATATACACATATATTACCTTTTCATATAAATCAAAAATTGCACATATATATAAAATAAAATAATCATTTAAATATATAAATTTTTAAATTTATGTAATGTTAAACTCTTAAAGTAAATATTATTATATATATTATTATATATATTATTATATATTATTATATATATTATTATATATAATTATCTGTATTATTGGATATATTGGATATATCTATTTGACTACTAATAGCATCATTAATTGTAAATTGTAATAATAATTGTATAATAGTTAATTCTGATTATAATTGTGTTATAATTTAATTTATATGTAATCGATTTAACACGTTTTAAGAATGGACAATTTTAATAGCACTTCTTTATTATTGTTTTAACATTATTTCTTTTAATAATTAAACTATTTAAAAACCGTATAAAACCTTGTTGTAGATTTTTGCATGTATATTTTTTTGAGTTTTGCATTTGTTTTGCATATAGTTTATATGTAAGAGCTTTATATATATATATATATATATATATATATATATATATATATACTTTATACATATATGCTTTGCATAATAGCTGTTTCATATGTAATCCAATATGATAGGAAATGCAATCGTGTGAATGGATTCAATTTTATGCTACAATTGCGTGTAATAAAAGTGTAAATTGCTGTTGGAAATTGTAATAGTATTTTAGATTAAAAATATTTCTTGCATATTAAACATAACATTATGGTACATATAAAGCTCAATTTAAACTTCTTTCTTCGAACTTTTGTATATTATCTTATACACAAGACTATGTAACATAAGTCAACACATATTTTATGATTAATAATATAAAATTATTATAGCTCTTACTATAATAGCACATGCACACGTACTAATGTAACAAACCCAAAAAATATTATATCAATAAAAAACTCTTAATAAATTTTGAAATATCTGCGTAAAATTTAATCACAAAATTTATATTTTACAAGCATACTTACATAAAAAAATTCAATATGTTATTTATAATTATTTGGCACCTAATAAAATACCAGATTGTAATAATCGAATGTAGTAATAAATTGATACAATATTAAAACTAATTAGAGTTGTTAAATTGAAACGTAAATTGACGCAATACATAGCCTAAATATACATATAAATTATGTATATTTTCAGTTATCATTAGATTATAAACGAGTCCATTTGCTTCGATATTAGCTCATTTTAACTGATTTTGCATTAGACGCAATAACAACAGTTTACCAAGCTCAATCAAATAAAATACAGTGATTAATTAAATTTTATTACGTCAAATTTGTGAATATAAATGGCATCATTTCATATGACTAAATTTTAATTCTTTTTAAGTACAAAAAAATTATTTTTTTTATTCACATCTAATAAAAACAAATAATATTGAATTAACTATAAAAATTTATTGTATACGGTTTTGTAATTAAATTTTAGTATTATTTGAGAGCCATTGATGTTATTGGACACGGGATACAGTGTTTATCTGAGTGTAATATTTCATTGATTAATTAAATTGAAATGAGGGAAAACGGAAGAAAATATCTGGACAATGAATTGTTTGACAAAAGTTTGTATTTAATTACATGTTTCAATTTAATAGTTTCATTCAGTTCTCGCCGATTTCGTTTCAGCGGGACAATAAATATTTTACGTTTGAAATATGAATCCTGTTCCTTCGTCATGCAATAAAGCATATAGTGAGTTTCCCGACAGAAACTAAACTTGACAATTACTTTTGCACTTTATGTTCTTCTCTCCGAGATCGATAAAATGCTAGAACTTGAAAGTGTACAATAAAATTCTTCGCATAAATATAAAGATAAACAATGTCGATGATTTATATTTCTATATCGACGAATATATAAAAAGAAAAAAGTATTGAAAAGCATTTACAAAGATTTCACAAAAATTAAAAGTAAATAATAAAAAATATTAAGTGCATTTTTGAAAACAAAATTTATGCCCAGCATCACAAATGCATATCAAATAGCTTGCACATTTTGTCTAATTAAGTAATTTTTTACACGCGTACTAATAATTAAAACTTCTCATCTTTGAAATGTGTTAATAGTTTGCCATTCGGCGAGAACTTGCGTTTTACGTTAAATAATGTTTTATTATTATTATAGGCAATTGATAAGTATGACAAGTATTAATGATGATAATATTGTGTGATTAACAATCAAATAAATTTAACAGATATAAAGGCAAATTTAAATAAATATCAAATCAACAATTTAGATTCTTAATTGATAAATAATATGGATTTATTATATTTGATAAATATGTCTGTGTATATAAATATTGCAATTTATAATATCATTGAAACTCACTCACAGTAAAGTTTCAGTTCAGTTTAATTAAGAGAGTTTTAGTTTCTATCAGAATTTGAATAATACAATTATTATCTTATCTCTAGATTTATAAGATAATAACATAAATAAAAAAATCTTATTTATTATAAATTTAACAAAAAGTTTACTTTAACAAAAGTTTAGTGATGTTATCAATATACATCCGAAAAATCGATATAAACTGCGATAATTGATATAGTCTGATTAAATAATTAATGTAATTTGATTAAATAGTCTAATTTATTTTAATTGAAAAAAATATATATTTTATATAAAAAGAAGCAGAGAGGAGAGCCAAGCGCAAAAAACAGAGCGTGAATATATTATCTTTAGAAAATTCCTTTAATTATCTAGATAAACATTTTATGATTAAGAAATCTTCCAACAAATATTAGGATGTTTTTTATAGCTATGTTTTTCATTTCTTAGCATCTATTCATCTCTCTTGAATTTTTTTGCATTACGCATATTTTTGCAATGTCATATTGTTGTGTCTGTGAAGTGTTGTTTCTAGTGGTTAGAATAGATTTATCGATAAAAGATTTATCATGTTTACTTTTTATCAAAGTCGTTGGGATTACTTGGAGATCGTGAAACAATACAATTTTTAATTTATTACTTACTGAAGACGATGCAAAAAGGAACCGAAGCGTTTATCTGGATAATTAAAAGAATGTCCTGCAGATAATTTATGCGCTCCCTGTTATTTGCGCTTGACTCTCATTATAGTTCGTTGCTTTCTTCTTTGTTTATATTATTTATTAAAGCTTCTCATTTTATTTTTATATATTTTTATTTTATCAGCACAAAAAGACATTTCCATTCTAATTCTCATCTATTAATTGCATGAAAATGCAGCCGTCACTTCGTCATTGTATGCTAGAATAATAAACAACGTAGACAAAATAGCTGCATTGTTTCTTCAAAAAAGCTTCCATGCGTTTTTTTCGGATATACGCATAGCGAACTACCGAATTAATGCGAGTTATTTCGGAAGCATCGTCGAAACCATAACGATATTCGACGTGGCAAAAACACAGCGCGCGGTGAGAATTAGCATTCCGAAACAAGTTTGCAAACACCGACGCGTTGTCTGCGAAAACATATTAAGTCATTTACAGTGGTGAGGCAAAATACTAATATACGTGAGCATCCGCAGACGCAAAATCTGAATATAAATACATCTCAAAAAGAAGTCTATCTTTCTATTAGCTGCTATGCTCTCTAATTAATATTATTGAAACTTTTGTTTTACGAAAAGTTTAGCCAATTAATTATTAATATAATTATTTGAGATTTAAACTTATATGCTTAATATCAACTAGATATATTTTATTTATTTAGAAATTAAATCGACACATTATGCAAACAGCAACCGTCATTTACAGGCTATCCACTTATACATAATGTATTGTGCATGCTATAACAATAAGTAATACTCTCTCTCTATCATAACAGTACATTATAGAGTTTACTAAATTTAAAGAATAACATCTATTATTCTTTTTTAATTTATATAGTAATATTAAAGTATCGCAATTTGAATTTATTTAATAATAAATTTTTCATAAAATTTTATATTTATTAACAGTCAAATAAGTTTAGCAGATATAGTACTATATTTTAATATTTTAAATTAATATTATTTTATGAGAAAAATAACATAAAAAGATTAATTTCTATAATTTTTATTTTTAATTATATAATTGAGTTACTTATGCTGTTAAACAAATTGCTAATGTAAAAGGTCAAATAATTAAACTAATAGATTCAATAATAACTATAAAAGGTATTAAAACATAGGGGGTACCTTGAGGGGTTAAATGGGCTAAAAGTTCATTTATATATATTAATATTCTATTTAAAATTATAGAAATTCAAAGAGTTAATGATAAAGAGAGACAAAATCTTAAGTGTCTAGAAGATGTAAAAATATAAGGAAATAATCCTATAAAATTACAAGAAATAATTAATGAAAAAAGTCTTAAAAAAATAATTAAATTTGAATAAGAATAATTAATTAAAATTTTTAATTTATTTAGTACTTTTTGAGTTACGTTACAAGAAGAAATGTTATTACGTCTACACCAAGAGAATAGAAGTCAAAGAATATTAATTAAGAATTAAGAAACATTTCTTAATAAAGCAACAATATAGTAAAAGATGAATTTTCTGTTGTTTGTCACTTTATTGTTTCACCGCAATTAAATTTGATATAATTTTTCTTATATTAAAAGTCATAATTAACTTTGTCATATCTCTTATATTTAGTTATTATATAAGTCAACTAAATATAACGGAAGATACGCAAGTGATACATTACGAAGTTATAAAAGTTACAGAGTAGTATCTAATAAATTTTCAATGGATACTCAATCTATCCGATAGCATAAAACAAGTCCGACGTACACAAACCGCAACACGTGAGAAGCGTAGCTATGCAGCACCTTTCGAACTTTGATTTCCCTTTCACGATCAGCATGCGAAAGGCATCGGAAATGCCTTGGAACTTGTTCGATATTTTGAGATGTTTAAAATAATTTATTTGCATTCATTGAGTACATCTTCCTCCCTGATTATATCATAGACAAAACCTCTAGTAAGTAAATCCTCTAATATTCAATGTGTATTACGAATGAAAGTGTATATATCAAATAGATTTTATTATGATATAGTATACTAAAATTAATTACTATATAAAATTAATATATTTTTATCTTGAAAAGTATTGATCTTTTGCGGACAAGACATAATTTAAAGTGCAGTAAAACATAAAATATCTTAGACTTTAATATTGGGGAGACGAATTATTAGCTGTTGGCGTTGATTGATCATTAAATCGATTTTTAAATCAATATTTCTATTTTCAATAAACCGTTATTAATTGATTAATGGTTGATAAAAATTTGTTAAAAAAAGTTTTTAAAATATGGTGAATTTGTGAATTTGTCTATTATATTTATGAATCCAAACTTATTTTTTTCTTTTACGTCATCCTAATATATGCATAATACCTATATAAATTTATATAATATTTGCACAAGTTCATAGTTGTCTTACTTAATCAAACATTTATTTTAATTATATTTGTTTACTAATGTAAGGAAAATATTGCCTAGCTTATTTAATTTTAATTGAATAACTAACATCAAGTTTATTTTATGTTTATTTTATTTCAAATACATAATCTTAAAGCCAATAAAACAAACTATCAACTGAATTAATTTATCTGCATATCAGAAGAAGATAATTTAAGCCTATTTTCTTAAGCGCATTGTATATCCTGTTTTAAGTGATATTTTTTTAATGTTAAAATACATATTTAACATTATTTATAAAATATTTAACATCATATATAAAAATAAGTTAAAAATCAAATTAAACTTATAATATTTTCTTATTTAAGTAAATGCGAATGTAATGTGTGCACACTTTTTAATACACTTTCATTTTTTTTATGATCTGAACAGTAGTTCAGATCTACTATTCACTCTAATAATAATTAACTAACGTCAATTCTGATCCTCTTACATCAATTAGCGTTCATTATACCCATTCCCTTATCCGGTTCCATTTCTGAAAGTTCTGTACAACTTCTGCTTTAATTTCCATGGCGTGCAATTTATCATTAAATAATTTAACAAAAACTTTAGATTTGTTTTCGCGTCATGTTACGCTTCACCATATTAAACAACTAATTAATTATAACATATTAAAGTAATTAAACAACAACAGATTACACTAAAATTTAACATATATGCGTTCATTTTCTTTATTAATCAAGAAAAACTTTATTACAAGCTATAGTTATATAATAATAATAGATTTTTTATTTACATTAGAAATATTTATATTATTAATTCAATTTTTTTTATAAAATATTAAATAAATTATAATTTATACATATCATTAAAATTTATACACATAAAATTATAATTTGTATAGACTAGAGCATTGTCTTTTAGTTTTTATATTTTATATTAACAAACAAAAATCATGTTTTCCAAATTATATGGAAAAAAAGAAAAGAGAGAGGAATTATCTGTATATATTTGTAATGTTTTTCTTATTTTTACTGCAAGTGTATATTATTATATTGAACTGGTCAAATATTTTTATTAATAAGAATTTTCCTGAAATGTTAATTAATTCAATTTCGCTGGAAGTTTCAAACGCTATCCATCGTACAAGGTACACTACAGACGCTGATTAATAATGCTAAGCACCGTTATCTAAATATGCATCAGCATCGTGTGTATCCAGAAATGTATGTTTGTAACTTAACTAAATACATAACACAATGCAATTCTCAAAAGTCTCATAATGGAGACTATGTTATACACTATGTATTCATTAAACAATACTAATTGTAAAATTTTTTATAATTAGTGATATACATATGTGTGTACATTAAATAATTTTTTACATATATTGTTTGTTCATCATCCTTATAATTAAAAAAAAAAGTTTATTTAAAATAATTTTTTTTTATATAACTGTGAGACATTTTTATATTTTGCATTATTTTATATCTTAAAACTTTTATTACTTGCAATGTACACATAAAATATTATAATAAATATTATAAAATATGTATATATTTTAAATAGAAATACAATATTTTTGTTGCATTGATTTTATCTGTGTCTGTATAAGAGTAGCACATCACTCAATAAGTCCCCGGTCTGACACATATATGACAACATTGTTGACAGACCCACGTGATTTCTAAAAAAAATTTGTTTTTCTTAATTAGACCGGAGACTTATTGAGTGATGTGTTATACTTGACACAGTATATTTAAGATACATCAATGATATAATTGCGTGTTATATCTTTGAAAAAGAAAGAATGCACACAATGGGTACCAATAAAAATAGAACAATATGAAATAGAAAAAAAATGTTGATTTATTGGAATGTATTATTGTACATTTGTGGAATATTTTATTCGATAACCGAACAAATATATGAAATGATACGATTTTACAGTACGTTTGACTATTTCTGCTAGAGATTATACTGAATATCGATTGAATACAAATGATACCAAAATCAAATCGCGATAGAAATATCAGATGAGCATTTTCTTCATGGCTAACATCGATTTCGACACAATAGTAGCTTTTCTATCATGTCACCATTAAAAAGGATTTATAGAAGCAAGTGTTTGTATGTCTCCATTTTGTCAACGTATTTTAGGATGATAAGTGTAAAACCGCGTATATCGACGAAAAAAACAGTTGTTTTGTCCTATATAAAAGAAATCGATAAAGGAAAGATAAATTAAGCCTTACAGTCATAACGTGTGAGAAAATAAGCTCCATAAGTTTCGAGAGCATAGGAAAATAATTTAAAACTAAAATAAATATACAAGAACACCTGTGCACATATTTTTGTACATAAAAAATCATCAATTTTTTGCGATAGTCTCTAAGTAAATATTTTTTAATATAATTACAAAAATAAAACTTTAAATAGAATCTCAAATAAAATAAGTTATTTGTTCTTAGAAATAAAGAAATTAAAACAAAT
The DNA here is from genome assembly GCA_039654365.1 of Cataglyphis livida. Lineage (NCBI taxonomy): Eukaryota > Metazoa > Arthropoda > Insecta > Hymenoptera > Formicidae > Cataglyphis > Cataglyphis livida. The sequence continues at coordinate 2,273,629 of JBCEZV010000028.1, read as the reverse complement.
AAATAAATTCCGGCCATTGAGGCCTTTTTTATGAAAGTATATTAATATTCCCAGATGACCGCATCAGAAATAATATTATACAGGAGAAGATGTGTATGAAATGATTTCCTAATAAAACCTTACCTGTCAAATGAAATTACGACGAGAGTAAAAACACTGGAAGCGACAGTCACATGTGCTACAAAGTTGTTGATAGTGCAATATACTACTCCGAAGGGCCAATTAGAGTTGAGGAGGAAAATAAAGTTGAAGGCGCAGTTGAGCAATGACATCATAAGATCCGCCACGGAGAGATTTACCAAGAAGTAATTAGTGATGGTACGCATTCGCCGGTGAGCTGGAATAAAAAAAAAAAATATATATATATATATATATATTTTATAGATAAAATTTTTCTTTATCATAATATATTGGCGAATATGTGAAAACACTTTAATACTTTTTTTACTTTTGACTTTTTGATTTTTACTTTCTCCTTGCAAATTACAAATTTTCCATGGAAGTATTACCATGATTTTTGAAGCCAAGTTCATTTAAGCTTCCGCGCACATTTTACATAGCCTTTGATTGATATTAAAACTCTAAATATCTGTTGTCGCAAGAAAACTACTCGCTTGGGTGTTTAAAAAATTAATATATCTGTAGTTGATATCTTTGTTACTTCGCAGGATTTATAATACTATCATGACAATTTAACGAAAGAATAACAGACTAAATATTGAGAGCAAATTAAATTATTTTGCTATATAAAGACTAAGCTGTCTTTCGTTTAGCAAGATATACTATGACAAATATTTTTGTTTAATTTAATAAGTTTATTATTTTAAACAATTATTTTTAATTAATATAATTTTATTTTTAAACAATTTGTTTTAAATTAAAATGTAAAGAATGTCATATTATACTTCTTTTATCTTATTTATATAAAATCTAAAGTGTATATATGATTATACACGTGATAACGTATCATGTGCTAGATTTCTAATATCACGTCGCATTGTTCGCTTAGAATTTAAAATACGAGTAGTTATTTTGAAACTCAAAGAATATTGTTATTACGCTTATCGTATCCACGTACGGAAATAGCTTAGTACACATACAATACAATATTGGTAAATAGCATATAAAGGTATTATAGTACAATATATCTATCAAGAAAATATTAGATGAAACGCTTGATATAAATTTTTCAAGAATAATTAATATCTTTCCCAAAAAATACACTAACAAGCTAAAAACTTCGTAAGTTTATCATAAAAAGTTTAAAAAACTCATATTTTTTATACGAAAATACTTTAATGCTCAATAAAAAAAAATAAAACACAAAATTTACAGAATGTTTCTGCAATAATAGAAATATATATTTATACTACATATTTTATAAAAAATATTTAGTATAATTAAAAATAAACAAATTTAGTATATTTAAAAATAAATAAATTAAAGTAAAATTAATTATATGAAGAAATGTTTTTATTGTTAATCAACTGGATAAGCTTACAGATTATCATCCTTTACATTGTTTAAATTTATTAAATTTATTTCTTACATGTATGTGTGTGAGTGTGTGATAGATATTTCCTAATATATTCTTTGATACATTTAAAAATATTTTCTTGTCGGACTATAATCTTCTAATGTATTTTTGAGTGTTAATGCATCAGATCTTTTAAATAAAAAATAATTTTTTCTTTAAAAAAAGAAAATTTTTTTTATTCTCAATTTTTTGTAAAAATATAGTCTTAATTTTTATTTAGGGAGAAAGATTATTATATGCATATGCATAAAAATTACAAACTCAATTTAAATGTAAATATGAGAAACAAGCTTTACAATTTTAATGTATTTTGTTAATAAGCATTTTATAAAAACTATAGATATCCCCGATAAATAGTACTCCCAACATTTATTATAGTTAGAAAGAAATCTTCTTATCACATCTACATATCAAGTCATATTTTCAAAGTGCAATTTGTCTCCGTCACATATAAACTTGATTTACGATGTTTGCTGATTTGCAATGTAAATAATTGCAAATATAAACTGACAGACTTGTCATATGTATAATAACTTCTATTATTTCTATCATATATGTACAATAACATTTATCAGTTAAATAATCTTTTATCGCGCAATCTTTTTATTATAACTTAAAAAAAATTCATCCATCATTATCTAATAATAAATAAAATTTAATTCAGATATTTTATTTTATGTATTAATCTTTGAGAATGTAAATATATAATATAATGATATTTATACATATTTAAAGAAAACATTCTATTTGTGATATTTATAAATATATTTGATCTAACAATATATTTCTCTTTCTTTTCGAGATACGAAATTTGTTACATTAAATTAGAGAAATTTTGTCTTTCAAAATAAATATTTGGAAAGGTGTTTAATATTAAATTTATACAAATATATATATAATATTATCATATAGCTACATATGTAGTACATTTTTATAAAACATTCAGAAATGTTATATATACTTATATATTTTATTATATCTTATTATTCTTAAATATTTTCATACTGATAAATTGATTAGAAAATTTAATCTTTATTTTTAAAATATACGTGCAAAAAGAATGTACATTTAATAAATGTATAAATATTTTGCTACACAATTATTAATACAAAGAAGAAGAATATATATAATAAAATTATCCATTATTTTTGCAATAATTGTATAAACTTTTACATAAGGACGCGTTAAATGATAATGAAACGACAATTTTTGTAGATTTACTTTTTTATTTGTAAGATTTATAGATATATGATTTATAGATCGTTAGACTTTTACAAAAGTCATGGCCAAGCTTGTGTATGATATGCATTTTTCAAAAGGTAAATTATGCCATTAGTTTCAATGCAATCTGCTCCGTGCAAATAAGAATAAAAACTTAAGGTTAATGCGCAATACATTTCAATATGCAAGTAATAGCATTGTTTGCAATTGTTGTGAAAGTTGTACATTGCACATTGTAAAATTATGTTCACACAAATATAGTAAAATTTGCTTTTAAACAATTATTTTTAATTAAGAAGTCAATCCTATGCAATATTTCGAAAATAAAATAAGTTATAAAAATATAAAAATAGAACTTGTTTCTTATCAATTCACAGAAGTGTATCTTGCTTCAATAAAAAATTTTGTGTATCCGAACAAATAATCATTATCAATGATATAGAAAATCAACTTTTTTCAAATCATATATCGAAACATATATATATATATATATATATATATATATATATATATATATGTTTGTGTGTGTGGGTGTGTATGTGTATCAAATAAATGTAACTGTGAAATGCATTTCGTAGAAATCTCAATTACTGACGCAGCACTTAATAAAGATATCGTAATTACATATCTTCTTGTTAGAAAATTAGGATTTTCATGAAATGCCATGTTTCACGCAAACACTTCGAAATAAACATCTTAATTTACTACTGTTCACAAATGATGAGAATTGATTTGCCACGTGAATAGATTGAAAACTTATTCATGCACAAATCTCGACGCTTTGGAAACTTGGAGTATAATACGGATTAACGACAATTGTGTGTATCTCTCTGCGTGTGTGTATGTGTGTATGTGTGTGTGTATGCATCAATAAATGATCAAGAAACATTATTTAATATAAAACACGATAAAATAATAATAAATTTTAACTGCATACTGATCAACTTCAAATCTGCTATTAACAAAAGGCTTCTGAGAGATGATACTACAAGGTTTCATAGTAATCAAACAAATAGCAGCACTTGTACGACGTATAGAAAATTAGTCTCCTTTTCTTCCGGACTGACGGTGTATATATATATATATATATATATATGTGTGTGTATATATTTTTATTCTATAATATTCTATCAAGATAAGAAACGAAAGAACAATAACATTATTTTAAATTTTTGTTTGTGTTTTTGAGAAAGAAAACTAAGATCAAATTTTACGGAAAAAGAACTTATGTACGTGCTTTAAAACATTGTACAAGCATCTGTACGTGCAAAAAGTGACATATATAACATAATAACATATTATATATAATATATAATGCATTGAGATCACATATTGCAGTATTATTAAATAAAAATTATGTTGGCTATCTTTTATCAACAGAGCTTTCATGCATATTTTGTTCCACTAAAATATTTATACTTCTTGTCATTTCTCACCTTTGAAAGAGTAACAATAAATGACAAAATTTAATGTATTGCGTAATTTAATTTTTTTTTTTTTTATATTTTAAGTGCGCACAGTTAAGCGCGATCATAAGTAGCATAATTAAGCGTCTTGTCCGTTTTAGACGTAGATATATATATATATATA
>JBCEZV010000028.1:2247232-2267915 GCA_039654365.1 Cataglyphis livida | reverse complement strand
ATTTTATAATATATATATATTTTTTTTTTATTATATATATATATATATATATATATATATATATATAGCCTTTAAATTTTATTTAATCACTTGAATCTAATTTATTTTATAGCAAGTAATTAAATATTTAAAGTTATCACACACACACATACACACATATAATATTATCTTATAATAGAAATGAATGAATGGCTAATTAATGTTTATTTTTTAGATTTGTAATCAATAGAAATTTTTAGAAGTTTACATCTATGCAAATAAATTATTTATAATTTAATTTCTTGAACAACTTCAAAATATGTGAGACGTAATTATTAATTTGTTGCATTATATATACGTATTCATTTGACGCAGAAACACACATACATAAATATGTATGCATACACGTACATTAGATATAATCTTACGAATGTAAAAGGTAGATACATAATCTCGGAATATGAACGTTCTCATTATTCGCCACTTCAGTTCTTCAAATTCCATCTTCAGTTCCAACCAAATTCAGTTTCTTCGTGTCTATTGTCGCAAATCTTTCCACTTATTTTGCTCTATCTTTTAGTAGTCTTTTTTAATGGTCTTTCTTTTGTTATCGATGTTCATAAGATGCATATTGATTCCTCTTTCTGACGTAAAAGAAGCCTTTAGGATAGTATCAATAAATTTACGAGCGTAAAATAAGAAAATGAAATTTTTGACCTACCAGAAATGAGGTTGAAAAAGAAGACCGATATGTAAACGAAGAAAAAGGCTTTTCCGAGATAGCTGCGTAACTTTACTAATTAAGCTTTCCATCATTTTTATTGCTCTTAAGTTTATCTTCACATATTTTTTTATCATTACGCTTCATTAGTATGCTGCAAATAGTTATAAAACTTGACGACGTACAAATTCAATATTTTAATATTTTTCATTTGTTTTGTTTTTGCATTTCTTTTATCAACATTTATATATATATAATTTAGACAGTAATATTAAACCCTTTTAAAATTTTAATAACAATAATAAAAATACTTCACAGAGTTATTAAATACGTACATTAAAGTAATCATATAATTTTTTTTTAATTATTTTTGAAAATTTGCTACACCTCTTCTTTCCTTCTTCCTTTACATTTACTTTAATATTTTTATTTATACATCAAATTTAAATTATATATATACACATTTACAATCTGATAATTCTGGTTGTTTAGCTATTCGTTAGTGCAGTTTTATTTAAATTATTTATTTTATCTAACTGTGTGTACTGCAAGTGATAACTTTCATAATTTATTTGCCAAAGTTTTAATTACTGAGTATTGAGAGATGTCAGTGCATAATTAAATTTTATCGTTACGTATCAACACATGCATTAAAGCATGCATAAGAAAAGAGATAAAAATGTCTTTTAAATATTTTCTAAATATTATTTAATATAATAAGGTTTTAACTTAATTATCTTTTACATATCAAAAAATTTGTAATGTATACATATAACTTGAATGTTAACCAAAATTTAAAAAAATAATATTTGTTACAATTTTATGAATAATTTTTGTCTATAATAATCATGCAATTTTCTCTCTTACTTTATTTATGTCAAAAGTAAACATTGTTGTTTAAAATGTTTAAATAATCGAAGGCGATTGTCTATAGGAAAATTGACGAATCTTGCATCGGTGACTACTTAAAATTGGTTGTATTGTAAAGGGACGTTCTGCTGCAGACAGTTCCAACGCAATGCCGGTATTGTTCTATTACCGCCCATGCATTACTCTCTTTGTGCCGCGAGCCTTGTTTCTTCACATGCTTTTATTTGTCATTGCCTCGGTTGGGGAGGTAAACGCGCACAATCGACTGTGCAACATAAAAAAGAAATTTCTCGCTGCTGAATTTTGGGAATTTTGGGAAACGCGATTTAATGTAGTCTAGGAGGTGAACGATGTTTTCTGGTAGCGGAGCGCACGGTCTAATAAGTATTTCAGGAAATGCACCCGTTTACGAAAAACAGGGAAATGGGAACGAGGGAAGAACGAATGTGTCTCGCATAATACATGCTGTGAGCGAATGTATTCGCAAAATAATGCACGAAATGGCATTCTTTACATTTTACATTGTTGAACGTGACCGTCTATGCGGTGAGTTTCCGTTTTTCTTACACGATTCGGGGGAAGTTGTAGATAAATAACAGCATAATGGCAGTCGCAAAACGCCGAAGCTCTTCTCTCTGTATTTTATCTTGGTATATAGAATGCGAAACTAATAATTCTGTAAGCGGCTAAACATGAAAAAGTAAAAAAGTAAAGATATACGAAATAACCGACAGAATTATAATTGAGTTTCGGTATAATATTTGATTTAGAGCAATGTAGAATTTAATTAAACAAAAAATTGAAAGCCACATTTTGTTTTAACAAAAACATTGACAAGAAATTATTCATATTTACTGATTTATAATTTTTCTTACAATATAAAAATCGCTGATATTGTGATAAACATGTAGAATAATTTGATATTTTATGAAGGCGGAATTTTGAAAGTATAATATATATTTTTATTTTATTATAAAAATTTTCTTGAATTTATATATTATATTATTTCTAGCTTTATTTGTAACTTGACATAGAGATATAAAATAAGTAATTAATTGTGAGATGTTTGTGAAAAATTTATCTAGTATACATACAATTAAATGAATAAAAATTATATGTATACACAAATCTGTTATTAATATGAGTAAAACATAGAAATTGTAAAAACAAATTATTAAGTGTGAAAAAAATCTAAAGTAAAAAGATAGTAATATTATATATATTATATATAATACTAAAATAATAATATATCTCAATAATGCGTAAATTCTAGTATTGAGAACTACGAACGATGCAGACCTAATAGGCTCTAAACAGCCGAAAAATTATACTCTAACAATACTCGCGAGCGAGACATTGAACAAATAAAATATCAACAATCAACAATATTCTGATACACTCTCCTTCGCATTTATTTTATTTCTCTCTCTTTCTCGACACTTTTCCTAGCGTATTTACTCAGGATTTGCAACTTGTGCGATGTTATTTTAGCACTCGCTTTTTAACCACTGATCATATTATTCGCATAATGTGTATATATATATCTTATATATATGTATATGTTTTTTCCCTTCTTTGCCAACATGCGTAAACAAGGACATAATGTCTTGATTTAATTTTTATTTAAGAGTATCAAAACAAACTAAACATCAGGAGTTAAATATTTCGAGACTCCTTACAAATCAAAAAACAGGTTTTACAATAAAATTTTAATTTATGGCTTATTTATCAAGTGATTTATTATATGATACTAAAAAAATCTATGAGTGAAAAATGTTAATATTGTTTAAACAAATTTTTAAAAATTCTTAAAAATTAATAAATTTGCAAATGAAATTTGTAAAATAAATTTGCAATAATGTTTTATTCAAAATTACTCTATATAGAAATTTTATATAATTTTATTCTAAATCTTCTACGCCTCTTCAAGATTAAATGTCACGTACGAAACTCTCGGCGCATAATGATATTATTTCATTATTTCAATTTGTACGTGAATTAATTGCATATAAGATGAGAGAGAGAGATAGACAGGTCTCTCATAACTTGGTCATTTTTAAAGGATTTTTTTCACAATTTGTTTTTAACAATTTGTTTTACAATTTCTATGCTTTACTCATATTAATAACAGATTATCTCTCTTTTTCCTTTAAATTATATTAAAAATTAGTACGGAGCAATAGACAATAACACAGATTTAAATTCATTATTACTTTGCGTCATAACGTTTCATACGTTGACGCATTTGCAAATACCCTCTCCCTTCCCTCCCAAAAGAAAATGATAATATATCATTAAAAAGATATTCTCTCTTTCTCTCTCTGAATTACACAGGATTTACGCACACACTTGATGTCATTGCAATGGAAGCATTGCATTAATTATCTGCTCTACGTACTACGTCAGCCATCTATCAAATCCTTCTCTAGTTCGTGAAATATCGTACAATCGCACGTAATAAATCGCATTAACCGATATTAACTGTTTGTAAAAAGATAATGTAAAATTTCATAAGTATAACTTATATTGGTTTTAAATAGTATTCAAATAAAATTATCTTTTATCTTTGATAATTTTATCATGTTTTTTCTTCCTTTGCTTTTCAATAAAATTCTTATTAAATTATTAATTCTACAAATTATAATTTTTATTTTATTATGACATAAAGAATATAATTATTGAATAATTCTATATCTAACATTATCTTCGCGAGAAATAAAAAAATGATAAAATAATTGAACTGATAAAAAAACTGAAAAGATTCATTATCTCAGATATCACTCTCTTCTTATTATAACTTTTAAAAAATACTCATTGACACATATATATATATATATACACAAACATACACATATTTATTTCAAAAAATACGACTTTTCTGGATCGACGCACTTTTTGATCATACGTTTCCATAAATCCTGGAATCTTCTGCATCCTTTCAAAAGTTATTGATTAATATAGACCATAAGAAGAAAGCATATTTCCGAATATATCAAAGGTAATTGGAAAATGTATCTCGCATTCGCGAATGCTTCATAAACTAAAGTAGGTCATCACAGACGCTCGCTTTTAAAAGTTTCCACTATTTTTTTTTCTCTATGTGCGCATAGAAGAATGCCACGACCCACACAATACCGTTTTCGCATTTGCTAAGAATGCGAAGCACGTACGATTGACTAAAATACAATAGATCGCTATATGATCGTGAATGCACTATCAGCGTTTGCTTATATAAAACTATGTAAAAATCGATCGTATTTCATATTTACATTGGTTTTTACAAGTCCAGCATTTTTGCTCCGATCGTTTTATCGACGATTAAACGTTCTTTTACAAACAGCTCGTAATGAGTGTCGCTTTAAAGCAAACGAGAAGATAATGGATATTACTTTTGCACGTAATTACTCTAAAATTGATTTTTTCACCGGTGCGTGCTTGTTCCCGTCAGGATATTCACACATTAAATTATCTCTGCTCTCATCATCCATTTATTATTAAATAACGTAAATAAAAATTTTAAACCTTAACGGTCAAAAACTTCAACATACTCTGATTAAAATTTGTAAATATTTATATAAATTATTTATTATTATAATTATATTTTACTTTATAAATAGCCAGTTTTAAAAAAAAAAGATTATATTAAAAGAAATTTAAAAACTAAGTTATTTGTTATGCGTGTACTTATTTTATATTATATTTTTATAATTTTTATTATAATATAATATTAAGATTATGTAATGTCGTTTATCATTATTAGATTTTAAATAATAATACTGTTAATTTTATTTTATAAACGTCACTTAATTTTATTTTATTAGATAATGCGATACTAAAATTTGCTTCATGATCATAAATCATAGTTGACAAGATAAAAATTAACATTAAAAATAAATTCTTTTTTATTCATTGCGCTTAAATATGTTTATCCATTTTTAAGAAAATCAAAATATATGTTAGGAAAACATTTATGTATCATGTGTAAAACATTAATGTGACAACATTATCCATTATTGATCACGAGACCACCGCAATGTTTAAAACCATCACTTACCCACAGTATTGCACCGCGCTATATTTTCTGTTTACCGCGTATAATTGCAAAAAAATATCTGATTTAATGTGACACGGAGAACATGCAACCATACAAATATAATACACAACGCGTAAAAACATTCATTTTTCAGATTGTAACAAGAGACACCGACAAGTTTGTTATCTTCTACGAAATTAAATATGCGTTTAACAAAATAAAAAATAATTAAATTTTATTAATTAATTAAATTAAATTTTAAATTAAATTAAATTTTAAGAATTAATTTTACATACACGCGATATCATTAATTGTAGATTATCTAGTTTTATTGCTTACTTGACGCTGTTATCGCGAAAATTAAACAAAGATTAACAGCATAACTTTATTGCGCACAAACTTGAGTAAATTTGCTCGATAGACAATAAGCAAATTTATTAACACTCGTTGATCACGTTTCTTTTAAACTAAAAATCTTGTAATAAAATAATTCGATAATTAAATTGAATTTCTCTATATTCGGAAAATTTTATGTGTGTATATTTCATATGCATATCATAAACATTTTTATTCTTATCCGATACTTTCTTAAGTCTAATCTGATAGTTATTTACAACATGCAATATAAATCGATAAAGTAACAAAGATACGAAAGAAGACTGTTATAATTTGTAATAGATGAAAATATTATGATGGTTCCTATAAACATGCCGGAAAGTTTCTCGTTTAAAAATATAAAAATACATATAAATGCTCATGTTATTGAAAATCATAGGGGTTGGATATTGCTTTGTTGTAACGCAACATTGGCTTAAAGGTCGAGGGCACGTATAATACAAGGTTATCATCTTTTTATATATCTCAAGGGAGTTACGTCCGTAGAGTTAAACATGAAAAAGCAGGAATTTAAACTATATCGCATCAATATAATGCTTCTGATAGCAATAATAAATAGGTCAAGCGTCTTTCTTTATATTAATTATATTGATCTTTCAACTGTAATATATAAATAATATAACTAAAAACGTGCATGTAACGATTATAACATTCATCACAAAGTGGATACATGCTAATCTGCTTATAAAGAAACTGCAAAAGCACAAGCAAAGCAAAACTACCTACCATTTAAAGTATTTATGTATGTATGTATATAACATTTTTCTCAGTTAAAATTATTAAATGATAAGACATCACACTCCTACAACACATCATACTCTTACAAAATAATAAAATTTATGCAGATGCTACATAATCCATGCCCCACATGATGAAATTTGTTGATTAATTGTTAGACTCAATTTTTTGACTAAAAATTTGATAAATCACATATTATATCTCTGCGAACTTTCCAGTATTAAATTTAAAAATTACATTAACATCCTATTTAAAATTCCATTTAAACTCACGCAAATAAAAATTAACATTTTGTTATGTTATTTTATTCATAAAAATTCCTTGATTTTTAATAGCTTATAATTTCAAAAATTATTACTGTCACAATAAATAAATAAATAGATAAATAAATAAATAGAAATTTTAAATCAATCAGCGGAATGTAAATATTGTGAATAAACTCGTAAATAAACCTAGTAAAATCTAGGACATGCATAAACATCAGTGCTTTGCGTTATATATATATAAATAATTATATATCTTAATTGTATTATTTTCTATACTATTATATTATTATGACTATAATTAAAGAAATGAAATATTGACATAGCAATCGTGTAATTATAAAATAGCAACTAACTAATAAATTTTTACTTTAAAAAATTTGTTTAAAAAAAAACACTCGCAAATGCAATACGCATAATATAAATGATTATTACATTATACTTATTATAATTAACATAATATTTATTTTAATTAATGTAATATTTTGCAAAAATATTTAGCAAAAAATATTGTCAATTCCATCAAATCTTTTAAGTTTATGCATTGCATTCATTAAAACTTATTATTTCATTTATTTAAATTTCCTGTTTTTTTCCTGAATTTATAATTAATCTTACAAATATTAATTATAACTTACTTATAAAATTTACTTAAGAAAATTTTTAATTGAGTCTTTATTCTTTAAAATTCTGATTATAAAAGAAACAGAGAAACAGAGAGAAAGACAGAGAATTAAACTACAACTATAATTGAAATTAAGCAATGTTGGTGAAACTAATAAGCTTTACAAACGTAAGCTAATAGATTATAAATAAATCTGAACAGATTAAATGCACGTGTGTTTCAAGGCTTAATATTATCGATATCGAGTATAATATATTTTGGATATTCTACATATGGAATGCCAAACTCACTTATTGATCGCACGTGCTTTATTTGAATTGCGATTTGCACGCGAACAAAGAGAAATATAATATTATGTTTGTTAGTGCATAAAAATATTAAGTTAAATATTGAAAGATATTTATTTATCAAAGCTGCAAGCTTATAAGTTGCAAGTAATAGAATTTTCTTTATACAGTAGAAGTGGAATAATCTTTCATCCATTGTCTAGATCGCGTTGAAGCTCACAGAATTCTTTAGAGAAATTGCATTCTATACATTCCGTCCAAAAGTTTCTTCTGTTTCAATGATTGTCTTACTTGTACAAAATTGAGCGCGAAGTCAAATTTATAGTAATCCAATAACGCAAATGTAAATTTATGAACAGAAATCCCTACGAGCCATTTCGCGATGGCAGGATTTATAGAATTAAATGTCGAGTTTATTAGATGTACATCGTAAGCAGAATCAGTTGCATGTATTATAATTCTATTTTAATATTTAGAATAAAATGCACATCTAATGTTAACGTTGCAATCGATGAAAATAATTCTGGTTATGAAAATATTAATTGATAACAAAATCTAGTTTGTTAATAAAAAAATAACTTCCATCACTATTTCAGATTTCTATACATTTTAGATAAAAGTATACTTATTAATAAATGCTTCTATAATAAAATTTTTTTGAAAAGATATAATTATGCATAGACATCAGGAAATGGAATGTTTATTATTGCCTACAGTAGACAACAAGTGTCTAGTTACATATTCTTGTACAACAACAGCAGAATATGGATTAAATTACACGAAGCCATAAAGAATAAACTCAACATGTTCGAAAACTATATAATAATTATATAAAAATATATAAACTTTAATTACAAATTAAAAAAATAATGTTAAATAAAAGATATAAACAAAAAAGCATAATAATTAAAAATTACACTACTTTCTAAAATAAAATAATGTAATTGAATATATATTATATAATCAACACATATCTTTTATTTAATAAGATATTGCTTTCAATAAAATATATTATATCTTATTTATCGATAATATTAAATGTTTTGCATTAATAATCTTAAAATAAAAATTTTATCAAACGTAATTATTTGATAGAATTTGATATAATCTTTAGCTTTTGACATAATTAATTAAAATGAATATTAATATCCGTTATATACTACATTTATATTATATATATATATATTATATATATATATATATATACATATATATATATATATATATATATACATACACGTGCGATAAAAGCTTTAAGAGATTTAAATCTAACTTTCATAAATATTCAAAAAATTCCACATTGCCTGTTTTGAATGGCTTTTGAAGATAAGTAAAATTATGTCAAATAACTGATAAATATAATACACATTTTTTGTATTAAAAAATCTATATATCTATATAAATTTGTATCAATTTATATACAAAAAAATTTTTGGAGTAAGTATTTTCAACTAAATTCTCATTAGATATTTCACTTTTGAATGCGTTAGATATATATATTTGATTGCAACAATTAGATTATGCGTGTTGTTAAGTCAACTAAAACGGCATTAGGTAAATGGAAACGCACTTTGGAAACTGTGTATAAATTTGTATTTGACGCTAAAACATTATTTATCTGTGATTAAAAAAGAAATATTAATTACTATAAATTAATTATAAATATTACTTATATATAATAATTATTTAAATCTATTTTTATAAAAATATAATTCTTAAACATTACATGTACACAAGGCATAAATTCTTATAAATCGATAACAAGTTTATAAGATAGATATTTATATTTTTATGAAATTTATTACAGATTAATATGCATCTTCCACGAAAGGAAACGTTTATTTATGACTTTTTTGTTTTATAATTACGTTTTATTTTGCCATCTTTATTTTATTATTATTACGTGTTTTTCATAGAAAATTTCACAAAATGAATGAATAAATTATTTACTTGAATAAATTATTTATCTTTGCGATTTAAATTATTGCAAGATTGCACTGTAAACTTATATGGCAAACTAAATAAAATTTTATAAATAATAAATGCAACTATTACAATTATTCATCGCGATGTTCTTTTTCGTGAAATTCCGTCATGTCACTCAACGGATAAAATTTCATTAACTCGCTGTCTCCCATCCGTGTAATCACTTTCTTCGACCACGACACTGGATTAAATCAGGAAATTTATTGCTATTACATTAAAATACAATTTTTATTAATTATTATAGACAAATATGCATTTTTAGATATTTATGAAACATTTACATATGCAGATACAAATATAAATATTGCTCTTTTGGCAAAATAATTTTAGATTAAAAATTAATTTTTACTTTTTATAAAATAAATAAAAATATAGCAACATTTATATTTCACATAAAAGTTTGCGATCATAATTAAAATAATTTATAATAACATGCGTAAATTTTGGAAAACATGCATTAATTGTGAATAATAATTTATTAAATAAAACTGATTAAAGCGTATGCATAATTTAAATTTGTAAATAATAAACAGTGTGTTTGTGTGTGTGTATGTGTATGTTGATTAATATGCTTTTTAAATAAATCGTAAAATGTTAATTTAATAAAACAAAATTATCCGATCATAATTCTTCAATATTTCTGTGTAATATGTGATATCATCATCTGTTCTAAGTAATACAATCTTACTCCGAAATTCTATCAAAGAGAGAAAATCTATACATGATCTATACATGACCTGTACATGACCTGTCCATGTTCGTTCTGCTCGAGGAAAATAAAATGCTTCAGTTCAAAGGATTATTAGCAGAATATTATTTTCAAAACCGCACTAATGCTACTTCTTGAGATAATAAAAATATCATGTTGTTATGTTTTATTTTTCTTGTGTCTAATAAGAGCCTTTGTTTATAAAGCACGAGAGGTTTGTTCCGCAAATTAATGTCAAAATGAGTTTTAGAATTTCTAATCTTCCTGGACTATCTTAAAAATTTTATAACGTATGTAATTGAGGATATATTAAATTTATATAGATAAAAATATTTTACACATGTGTTACTTGCGATTATGATCTTATTATGATAATGAAACAATGTTTATGAAGACCTCTTTAAATGTCATATAAATTCGCCATAAAATTTTTCCAATGGAAAACCTACTTAGGATCTAACAGATCCTTATGATGTCTAGTATTCTTATTCTTGTAATATTCTAGTGACACATAAAATATATAAATAGAATTCTCTCTTGTAAATCGAAGATAGGAGATTATAGATTATTTAAACAATCTTTAAAGATGTTTTATTAATAGCTTTAAATTATTAATAGCTTTAAATTATTCCTTCTTTTGGTTAAATAATTATTTGTTTAATATATATAGACTTTAATAAATTAATTAATGACTCCCTTTTTTTAATTATTTTTTAACATATTGATTAGAGATAAAAAATTGTTACAAACAGAAAATAACCGATTTAACTAAGATAATAAATAAAATAATAAAAAAAAAATACAATTAAAATTAATACATTTTTAAATTTAAGAAAAATATATGAGAAATTATTACCAATGACAAAACTTGTTAATTGAAATAAACGCTTTTAATTTTGAATAATAAGCAAATCTTAGTACAATATTGTACAATATCAGTAAAAATTTACATAAAGCAACAAGGCTCATAAAACGTGATAAGCCTAATAAAAGGCGTAAGTAAAGCCATCTTGCTTATTCGTAGCAGAAATTTTTTAGAGACTAAAACATTATGGCGTATAAAACTTTTCCTCTCTTATAGCAATCCTTTTGGTCATTACGACAAAACACAATCTTGTCATTACAAATCCTACCTTTCGGCATAAACAGAATCTAGGATCAACATCTCTAGAGGAAAAATATGGTCACGCGTAATAAAACCAGATTCCCACGAAATTTTATGTCCGTGGCAAAGCATTTAATCTACTCAAAGTTTTCTTATCAATAAAAACTTTCTTGACCACATTCACAGATCATGCACGGCAAAAGTTTCTCACAGAAATCCACTAAGATATGAAGAAGCACTCGAAATGATGCGTAAAACATCGCAGTTTCTTTAGTGGCAAAACTCCCGCTCGTAAATTATTCTTTCTTTTTACTCTACATTTAATAACATATTGTTCTTGTAGATGTACGAAAAGAAAATACGATACCGATATGTCATGTATTTTAATACGACTTATGTTTTCCTATTTTCGTTATTTGATGTATAAGTGCAGATTTTAGGTGATGCTTTACAATAGAAAATTGTAACTTAACATGAAATTTGTAAAATTTAAAATTTAGAGATCTTCGATAGTTATATAATATTATAATCGTAATGCACATATAATATTGTAACTATACATATTGAAAAGTTTTAAATTTTCTGCGGTTTATTATCACAAAGCCTTACTTCGATTCTAATTCGTTATCCGATACAAAGTTAAGAACAGATTGAACGAAAGAAAAAGTTATATCATATATATAATATTTTTTTATATATTTTTTTAAATTTTTTATATTAATATAACAAGATAACTAAGCAAAATAAGAAGATGATTTAAATATTTGAACAAAAGATGAGTCAATATTGCAATAAATTATACTCATTAAGCTTTTTAAAAAATGGAACATTCACGTGTGATGGACATCTTCTGATAACCATCTGATGTCAAATATCCTCATAAGAATTTGTGTCCAGATGTTCTACGCGCCACAAATATAAGACTAAGCGACTAAAATAAACCCTCTTTAAATTTGTTTTCACCACATGGCGAGAAAAGTTGTTCTATGTAGCGTTTGACTAATCAACATCGATCAATTTCACAGATTTTATTATTCCGTAATTACTAACTTGGCTCAAGAAAAGTTTAACTATATTTAACTTTTTTATTTATTGAAAAAGTAACGAACAAATTTTACATATTTCCAGTTTACAAATCATTGACTCATAATATTTTTTAGATATCTTCCATGCATGCGCATATTTATGTCTAACAGTATTTTTTTTTATTATCTATATATATATAGTTTCAAAAAAGAAAAAAAAGGAGAGAAAGAAAATAGTCTGAGAAAATAATAAATAAAGAATAAATAAATGTAAGCATTCTACATTACGATAAGCATTCTACTTTAAGAAAAGCTTTATCACAATAAATCTCGTATAAAAAAAATTTTGTGCAACATTGCTCAATAGTATATATATCATATACTTTATTTAAGATTTTATAGCACATACATTTTTGTTATTGCAATTACAATTGTATTGAAACGCTGCGCGTTACCTTATAAGCGCATACAATTATTTCTATATGGATTCACGATAGTTTCTAAAGATTGCGAAAATAAAAAATAAATAAAAATAAGCATGCAATTGAAATGATATAATTCGTGGTTTCCGTTCATTCAAATGTTAAACAGCTAGATTACATGCAAATGCTCGTAAATGCTTACATAATGCAATTTTCTTTTCGCGTCATCCAATTTCAGAGCGAGAGAGAGTGAGTTTTAATTGTACGGAGGCTGCTGTAATTAATACCTGCTAGAAAACTTAATTATAGATATAATGAATAAGTTTTTATTCGATGCATATTCTATAAGATAGTACGATTTAATTTGATTATTGAGAAATTTATATTGTACCATAAATAACAACTAAAAATTTATGAAAAAAGATATTATCAAAAGCCGATTTTATTTATAGCACATTTTATATAGGATTTTGCAGCTACTTCCGCTGTTTCACAAAAAATAAAAATAAACTAAATAAATTGCATTATTCAGTATCATTTAATTATAAAGAAGACAATTTTACTATAAATCATTTATTTAAAAATTTATATATACGATATATGAAGTAAATAGCGTGTGATAAGGTAGTAATATCATCAAAATTAAATTTTCTATATTTAAATACTAAATAAATATAAAATATTAATTATTTTGTTAAGTATTAATGTTAAATATTTGCCTCTAATTATTTTTTTTATTATATTTTTAGAATTATATGATTGCCAGTAAAATTAATAAATAAGTCAGACCAGCTGATAGATTTCAAAATGAGTATTCATTAAGATTATTTATATGATCAGTTTCTATCCTAAAAAAGTATTCAATTCAGAACGTGAGTTGCACAAGAAGATGTTTTATTATCGATTCGTTACAATTGGAACAAATCACTTCTGATTAAGAATGCTTGTCATGGCAGGTCGTATCAAAACAATTACTCATACATATAAAAAATAAAAAAAATGGTAATAATAAATACCAATAATAATTAATAGATATATACAGAGTGTTTAAAAAATGTGGTACTAAATTTTAATAGTATGTAGTACTCGTAAAAACAATCCAAAAAGTCTCAAGTTGTGTTCTAAAAATCATTTATTTTCGAGTTATAAAGCATTTTTTGTTATTATAGATAAAACTCATTTCGAATATGCATTGTATAATATATTTATACGCGGTCCAATTGCATGATCACTTCGCTCATCGGATTTAAATCTGTTAAACTTTTATTTATGGGGACATTTAAAGGGCATTTAAAGAACACACTATATCAATAGACACATTGAATAAACTGATACAGAAAATTGAAAACTGTTGTCAATAAATATGAAATAAACTTGAAATCTAAATATGTTCGATCTTCAATAGGAATGCGTGTTAAAATAAACGGAGGCACATCTGCTGTAGATTAAATAACGGAAAATGTTTTATAACTTGGTAATAAATGGTATTTGGAGTACTATTTGTTAGACTTTTTAAATTGCTTTTATTAATATTACATACTTTTAAAGTTTGGTACTTTTTTTGAATACTTTATATATAATTTTGTTTATTTATAATTTTTTTTTATTAATTGTAAAACTAATAAATTCGGAAAAAAATGAAAAGCTGCTATATATATATATATATATATCTTTAAACAGAAACCAATAATTCAATACTACCATAAAACATTGCTATAATATAACATTGAAATTAATGCATATATATTGGATGATTTACAATTTGACAATATTTGTTTAAAACTTTGTGTGTATGTGTGTATGTGTGTCGGTGTGCTCACAATCTTACATTAGATAAAATTTATGTAAACTGTAGCCATTAAAGTACTTTCTTTATATGAATAGGGTGACATATTTTATCGTATTATATAAAAAAGCTTTAATGGCTAATAAAATAATCGTAATATTCTTAGGATATACGTAGATTAATTTCTATTAAAATCTTTATCAATATCTAACATTTAAATAAGACGAAAGGAGAATTTTTCGATCATGCATCCATCATTTAAAAAATATAAATTATCAGATTAGAGTTATGGCATAGTAAATATATTTACTAAGGATTTGTAACAAGAACGAAACTGTTCACAAGAATGAAACTTTTAGATATAATCAATCTGCATTTAGAGATTGGAAAAAAAATAATGTAAGAAAAAAAAGTAAATATATTCACAAGAAAAACCACTTTTGTAATTAAAATTAATAATACTTAATTAATAAATATTTTTATATACTGATAAAACATTCTAACTAGCATCAGCAATTTTCAAAACTAAATTATTCAAGTAATAAAAAAAAGAGCAATTATATTTTTCTTATTTTCAATTAAATCATGATTTTATTAATATTATTAGTTTAATCAGCTTTTCAATATGTTTAATGTTTAGTTTAATCAGCTTTTCAATATGTTTAATGTTTCTTGTCTACGATAACATATAAACGACGTTCTTACTATTATTCATCAATATTGCAATTTCCTTGAAATTACTGATAAATTATTAATTTTATCATCATTAATATTGTAATATTCTTAGAATATATGTATTTTTTTTAGTATTTTTTATTGATTAATCTAACATTTAAGCAAAATGAAACGAAAACTTTTCGATCATGCATCCATCATATAGAAAATATAAGTCACCAGTTGGAGTCATGGCGTAGTATATCTATTAAGAATTTGTAACAAGATCAGAACTGTCCAATTCTCAGATCTAATCAATCTTAAATAAAAATCTTAATGTATTTAATTTTATTTAATTTGCCTTTTATCTTAAAACTAATTTATTACGAAGGCAAATTAAATTAATAATTACGAGAAATTAAATGTAAAATTCATATTTATAATAACAACTCGAGTTTTTATTTTTAAATTAATTATATGTATAGGAACGGAAAGCTTACTAACAAGAAATTTCTCACATATGCCGTATCACGTATTCGCGCAATTAATTTTCTTACCAAGTACGATCCACATTACGATGATATTGCCACTAGTTGCAACCAACAGTATCACTGCAAAAATCAGCGACCAGAAGAGCTTCTGCCACCATGGTAGATCAAATGGCCGTTCCTGATTGACGAAAATACAATCCAAAAGCGCCTCTCGAAGAGCGTTAGGTCGAGTTGATCTGTTTAATGCCTCATCGAATAAATGACGGAATTCGTTACGATTAACTTTCAAAAGCACGGTAATATTAAGCTCCAGGATCCATGCACTGCAATTGTATAAACGTTCCAGAGTCATGTTATTCATGCTTGTGAGAGTCGTCATGGATTATTATGTGGACAGTATGTCCTGGAGAACTTTATTATATCACTCTGTATTGGAGCTGCCTTCGAAGCTCCAATAGCATATCGAATTGATTTTATCTGGTGTTATCGACGGCACGTGCAATAAACTGGCGTATGTTTGACCATCATTAGTGGTTTAACGTCGTTTGTTATCAGGAAAACGGCTTTGTACGGCTAAACATGAATTAACGACACTTGATCGAAAGTCTTATATAATTCTTTGTTTAATCAATGCCATCGACATTAATGATTTTCCAATATACAAAGTTTGTTAAAATTGCCAAGTATAAATTTTATTCGTGTTCATTCTCGATTTATCTTTTATTATCAAATATTCTTTTAAACTTATTGTCCCCGCGTTAGTAACGAGATTGTCTTCAAAGTCGGAATAAACGCTGTTTGTAATAATCGTATTTTATATCACTTTATTTTTGAGAAACTTCCCGGATAACAAGCTGATCTTGAAACCAACTGTTGAAAATATGAAAATCTATTTCCATAAATCAAAGTTGAAAGATTTGTTTTAGTTTTGCATAAATTTTGTAATTATGTAACATTTATGTAAATTAACAGGCAAAATCTTTTAAGAATTTTTTTATCCAGATAAATATTTCACATTTATTTCACTCTTCTTTAATATTACCGATTTAATTATACCGGATTAGTTATTATATTATTTATAACGTAATGCTTTATTACATATAATATTTAACATTCAATATTAATTTTTAGATAAATACAATACCATGAAATTTTTAAACATTCTTGACAAAACACGTATTATACAGTTACGAACTTGACTACAACTTTTTTGTAAGATTTCTTTTCGTCATTAAACTGTGCTTTGCATTTATTGTACATTTTAACGCAGTATTATTAATCAATGAATTTCTCTCTCTTCGTAATCGGTCGATTAAAATGATAAATTATTAATGACATAATTGTTTTAAAGTCATTGTCACTGATAATAATAAACAACGAAGTTTGTCATGTTGCATCGGAGATTTTGATGACACATATCCATGAATATTAATCGTTTTTTGTTGATGAATCCCCATCATTTATTGGCTCGCGATTTATTAGTCAACTATCATAATAGCACTGACGTTATTGTTAAAGGATCGTCAAAGACATTTGCGTGCGTGCGCGTGGGTGCCACGATCTACGTCACTTCTCAAATAAATCAAATTGAAGAGAATGAGAAAGACACAAGCGGCGAGGGTACCGTACCAAAGAACCCCATCGGCGAAACTGAATGCCTTAAAAGCGTGTTCATTCAGAGATGCGTGCGCACCATGCGCATTCTCGCACCCCTTTCCATCGTCACCTACCCAGTCGAGACTTTTCCTGTGTTAGACACAAGTGTCAGCTGATGGGAAGATTCACGAGTATCTACGTTGATTTAAATCAGATATCAGCACGTTGGTCGATTTATGATAGCTGCTCCTCAAGATAAAAGCTGAGATTTACGCCACGTGCAGTGAGATATTTTTCAGACTCAACATATGTTTTGCATGTAGAAATGCATCAAGAAAGATTTTCAGACTCAACATATGTTTTGCATGTAGAAATGCATCAAGAAAGGATCTTCTATAAGATTTACGTAAATTTTGATCTCGAATTGTTAAAAGCTATTACGTTTTATTGGCATTCAAATTATTTTTTTAATTTCTTTTTTATTATTTTGTCAAAAAGCTACATTCTAAATATTTTATTTTTAAAAATTACTCGCAGTTTAAACGCGCGCACACACAAACATGCACATACGCACAAAACAAGATAAAACTATGAAAGCTGATATTATTTTTAATATGAAAATATTTTACAATATAGATGTATATATATAATATTTTATGTTTTACAAAGAGAGTTATTAATTTTATTAGATGGCCTTACGGCCTTAAGCCAAAGAGCTTATATATTTGTCTTTAATCTTATATTCACACACTCTCTTTTCCATTCTCTTTCTTCCTCCTACATATTTTTCTAACTTCTCTCATTAATCCTACTGTCTTCTTTCTTCCTTCTTCCCTTATAATGTCTCCTATGCCTAGCTTTGTCTGAGAAAATTATATTAAAAAAGAGAGAGAGGGAGAATTTTTATTAACATATTTTAATATGCAAAAATTGATAAATATGTGATCACATCTAAGAATAAAATAATGTTATGCGTAATATCTTTTTGCCTCTATAAAAAAAAATTTACATCAAATCTGTGCGTGTTAAATATTGTCATTCAAGAAGCCACTTCTGGAAAGTACATGAATATTTGCCCTACCAGCAAAATTTCTCGTTGACGAGGTGAAGCATAAATAGGGGCAAGTAATATATTTTCCTATTTAGACAACGACTGTTAATCAACGTTAATCACTACAACGTAAGCTATCGTGAAAAGATGCTTGATACGTAAAAAAAAAAAAAAATGGTTGCAAAGTAAGTTATATCATTTTGCCAAAAAACTTTTCTTTTGCTATTTGCTATACACAGTTTATAACATAGTTTCCATAATCTTTTTATAGAACTGTATTTCGTAATGTTGATTGAACTTAATTCTCCCGCATCTGTTTCATACACGAACGATCTCCGCACGACAATTTATTGTAGAAAATGTCACTTTACCTATCTGAGTGAATAAAGAAGACAGTAATCGTATATCTTCGACAACGATCGGATTCTGGAGTTATACCCACACTTGTTATAGCATATATAACAGAACTCCCGCATCTAATCCGCATCAACCCTGCGTTATACAAGTTTGCAACGTCAGCTTTACGATTATATTAAATTTGACTTTGTTATCTGTTACGCATAAAGTAATAAAAACTGTTATTATGAAGTAATAAAACTTTATACATAGCAACTAACTATAACAACACACTATTACATCTGTATTATTATATCATATGTTTTTTTAATACAAAAATTATTACAAAGAAGCTTTGCAAATAAGATAATATACTTATAATTTTTCTAAATTTATAAATTTATAACATGTGACATTATATATATTTAATCATATATTTTTTAATTTTTCTAATTATATTTTTATTACTATAGTATTTTTACAGTTTATTTAAAATAAACTATTGCGATTATAAACTATTATGTAAAAAAATGCGTATGCATGATAATTTGTAATTAAAAGTCATTTTTAATTAAAATGCTTGAAAAAAATGCAAATAATATTTTTTTTAATATATTCTGGTTAACCATAATTGTAAATATTAAAAACTATTGTGTTTAAGTTGCATCTGTATAAAGCTGAAATTTTACAATGTGAGATAAGTAGATAAAAAAAAATATTCTTTTTGTAATTTCACAAAAAACATTCATATCCAGACATTCCAACTTAAATGAAAAAGTATTCTTTTTACGCACGACTGACTTAAAATATTTAGTTACTTAAAGTATTTTATCATTGAAAATACAAAGATTTTTGACAAACTTTTCTAAATATCTTGAAAAATCAGACTCGAACGAATAACAGCAGACATTGACTATTTAATCAAATTTGAAAAAATAATCAATATTTCCATTAATAAAAGTATTGACAATAAATGGAGATAAATGGATGCTATATTAATTTTTCAAATTAAATGGCAAGATAAATTAATTCATATTTAGCTTTTATATTTTAGTGGAAAGATAAATAAATTCAATCGTTTGCTTTCACAGTTTGAGAGGATATTATTAAAGTTTTAATCATTTAATCAAAATACTCGTTTCTTTTTGTCTCTCTTAAAAAGAATTATTAAATGTAATCAATAAAATTCATCTAATTCTTTAAAATAATATAAGTTAAAAATGGTACCTTTCTCATCAAAAATGTCTTGTTTTAACTATTAACTAAAAGAGATAGATAAACCATAACAAATATATATCAAATTAAATGGTTCAAACTGAACTTTATTATGAGCATAGTAGTTGTTTATAAAAACTATCTGGGTTAACGAAAGGAGAGATGTACGTATAACTTTTTTATAACAATGTGAATATTTCAACATAAAAGTTCGATATAAAAGTTATAGTGCTGTTTGAAACAAAGACGATATATGATTTAATGTAATTAAATCATTTTATATATTATACAAGTTTTATCGGCTTAAAATTCAAATCAATTAAATTTTTTAATTATGATTTGATTAATGGCCTATCACTTTGTAAGGTACACATAATAAATACAAAAAATATATA
>JBCEZV010000028.1:2178630-2194823 GCA_039654365.1 Cataglyphis livida | reverse complement strand
CTATCTATCTCTATATATATATATATATATATATATATATATATATATATATATATATGCATATACATATATTAAATTAGATGCAGTAAAACAATTCTAATCAGAAAATTTTTGAGACGTGCAACAAATATGTCATAATATAATTTATGAGTAATAACATACATATCTCTAAAAATATCATGTTTTTCAATGTAAATTAGATTTTGCAAGAATATATTCGCTTCGATACAAAATGCATCTTATTCAAAGAAATCAAATATGACCATATATGGTATTGAAAGTTGTAGTTTTAGGTCAACTCGATTGTCTCTACTTTCCCGTAACATTTTTAGTATACATCTTTTCAAAACCAGAGGCACAAATAACAAATAAAAAATAAATTTAAAGAAAATATCGTAATTTATCAATTGTTTTATTTACATTTAATTCAGACTTTAGAAATAAAAATTTATATAAACTTTTATAAAAAAATTAACACTGCAGTAAATAAAAAAATTAATAATAATGTATGATAATAAAATATTAATGGAATTTAAGATTATGCATTATATTACATAATATAACATATAGAAAAGAGAGAGATATCAAAATAAGATAGATCAAATAAGCAAAACAAAATGTAAACAATTTTCTTATCTTTTATGTTATAAGAGAAACCTAGTATTTTTCCTTAATATTTTGACGTTTAAAATTGAAAATATCTTTCATAACAAACCATATACTGTACAAACAATTCGATTAGTATAGTAAAAAAAAAAAGCCAAGCGCTCGAGGAACCATAATACAATATTGCATAAACGTGCACTCAACAGTTCCGAACAATGAATTTCCTTCACACACACTCTGCATTATAAATAAAATATTAATAACATCAAATGACAAATCGGATTTGATTGCTTATTAATAAATACGTACAAAATTTCTTGAGTCAATTTTCATACGCCAAACGTCACGGATGTTAATTGATTGTCAACTTAATCTGACAATCAGTTAATATAAAATTTTAACGTAATAATCGAATTAGTCTGAAGAAACATATTATTTTTCGCGATTTAGCAAATTAATATCGGGTCAGTAGATAAGATTAAGACATCAATCGGTACCTTACGCTTCACATACGCACACTATGTATACATAATTGCACGTGTACGATGCGAATGCAGAACGCGAGCAACACGCGGTACATCTACAGAAGAGATAGGACGAAGCTTTCAAACAGCCTTATAATCGAATTACCATGCTTCCGTCATCGATGTTACCGGGACAAGCAAGCAGACGGTATAGGCGGCAATTTGCAAAGGCCCCCGGAGCAAAACTCGCCTTCGTTGGCCTGACTAAATTAGGCCTCGGTCCCGGCTAAATGCTCGACTTTTTATTTCATCGCTTCCTCTTCGTTCGAGCACAGCGGTCACCTCTCGATCTCGTCGTCTCTACCTGCGATCTGCGGGTCTCTTGATTCAATTTTGTCTCCAAGAAAACTCCCGAGAAAGCTTCGCAAGCGTGAATCGAAAGTTAATGTTGATTAATTGATGATTTTATGAGATATTTTGAACTTGGCGAAAATTCCACGAGGCAGATCGGAGCAAAATGCTGATTGAAATGTCTGCAACTAAAAAGATATTCTAAGAAAAACTGTATACATATTTTCTATAGCATTACACAGGCAAAATTAAAAAAATTTTGTTTACTAATACAAAATTTATTGTTAATTGCAATTATAGTGTACATAAAAATCTTTATTTGCGGAATAGGTGCTTAATATTGAAGTAGTAATTTATATAAAATTAATTTAGACATGGATTTAATGCAACAATAAATTTTTTCTCTTTAATAAACAATTTTTAATAAACGATTTTGTGTCACAAAGCTTAAGCTATGATAAATAACGAAAGCTATAAGTAAACTTTTGGGAGACAAGCACTTTTAATATCATAATTTTAACTTGCTTTATTAATATATTGGAAAAACAAATAATCTTTTTTTGTGTGTTAAAGTATTAAAAGAAAAGTAATAATTAATATTTATAAAAAGTTGGTTCGCCATGCATTACATAAATCACAATAAATGGGTGAAATGTATGACAACTTTCAGAAACAGTTTTAGAAGAATTTTATCGTCGACAGAATCAGATATCGATTCGAGACAAGAGTGGGCTGTGAATTTTAATAAGATTTTCAATTCTATGGCATTACAATAATGTCTCGGCATTAATTTTTTCATTGGTGCTTAGATCAATCCTCGAGGCAATCAACTTAAAAAAAGAATTTACTCTTCTTGAATTCCGAATAAAAAATTATAAAAAAAATCATGATGGTATTATCGAAATAACCGGTAAAGTTAATTTTTGTTTCTCATTTTTTAAAACGATTACGGATTTGTTCATATTGTATATTATTGCATATTAATTGCAAACAGACATTATTGAATGTAAAAACACACATATATACATTTTATTGATTTCGTTCATAAATTACATATAATTTTTTATAATAAATCTTTG
Source organism: Cataglyphis livida (assembly GCA_039654365.1). Lineage (NCBI taxonomy): Eukaryota > Metazoa > Arthropoda > Insecta > Hymenoptera > Formicidae > Cataglyphis > Cataglyphis livida. The sequence goes on along the minus strand of JBCEZV010000028.1, from coordinate 2,192,323 downwards.
CAAATACACATGTATATACATTAATATTGTAAAAATAAAATAAAATGTATGAGATACAAAATACTGAAAAAATGCAAATTCATAGATCCCATTTCGATTGATCGGCAGATTTTTAAACAAATGAATTGTTACCGGTGCAATTGTTACTATTGCGCCGTGGCGCAATTTTGGATTGAAAGTCGAAAACGATCAAGCAAACGTAATTTGATTTACATGGTACATGTTTGCATTCCTCTGATGCGTGAATAACATGCGCGTATATATCGTATGGAACAGAAGCAAAAGCAAGATTCACAGAGGAAATATTATTATTTATTTTTCAATTTTAAAGAAACTCAATCTATCGTTAATCTAATTATTTGTGCGGAAATAGTTGTATATATTATAAAATGGAAAAATAAAATGCAATGTTATGCAATATAAAATCGCAATTGTAAAAATTTAATTCACAGTAATATTAAAACAGCCAAAGTATAGAAATATTTAAATAATAATTATTATTGAATTTGCAATATATATAATTAACGAATCGCGGAATGCCTGTCTCTTTAAACTGACGGTATTCCATCGATTTTGCTTCGTGAGACATTTGATAAGAACGAAATTGAAATTTATTATCAATTGATAACTCAATTTGTCGGTAAGATTAGCGAACGTTTCTTTGAAGTTGAATTAATTTTAGATTTTTTTAATATGTTTTAAACAAGTCTCTTTTGTGCGACAATCATTATATATATATTTAATAATTACATTGCTCAGATTCCAATACATAATTGCATTTAAATTAAATTTTTGAACATTAAAGAACACATACAATATTTTTTATTTTACTAAATTAAAACAGTGGCGTATACATGCACGTGCTATGAGAGAAGACAGGATGCATTTATGCATCATCGATGCAATTTCAAAGTAACTCTTAACTATCGAGAGACACGAAAGAAAAAAATTATGCAAATACATACGCAGCCCGTCAATTTACACGGGCCCATACGAAGGTTAAAATAAACCAAGCAAACTTTCCCAGGGATTGCTTCTCAACGGGGCAACATTTCAGGATTGTCACGAGTCACGAGGTATTTAACCGATAGGTGCTGAAACTTTAAGCTTGCCATCGAGTATAATGGCGTTCGAGCTTCTTCATTATGCAGGCCAATCATGACTGCAACTTCCTTCAAGTCGTTCGTCGTGTCAGTCTTTCTATTATACATATAGCTCCCCATTCATGCGTCTCCCTATTAAATGCACTATTTTCCATTTTTTGTTAAAAAGATCTTACAATGATTATTTTAACAATTTTCTGGAAATTAAAACATTAAAAAATAGAATAAAATAATAAAATAACAATTTTTTTAATAATTAAAACGATAATTTGCATTATCTTTTATCAAGGCAATGCTAAATTTAACATTTTTTAATAGACTTATTGTTAATGAAATTTGATCGACATGTTTCATCTATCAGTCGTATTCATTATACTTAATATTCTTTAATTTATTCCAGTTTCTACAAAAATTTTTTTGCTGGCAAGAACTTTTAAAATCCTGAGGACTTTCCAAATATGCCTAGAACAGATTTTTATTAAAAAAGTATATATAAATTTTCTGAGATTTTTAAGCTACGATGATCAAAGATGAATGATTGAAACTAACGGAGCATACATTATCGAGAAAATAAAATTGTATCTAAATATAAAAAAAAAAATGTTTTTAATAGTAATGATTATTACACTTTTACATATATCCAGTCATTCCCTCAAATTTATATTCAGACATTATATTGCTTTAAAATAATTTTTAATATACACAAGAGACATCTTTATATATTGTTCATTTGATATGAAAAATGCAATATTAACTTTTTATCTCCGTAATCACCGTAATTTTATCTGTATTGTGTATGTTTAATTAGTGCTCGTATTTTTCTCTACATATCATACTTATAGATAAGCTGAACCTAGGACCGTACAAACTCGGGATATCGCTTAGGCTTCCAATATCAAGGTGTATAGAACGTAAGTAAACCTTAACGCAGCCTAGAGGCAAGACATGTAGCCTACGGCAATTACATGCAAATCTCAGCAAGTTGTGCGTAAAACCTCAACACAGTCACCAACTAACAGCCACCATCTCCACCGTACAAGTTGCAAGTGCTATTCGCTGATCTGGAAATGGACAACGCAATGAATGTGGAAAAAAATAAATTTTAGAAAATAATAAAAAGAGATATTAATGATTAAATTTTTCAGATTAATTGCGAAGACTTTGCTTAACAACAAACAGGAATTCGTCATTTTTTTACTTGTTAATCTGAATCATATCTTAGACATTTTTGTGTACAGCTTTTATGTAGATATATATAGATAACTATTTAATATAGATAAATGTCTTCTCTCTGTTTCTTTTTTTCTTATGAATCAGTAGACAGTTGACGGTACAAAGACAGTCAATCAATTATCAAACTATCGATACTATTCAATATCGCTGCAAATTATTAAAAAAAAAAAAAAAAAAAAAAAAAAATACAGGTATGTGTGATTTTCTGCCCAGATATGAGTACAATATCCTATCATATTCTCGATGAAACTTGTTATCGCCATTGCCCTGATGGACAAATATTATCTCGTTAAATGGCCGCTCGCGAGATCGATGCCGATGTACCTTTATCCGTAATCGTTATTGGCAAATAATATAATAACTACGCAGTAAACGCGACTAACGTATAGTCTTCATTCGGGCGATACAGTATAAACATTGTTAAGCGTTATATAATTAAATTTTCCATGAAATTTGATTTTGATTACAATAACAAGTGATCAAAAATATTATTTCATGATATTATTCGTTAAGAGTAAAACTCGTACTTTAAATTCGTGTGTGCACATGTGTGATTATGCATGTATGTGTGTGCGTGTTTGTTTTATGTATATATAACGTTTATCTTATTATCTTACGTATGTATTAATAACGCAAGGTGAAAGATACTCGAATAGACAAAACACCGTGCTCTCTTATCCATTTGAAAAGCGACTTTAAGAATTTGACTTAAAGGATTTATGTTAAGAAATAATCATGATTTTTTATCGCTTTCTGTTTATTGCATTTTTATTAATTATTCTCATCGTTCTAAATTTGGCACTCCCATATGATAATGTCAACATAAATAAAAACGAAAATTTCAATGACATTTCCGCACGATATCGACTACCAAAGGAAATTATTCCAGTATTATATGATTTATCGATTTACACTAATCCCAATGAAGCGGATTACGATGGTCACGTACGAATCATCCTGCAAGTACTGGAAAAAACAGACTTTATTATTCTGCACACAGATGCATTAATCATACAATCAAATACATCTTTATCGGATAAATCAGGTCGATTGATCCGAATTTTACATTACGTTTACGATCAAGAAACACAGATGCTCACGATGAAACTCGGGCGTACACTGGAACCTGCAAAATACACAATAGAATTATCCTTTAAAGGATACATCGCAAACGATGTTTTCGGTTTTTACGCAAGTTTATACGAAGTTGAAGGAAAACTTAGGTACTATTTAAATTCGAAAAACTCTCTTATATACACATGTACATATTTAGGAGAATCGCTACGGTAATCGAAGCAATATTTATGCAATTAAAAGTCCATAAAAATATTGAATAATAAATTAAACATATCAATTATCACGTATCAGTTATCACAGATATCACATTAATATTTTCTTAATTATATACAGATATTCATGTAATTATTAATACATATTTCGTGTGTTATACAAGTCATTACAGTATGAGTCTTCAGAAATGTTTATGGTTTATTACATTTGTTTTTACATATACTTTTCCTATTATCGTTATTGTATACTTTTTTATAATTTATATATTATATTTTTTTCTATCATATATATATATACTTTATATTTATATATATTTACCACCAATAAAAAGAACAATTATATTGCCAGAAAAATCTACGTTTGATACGCAATGATAAAAATAAATTCTATAACAATTATTGCATTTGATTCGAAATATATTACTAAATATATATTCTTTAGACGAATTGGTGTAACTCAATTTTCACCCACGTATGCACGTCGTGCATTTCCATGTATGGACGAACCACATTTAAAGGCGGAATTTCAAATTCGAATTGGTCACCATAAAGATCAAAATGCGACGAGTAATACTCCAGTGGAATCTATACAAATAAAGTTGGTATATGATTTTCTAATTTATATAAATATTAAAAGAAAAATATACAAATGAAAGCTTACACAAGGAAGTTACATCTCGTCGATACTTACAGAAATGATACTTACTATATAACCACATTCCGCCGCACACCGCGAATTTCCACATACTTAGTAGGATGGACAGTGCATAACTTTATCCCGGAACGATCAAGAATTTCGGAGAATTTCAAGATGTGGACGAGAGACCCCATGAAGTTTCGCGGATCGATGGCCTTGAATCGCGGCCAGAGAGTCTTCTCGGCACTGCAGACGTGGTTATCGGTGAAGAGCCCGCTCGAGAAGATGGATCAATTCGCAATAGCGGATTTTAATTTTAACGCTATGGAGAATTGGGGCCTCATCACTTACCGGGAATCCGTAGTATTGCACGAGAATGGAATCACGCCGACGAGAATAGTGTTGAATGGATTGACAACGATGGCTCACGAGTACGCACACACCTGGTTCGGAAATTTGGTGACACCCAAATTCTGGGACGTCGTCTGGCTGAAGGAGGGTTTCGCTACGTATTTCCAATACTTCGGTGTATCCATAGCGGAACCGGATCTGGAAATGATGAATAAGTTTACGGTAGATTGTCTTCAACCGACGCTACTCGCAGATTCCGATGATCATACACGTACACTGAACGGACGAGAGGTCGGAAACCGTAGCAGCATTATGGCTACTTTGGATTTTGTTTCTTATAAAAAAGGCTTGTATAAATTATAACAATTAATCATTTTTTTTTTTTTATTTCTATAAATTCTGAAATTCTGAGTTCACATTAAAAATGTTTCCATTAAGATGTATTGGAATAATTTTTATACGAAACATTTATGAAAACAGAAAAAACTGTAGAATACGAAACTGACAATGAATAAGACATGAGCTGAAACAGAGAACTGTATTTTAAAAACGCTCTGTATATTTAATATATTCACTTGATTCTTGTTACAAGTCCCGCGTCATTTGTTTCTTGCGCAACCTGTTGATCATATCGCTATATATGTTAACAAATTCGCAAAAGCAGATAAAGATATCTGCTAATCATATGATAATTCTTTCTCACTAGTGATCACATTTAAATCGTATATATAGAAAATTGATTATTGGCAAAATTAATCTGTAATATATATTTTTAATATCGCACATCATGTATTCTCATTCAAGCACGTTATTAATTTCGTATGAATAATCGTTTTGATTATCTTTCTACATCTCATAATTTTGATTAAAATAGCGATGATGCGCGAAATTACAGAAGGATACATTTTAAATTAATTATACTAAAAAATCAAATCGACATATGCAAAATTGTTTTTTTTTTTTATAATTAAATAATGAAATGTAAAAAATTTATTTTTTAAAGTTTACATTATTTATATTTTATTGTAAATTTTTCGTTGGAAAAATATTTAATAATATATTACATTTATTTTATATATATATATATTAATTAATATATAAAATATAAATATTAATATTACACTGTCTTATTTCCAGGTGCATCTGTAATTCGTATGACCAATTATATCATTGGAAATACAGCATTTCAGTTAGGTCTGCAGAATTATTTGCGCGAGATGTAAGTCTATGTGCGCGTAAAATGTTCCTAAACTTCACCTATAATTTTTTATTTAATACAAAATCATGAATGTACATTATTATTGTCAAAATCTAATTTATTGAAAATGGTAATTGCTATTTTGCTTTTTTTTTCGGTCAATTAATATTACTCTACAAAGATATTCATTTCTATTACTAGGTCATATCAAGCAACACATCCATCCGATTTGTATCGACATTTACAAACTGCATCAAATAAATCGGGTCAACTATCCAAGCATCTGCTCGTAGAAGAAATCATAGAATCCTGGACAAATCAGCCAGGATATCCCTTAGTAACCATCACGCGAAACTACATCACGAAAACTCTTTTCGCCTCGCAAGAACGTTTTTATCTGAATCGCCATACAACGCAAATAGACAAATCTGGTTGGTGGATACCGTTAACTTTTGTAATTGAAGAATCAAATTCCACGTTTGATCAAATCAATATAGTAGAATGGTTGAAGCCGCAGGTCAAGAGCGTGACAATTGGTTCTTTCGAACCAAATTCATGGGTGATTTTCAACGTTCAGCAAATTGGGTATTACAGAGTCAATTATGATGAAAAAAACTGGAAGATGCTTATCGATTATCTGAGGTCAAAGAATTTTAAAAAAATACACGTAATAAATAGGGCTGCACTTCTAGATGATGCCTTTAATCTAGCTAGAGGCGGTTATGTGAATTACTCCATTCCGTTTGATATTGCGACGTATCTTATTCATGAAACCGAGTACGAACCATGGGTTGCTGCGATAAATAACTTTAATTTTCTGAATCATATTCTCGCTAGCTCGCCGCGAGTACAACAACTTTTTCAGGTAAGCGATTATTTTTTTTTAACAATAAATCAACAATAAATCTTTATTTAATTTAATAATTTGATATAATTTGTAGAACTATGCAAATCGCATACTTAAATCTGTATACCGTTTACTGAGCTTTATTGAAAGTCCCGCAGACAGTTTGACAATAAAAATACATCGCGAGTTAATCTTATCGGCTTCATGCTCGGTCAACAACATCCACTGTCTAGAGAAATCAAGAACTTTATTTGATTCTTGGATTTCTATGTCAGAGAAAAGGTATGATCAATTATGACAGTTCTAAAACATACGTATGTGTGTTCACATTGTTTGCAATAATACAGTTATTTTTTCATAAGACAAGTAATAGATTTAAATATTCCAATACTCGATCAAACATATAGAAATAGCACAATTTTTTTTTAATTGTTATATCTTATCTTTTTTACTTTACAGTAGGCATTCTTGTAAAGTATGCTGCTTCTTGAAAAATAATTAATTAATTAACATAATTTTTTTATAATAATATATTCATCGCATACGATACAGAATAGTTCTTTCAAATTATTATAAAGTCTTTTAAATTATTATATCTTATCCTTTTTGGCATTATATGAATAATAATAAACGTTCTTATTCACTTCCGTTTTCCAAAAAAAAGATAATTGATTATTTAACATATCTCTTTATAATGATATATATACATATTATATATTTCACACATATACGCAGAGTATCAGCAAATCTCAAGAGCTTCGTGTATTGTGTGGGCATTCGCGCAGGTGATGATAATGATTGGCTCACAGTTTGGAATCGGTTCCTTCGCACTGATTTACATACAGAACAAGAACTCTTGCTACATGCACTTGGATGTACTAAAAATCCAAAATTAATCGAGAAGTGGGTTCTAAAAATCGGATTAATGCAAATAGGCATAATTGAACATCAGATTTTAAATTTGTTAATTTTCAGATATCTTAATATGTCCATAACTTATGAATTCAATATCCGCAAACAATATAGGATGATGATAATTAACGCAGTTTTGAATGGCAATCCTGAAAATGTAAATTATGTTATCGATTTTATTCACAATAATTTGCATGCAGTTCTAAAATTGTACGTAAAATTTGTGTTTTTATTTTCTTTATTATATATACATAACATATAAATTTATTCGATCAGAGTCGATAAAAGTCAATATTATTGTTTATTATATTATTATTTATTGAAATGACAAATATTCGATTGCGTATATTTGTATCAAAAAAATATTAAACTTGTTTAAAATCTTTTTTTTTATATGTTTGTTAATTATAATGCAAAAGAAAAAGAGAGAAAAAGCGGTAATCATATATCTTTTTTTTATTTTTTTTATTAATTTTAATCTAATGCTTAATACAATCTGGTACTATTTTTTTTTTGTTCTTTTTTACAGAAGAGGAATAGATTTCTTAAATAAAATGTTTGCTGCTATAGGAAATAAAATTATAACACAAGTCCAATTAAACAAGGTATCGTATATATCATTTAATATAATTAATTTAGTATATCTATTATATTTTATATTATTTGAACAATATACTAATCAAATTTACTGCACCTTATTAATAAAATCAATATAACATTAAAATTTAATATTTATAACATTACAGTTTTGTTCTCTTATTGACAAAAATATCAAAAACCTAGAATCAGCATTAAATTCAGCAAGAAAAGCCATAGCTGTTTCTAAAGCGTCTATAACATGGATTAATGAATTTTTACCTGCAATTGAAGAAGCATTATTATTTAATTAATTATTTAAAAACATATTACAGGAATATAATATACTAATATATAATATATGAATATATTTAAACACATTGTATTTGTAATTAAATCTAAATAAATGTAAGCAGAGGTACCAAAAAAGCCTCATGAGATTATACTTAAAAATGTAAAATTGCATTTTGTATTAATGTTATAACACAAATTTTCAAAAATGTCAAATTTACAAAATGTTATGAGTAATGAAAAAAATTTAATATAATCACAAAGAAATTTTTTATTATGAAATATATTATTATATTACTATGAAAGTTACTTATTACTTATCAAGAGATAATGTATGATAATATTTTGTTGCCAAATATATATAATTAAAATATATTTAATTAAAATAATAATATAATAAATTTGTATTAATGTTTAGATATACTTATATTAGATCTTAATAAAGAAATTATCTTAAATATTTTCTTTAAAGAAAATTAAAAAAAAATAAAAATAATTTTTGTAAAAAGAGGCCATAGTATTTTTTCAATAATTTTATTGACCGTATGAGTATTTGTAATCTTTAAGTGATATAAGAAAACATTATTGAATATTGTTTAAGCTTTAATCTTTTCGATATCAATTATCTGTGCATGAAACGAAAAAACGTTAAGCTTAGATTGATTACTCAAATATCAACACAATTATCAAGAGAATTATATCTAACCAATTATATATCTAACAAATTATCAAGATTGCTAATTATTTCATTTTCTCATTTTTTTAATAAATCCTTCTATAAAATTGATAAATATTATATATATGTATATATCTTTTGTCATTATTTTACACGTAATAATTTTATTATCTTTGATTTATATTAACTTATATTATATTAACTTATATTTTTTATATGTTATTTGCGCATTTCTTGCAATATATTTTATGATTTGATTGTATGTGTTTGTGCGTGTGTGTGGAGACTTCAGACAAAAATACAATAAAACTTTTTTTTTTCTACAATATACATTTAGAATAGAATTATATTAACAAATTCTTCTACCTATATTTGTGTGTTAATAATACTGTAAAGAGATATATATGTATACATATGACGCAAACTTTTGCTCAAAAAAATTAATATTCTGCGAATCTGAATTATATTGTTTGTATGTTGCATTGATGATATCTTAAATGGATCAATCAATTTCTTTATCTTTTTCTGCATAAATGTTCCGTAGATAATAATAAAAAAAATTTATAAAAAATCTTATTACGTACAAATATTTTTATACGATTTAACACTAGAACATATTAATTTATTTATATTAGATATCGTATTTACACATATTGTACAGATAATTTATTATCTAAATAATGTTAATAAATTTATTTATAATAAATTATCTGTACAATATGTGTAAATACGATATGTAAAATAAATTCTAATGTGCTAAATCGTATAAAAATATTTGTACGTAATAAGATTTTTTATAAATTTTTTTTTATCATTATCTACGAAACATTTATGCAGAAAAAGATAAAGAAATTGATTGATCCAGGATATCATCAACGCAACATACAAACAATATAATTCAAATTCGCAGAATATTAATTTTCTTCAGCAAAAGTTTACGTCATATGTGTACATATATATCAATTTACAGTATTATTAACACACAAATAAAGAAGAATAATAATTGTTAATATAATTATATTTTAAATGTATATTGTATAAAAAAAAAGTTTTATTGTATTTTTGTCTGAAGTCTTCGCACACACGTACACAGACATACAATAAAATGATGCACACACAGAAAGAATCACAATGCAATAATAAATCTTATATCATTAATATTGATCGCAATTATAACTATAATTATATTTTAATTTTACAAATAGAAAATTAATTTTAATTGCACGATTTTTTAAGATTTTTTTGGAAACACTAGCAATCTACAAGAGCTATACTATAAAACAGAATCTTCATAAATTATTTTAATTCTTGATTAAATAGTGAGCGATTATTAACATTAATAATTTCGGTAATTTCATTGTCCGTTTATCAACAAAAACTTGAAGTCATAGTAAAATATAATAATTAATTGATTCGGATTGAATTAATCTGTTTATCCAAAAACGCCAATAATCATTTTAATTTTTTTTTTTTTTTTTTTTGATAAAATTATTAAATTGTTCTTCAAATTGTGTATATTGTGTAGATATAAAAAATTAATTTCTAATATAAAAACAAAAAATCTTATAATAATTTTTATTAGTCTACAACAAATTGATCCGGTGTTTAGCTTAAGCAATCGACACTTTGAACAAGATATCAGCGATAAAAAAGTGGGATTTCTATATCTATGACCTGGCTTGGCATTGATTGGCTGGATAACAATGTATTTAAGTTATCGCATTATCAGTGTTGTCAACGTTAAAACTGTTCAAGAAATTTTGCGAATCGCGCATTCAGAATAGTCCATTTAGCGATCATACCCCAAAGAGTATAATACTTACTGCTACGTGAGACGGTCGCGATAAGATTAGAAAAAGCAGCGACATCGCGATACGTCGTTGCCTTATAAAGCGCCGAATTTTGGTCCGATAGTCTTTCAATAAAACTTTGCTTCTGCGGGGACGTGGCACCAACCCGCACGCCTCTTCATCTTTGATTAGCTTTAAGGTACGTTGATCTCATTAAAATAAAAAAAAATTGAGTTTATGTAAAAAAAAAATTAATCTTATTGCAAAAAAAAAAAGGTTTTTTATATAAAGGATTTTTTATATATATACAACGATTTGACTCTTGATAGCAATCTATTGCGATTGTGCGTACAGTTTTATTTTTATCAATTTATTAACAAATTTATCGTACATTTAACATAGAACATTGGAAATTATATTTTAATCATAAAAATTAAAGTACATTCAAATAAAAAAATCAAATTTATTTATTTATTTTTATTTTTTTTTTATAAAGATAGAACTTATTTTTATTTCTATAGAATAATATATTATATTTGAGAAATTTATAAAGCGAGCGGATATTTATTGAAATTGTATTTCTTAGTAATGTAGTAAATAATTTAAATACCCATATGTAACATTTTTTTCCTTAAATCTATTCGTTTCTTTTTATTTTATTAAATTCTCATTTAATTTAAACAAAAATAATTATCAGACATCATCAATAAATTTTGAGAGAATTTTACTTATTATTATAAATATTTATTCAAATATTTTCCAAAGATCCAATAATAATATATTTTTTTTATATTATTTGCATCAAACACTATCGGATATGGACTTTTGTTGCTATTTATTCATATTTTAATTATAACAGGGTGGATCACGCAAAATTCTTCCATTTATAGCAGATATGATGAAATATCTGCTGGCATTGATGCTTGCCCTGGCATCTTGCTGGGCAGGCTATCCTATTTTGGAAAACATAGCTCCAGAACCATTTCAGGAAATATCAGACGATTATAAATTGCCGAACAATGTCGTACCTACTCACTATACCATCGAATTAAAGCCGTATCTCGATAGCAAGAATGACAAGAATTTTACTTTTGACGGGAAGTCTACAATCAACCTCAAAGTTAGGAGTAATACTAAGACTATAACATTTCATGCCAAACAACTTGAAATAGAAAATATTACATTGGCGTACATACCTAAAGGCGACAATATATTAAAGGATATTAAAATATTAAATTCTTCACCAAACAAGCAAAAAGATTTTGTAATTCTAACTTTGGAACAAGAAATAAATAGCGCCATGGAAAATGTAAAACTTGTTTTACATTATAGTGGAGTGTTAAATAATGATTTACGTGGATTCTATAGGAGTTCTTACCAAAACGGAGATAAAACAAGGTAAAATAATAATTATGTAAAAATCTATTTAAATTTTCTTTAAAATTGATTAATTCTTCTTATAGATATTAATATTTGTAGATATTGGTATTTGTAGAACAAATTAAAGTTAATTCAAATTTTTACAAGTAAATTTAGATTAAAATAGATGTTTCTTTTTTTAACAAATAATTTTATTTTATAGGCACAAGCATATGAAATAGAATAGAAAATTATTCTTTGTAATAATGTGATCTTTTATATGTTACAGATGGCTCGCAACGACTCATTTCGAGCCAGTAGGCGCAAGACAAGCATTCCCATGCTGGGACGAACCTGCAATAAAAGCAACATTTAAGATTATTATCGATACTAGCGAGCTTAGTGAGGATTACCATGTGGTCTCAAATATGCAAGTGGAGAATACAATTGATAAGAAGACAACTTTCTTGCAAACACCAGTGATGTCTACCTATCTCGTGGCTTTTGTAGTTTCGGATTATAAACAGAAAGGGAATGAAAACATTAGCGTTTTGACAAGACCTAACGCGATTAACAGCACAGAATTTGCATTAGAAATCGGGCAAGAAACATTGGCAGAATTAAGTAAATTTACTGGCATTGATTATTATAAGTCAGCAAAGATAATGAAGATGGATCAAATTTCAATCCCAGATTTTGCGGCCGGTGCTATGGAGAACTGGGGTCTTGTGACTTATAGGTAATATTGATCAAAGATCGTTACTCGGAAAATGATGAAGAAAATGATTAAACTTTTATCTTCATTAGTACAAAGTCCTTGCTTTATCGCATATTTCAAACTCGCTTTATCTCGATCTTATCATATTACAATGCGCTAATCAATTCTGTATAGAAAATAAAAATTTTTATTACATATTTTTCATATTCTTTTCAAACAGATATATCGATTGTCAATATGTTCGATATGTCATTGTATACATTATATAATTTTTATTTATAATCCCGCAAATTTTAATGCTTATAAACATCTTATTAGTGTATTAACAATAACGTGCTGTTTATTTTCAAGAGAATCTGCGCTTCTCTACACCGAAAACAAAACAACTACGCAAGACAAGCAGAGTATAGCGACAGTGATAGCTCACGAATTTTCTCATCAATGGTTCGGTAATTTAGTAACTTGCGATTGGTGGGATTATATCTGGCTAAACGAAGGTTTTGCCACCTTCTTTCAATATTATACAACCGAACAGGTTATTCAGACACTGGTAAGTATAAAAATAATGTATATATAACATCACTCAATAAGTCCCCGGTCTGACACATATATGGCAACATTGTTGACAGACCCACATGATTTCTAAAAAAAATTTGTTTTTCTTAGTTAGACCGGAGACTTATTGAGTGATGTGTTATATATATATCATTTTA